>JARFIW010001403.1:4247374-4714125 GCA_036346225.1 Platerodrilus igneus
GAGATAAAGAGATAAAGAGAGAAAGAGATAGAGAGACAGAGATAAAGAGACAAAGAGATAAAGAGATAGAGAGATAAAGAGATAAAGAGACAAAGAGACAAAGAGACAAAAGAGACAAAAGAGACAAGAGACAGAGAAAGAGACAAAGACAAGAGATAAAGAGATAAAGAGATAAAGAGATGAAGAGAGAAGAGATAAAGAGAGACAGAGATGAAGAGATAAAGAGATAAAGAGATAGATGAAGAGATAGAAAGATAGCGCGATAGAGAGATTGATAGAAAGATAAGGAGGTAAGGAGGTAGAGAGATAGAGAGATAGAGAGATAGGGAGATAGAGAGAGATAGAGACAGAGATAGAGATGGGAGAGGTGGAGAGATGGAGAGATGGAGAGATAGAAAGATAGAGATGAGAGGTATAGAGGAGAGAGACAGATAGAGAGGAAAGAGATGAAGAGATAGAGAGAGAGATAGAGATGATAGAGATAGATAGATAGAGAGACAGAGAGTTAGCGAGACAGTGGTGAAAGAGGTAGAGAGACAAAGAGATAGAGAGATAGAGAAGCAGAGAGGTAGAAAGGAGAGATAGAGAGACAGAAAGATAGAGATAGAAAGATAGAGAGACAGAGAGACAAAGAGACAGAGATAGAGAGAGAGATAGAGACAGAGAGATAGAGACAGAGAGGAGAGAGGCAGAGAGATAGAGAGACAGAGAGATAGAGACAGAGAGACAGAGAGACAGAGACAGAGATAGAGATAGAGAGAGATAGAGATAGAGATAGAGATAGAGAGACAGAGAGATAGAGATAGAGATAGAGAGAGAGATAGAGAGATAGAGAGACAGAGACAGAGAGATAGAGAGAGAGAGAGAGACAGAGAGACAGAGAGATAGAGAGATAGAGAGACAGAGAGACAGAGAGATAGAGAGATAGAGAGAGAGAGATAGAGAGATAGAGAGATAGAGAGATAGAGAGATAGAGAGAGATAGAGGAGACAGAGAGATAGAGAGATAGAGAGACAGAGAGAGAGAGATAGAGAGATAGAGAGAGAGAGAGAGAGAGAGAGAGAGAGAGATAGAGAGATAGAGAGATAGAGAGATAGAGAGATAGAGAGATAGAGAGATAGAGAGATAGAGAGATAGAGAGATAGAGAGATAGAGAGATAGAGAGAGATGGAGAGATGGAGAGATGGAGAGAGAGATGGAGAGATGGAGAGATGGAGAAATAGAGAGATAGAGAGATAGAGAGATAGAGAGATAGAGAGATAGAGAGATAGAGAGATAGAGAGATAGAGAGATAGAGAGATAGAGAGATAGAGAGATAGAAAGATAGGGAGATGGAGAGATGGAGAGAAAGATGGAGAGATGGAGAGATAGAGAGATGGAGAGATAGAGAGATAGGGAGATAGAGAGATAGAGAGGTGGAGAGATAGAGAGATAGAGAGATAGAGAGATGGAGAGATAGAGAGATAGAGAGATGGAGAGATGGAGATAGATGAGACATGGAGAGATAGAGAGATAGAGAGAGAGAGATAGAGAGAGAGAAGATAGAGAGATGGAGATAGAGAGATAGAGAGATAGAGAGATAGAGAGAGAGAGAGATGGATAGATGGAGAGATGAGAGATGGAGAGATAGAGAGATAGAGAGACAGAGATAGAGAGATAGAGATGGAGATAGAGAGATAGAGAGATAGAGATGGAGAGATGGAGAGATAGAGAGGTAGAGAGATAGAGATAGAGAGAGAGAGATAGAGAGAGGAGAGTAGAGAGATAGAGAGATGGAGAGAGATAGAGAGATAGAGATGGAGATAGATGGAGAGATAGAGATAGAGATGAGAGATAGAGAGATAGAGAGATAGAGAGACAGAGAGATAGAGAGATAGAGAGAGAGAGAGATAGAGAGATAGAGAGACAGAGAGATAGAGAGATAGAGAGATAGAGAGACAGAGATGGAGAGATGGAGAGATAGAGAGATGGAGAGACAGAGAGACAGAGAGACAGAGATAGAGAGATAGAGAGATAGAGAGATAGAGAGACAGAGAGATAGAGAGACAGAGAGATAGAGACAGAGAGATAGAGAGATGGAGAGATAGAGAGACAGAGAGATAGAGAGATAGAGACAGAGAGATAGAGAGAGAGACAGAGAGATAGAGAGACAGAGAGAGATGGAGAGATGAGACAGAGATGGAGAGATGGAGAGATGGAGAGATGGAGAGATGGAGAGAGACAGAGAGACAGAGAGACAGAGAGACAGAGAGATAGAGAGATAGAGAGAGAGATAGAGAGATAGAGAGACAGAGAGAGAGAGACAGAGAGATAGAGAGATAGAGAGAGAGAGACAGAGAGACAGAAGAGAGATGAGAGAGATAGAGAGATAGAGAGACAGAGAGAGAGAGATAGAGAGATAGAGAGATGGAGATGGAGAGATAGAGATGGAGAGATGGAGAGATAGAGAGATAGAGATAGAGAGACAGAGATAGAGAGATAGGAGACAGAGATGGAGAGATGAGAGATGGAGAGATAGAGAGATAGAGAGATGGAGAGATAGAGAGATAGAGAGACAGAGAGACAGAGAGAGAGATAGAGAGATAGAGAGACAGAGAGATAGAGAGAGAGACAGAGAGATAGAGAGAGAGATAGAGAGATAGAGAGATAGAGAGAGATAGAGAGATAGAGAGATAGAGAGATAGAGAGATAGAGAGATAGAGAGATAGAGAGATAGAGATAGAGAGATAGAGAGAGATAGAGAGATAGATAGAGAGATAGAGAGATAGAGATAGAGAGAGAGAGAGAGAGAGGAGAGAGAGAGAGAGAGATAGAGATAGAGAGACAGAGAGATAGAGAGATAGAGAGACAGAGAGAGAGAGATAGAGAGATAGAGAGACAGAGAGACAGAGACAGAGAGATAGAGAGACAGAGAGATAGAGAGACAGAGAGACAGAGAGATAGAGACAGAGAGACAGAGAGATAGAGAGACAGAGAGAGACAGAGAGACAGAGATAGAGAGATAGAGAGAGAGATAGAGACAGAGAGACAGAGAGACAGAGAGATAGAGAGATAGAGAGAGAGAGATAGAGATAGAGAGACAGAGAGATAGAGAGATAGAGAGATAGAGAGATAGACAGATAGAGAGATGGAGAGATGGAGATGGAGATAGAGAGAGAGAGAGATAGAGAGATAGAGAGACAGAGAGACAGAGACAGAGAGATAGAGAGATAGAGAGGAGAGAGAGAGAGAGAGAGAGAGAGAGAGAGATAGAGAGATAGAGACAGAGAGAGAGATGAGAGACAGAGAGATGAGAGACAGAGAGAGAGAGATAGAGAGAGAGAGATAGAGAGAGATAGAGAGATAGAGAAAGATAGAGATAGAGATAGACAGAGAGATAGAGAGATAGAGAGATAGAGAGAGAGATAGAGACAGAGAGATGGAGAGATGGAGAGAGACAGAGAGATAGAGAGACAGAGAGAGAGATGGAGACAGAGAGAGAGAGAGAGAGATAGAGATAGAGAGATAGAGACAGAGAGACAGAGAGATAGAGAGACAGAGAGATAGAGAGATAGAGATAGAGAGACAGAGACAGAGATGGAGAGATAGAGAGAGAGAGAGAGACAGAGAGATAGAGAGACAGAGACAGAGAGAGAGGAGAGATAGAGAGATAGAGAGACAGAGAGATAGAGATAGAGAGATAGACGCTATGGCCTCCGATTTCGGAGGCCATAGCGTCATATATGAGGTCTCAACGTATACATTATACGAAATTTGGAGGTCGTAGCGCATAGTTAGTACATATATATATATATATATATATATATATATATATATATATATATATATATATATATATATATATATATATATATATATATATATATATATATATATATATATATATATATATATATATATATATATATATATATATATATATATATATATATATTATAGATAAAGGCAAAGGTAGATTAAACAAGTATTTTAGTTGGACATTCTCTTTATTTGTGATGTCTAGCTTTCGAAATTTGCTTCAATTTCTTCTTCAGGACACTAAAATATAAATAACTAAAATAACACATTTAAAATACATTATTTAAATCTTACACAAACGTGAGATAGGTAAATAAATAAAAGTTCAGCATACTTAAAATTTTGTCAAATTACGAATACTCATGTGATTATATATAGTTACAGTTACACCCAATTTGAACACTAAATTATACTATCAAAATTTTCTTTCACACAAAATCAAATGTATACAATATCAACCAAACAATTTTAGAGTTTAAAATTAAGAAAAGTAATTCGATTTGTCCATATTTGTGTCTTGATCGCAAGTCAACACATCTGCATAATAAAGATGTATATAGTTCTCCAGAATAGGTTGATTAATTTTCCTTACAGGTGGTTTTCTACGTGTTCATCTTTAACGTTTTTCACAGACTTCGGAATTTTTTTGAGCGACGTCTTGTAAATGAGATACTGTCACTTGCGACGGTTTAATCGATTACGTATGTACTTCTTTGAATTCTTGCCGCGAAGTGGTTCACCCTTTTTGTGTTTTACAAACTTTTAACCAATAATGTCATCTCCAATGCTTATATTTTGATCAAAATTCTTCCTATACCGTCCTTCATCAATATCAAAATCTTTGACAATAGTTATAAAATTATGTTTCGATTCACCACCATTCCAACAGTTTAAGCACATTTCTTTAGATTTTCGATATGACATTTCACCGCTTATATGGTCCAGAAAAATATGGCGAAGGTTCGCGCCATCCTGCTTCCATAATGCGATTACATTGGGGATATCTCTAAGCCTGTGTTTTAAGGTGCTAGCATAAGTTTGACATAAATAAAAACAATCAATATTCTTATGTTTACCATACGAGAAAAACTGTAAAATCTTGCTTTGCTCGTTCGCAGGAATATCGTTAAAAACCATAACTGAATCTTGCTTGGTATTTCCAGCTCCTATTAGATCATCATAATTTCCAAACTCATAGTACCCAATATCTTCATTTAAGGGTTCGAATGCACTTCTTAACATTTCATACTTGGGTCGGTAAAGGCTTTTCAAAAACACAAAGATTTTGGAATTTCAGTCCATTTTCGTGTAAGATTAGTGATGCGTTGGTTTTTCCGCGAATATAACTCGTATGTTAGACGGGAACAAAAGTACAAGTATACGCACATTGTTGGTTGAAGATTTTCGTTAAAGTTATTTATTGGTATTACAAGATACTGCTTATCAACGCCCATATCGCTTGCATTTTCTTGTCTAGGAACAGTTTTGCTAATATATAATTCTTTCTGTTCTGTGTTATTTTGACGTGATTGTATAGCGTAGTTCTATGTATATTATATTTCTTACTATAGCAGCGTAGAAACTTGACGCAGGATGTAAAATTTCATTTAGAATGCTGCATCACAACTGATTCCACTTAGAAAATGTTGGTTTTGATTTATACAGTGGTCTGCGGCCAGTCATACAAATTATTTGCAATAATAGAATGTACCATATTAATGCTATAAAAATGAACTACTTTAAATGGAGAGAGTTACGCAATTTTCAATTGGAATTTAGAATCATACAATTTACCCAAGAAGCAGCAAACGTAAGATTGAATGGCTTATTTGGCGGGAAATGTTTTAGAATTACAATTGGATCGTGAATTCAAATTGAAACTGATTATCGAAACATCTAATAGAAGCGTATGTGTGGCGAATAAATTTCAAGAAGTAAATATATATATATATATATATATATATATATTGCTGTAATACCGCTATATTATCGTGCCCCTACTTGGGTGACCATATTTTATTTGCTATGATATTAAATTATTGTGCCACCATTTTAACATTCACTATTAAATGTAGTTATTTCCTCCTCCAGCTGTTTTCTTAATATCACTATCAAACTGGACGTTATCTTTAAACAACTCTTTAACAACCAATGACAAAATTCAATATGTTACCGCCTTGCGCGTTATCT
This sequence comes from Platerodrilus igneus, assembly GCA_036346225.1. Classification (NCBI taxonomy): domain Eukaryota; kingdom Metazoa; phylum Arthropoda; class Insecta; order Coleoptera; family Lycidae; genus Platerodrilus; species Platerodrilus igneus. The sequence continues at coordinate 4,253,363 of JARFIW010001403.1, forward strand.
CTTCTCTATTCAATTTGTGACTCCGCCTTTCTACTATTTAAATCTTTGACCTCGGCTAGCATTTATTTGCAATTATAAAATTCAGTAAATTTAGATTTTGTATAATGAAACTAATATGTTATATACAGCTTTTGAAATTATTTGTAATACCTTTCTTATACATTTCATTTATTAATAACCATCTAATTGGTACTCAAAAATCCCCAAAGTCACCAAAGAACATTTACTACCCTTTAGGAACAAAGCGTGGAATATTCCAAACCTGTTTTCTCATTATTCATTTATATAGTATGCAACCTTTCTTGTTGACTTGTTCACAAACCTATAGTAATTTAGCAAATTCAATATAAAAACAAATAATACTCCATATAAAAAAAAACAAATATCTTATAACTAAAAATCTCTGACCTGGTTTTATCTTTTCACATCGACACTCCCACTAAAATTGATCTTCCCCAATTCTGGATTCCATTCAAATTATAACACTATTGATCAGCACCATTAAATCATATACCCCAATTTATTCCAATTCTTAAACTTTCATCATTCTTGCCCCAGACTTAAAATTGCAGCTCGTTTCACCCCTGTACTTCAAGATTATTATTATTCTTCTTTTTCCCTTGACATTTAAATTGCATTACTGTATTTTTCTTAACATCAGACCTCTAATTTGTATTTTATTTTCCCCAGACATCAGAATCAGAACCAGAAATCGAAGCCCTATTATTTCTATGTCTTAGTTTACAATAAATTCATTAAAAACATACTCACGTTTAAACGGCAATTGTAATCATATTTTCACTTATTTAATTTTCACTCTTATACATATCGCGTACTACTCTGTTTCATGGCAATGCACTTCGGCCTTCATTGAGTTTAAAACTGACTTCCCATCACGGAGCTTGCTAATATCATTTCGAATTCCCACCCAACCGTGGGTGTGATCTAGAACTTGTCGTTGTCCCGGACCAATCAAATAATTTTATTACGAGCCGTTTCTGATGCAATGCTCGACATTTTCCCATAATCACAACCTGCCCGCAGCTGTCTTCGATTGTCAACATATTGTATTTTGATAGATTACTTGCTTTTCTATAAACAACTGATGTAACCCGACTTTATATTTCCATGTTTACATATGTTTCACGCAATTTTTAATCGTTTCCCTTATCACATGGTTAGATCTTTGTACGCATTTATATTAGCTACCTGAAATTCTATTTCTATATCCGCATTACTTTAATTGTCTGGAACTCTTCTTCTCAATGCGTGTCTAATTACACTTTATCAAATATACGCGTGCTTCCACTGAAAAATATCCTTATTTGTTTCACCTAAATTAACTCAACTCTATTTACAGGGCATCCAACATTTACTATCTACTTAATGCATCCATTTCACATTCCTACGCCGACTATGCGTCTTCCTAAGTTTACCTGCGTCGCCCAAAATTATCTCTACTCTATATACAGGGTGTTGACTACTTACTATCTACAAACTATGTCTATTTCTTAATTATCTCCTTAAATAAGTGTAGATTTCTGATGACTATCTTAATTACTCATTCCCGAGCTATCTTTGCTATAACTTGCACCCTTAAGCAACCCCTTATCACAGCATAATTCCCCCAAATTAAAATATAAAATTTCATACTAATGTCCTTTTTGGCGCCCAACGTGAACTTAAACTCACATTGGTGTGAAATTCTTATATTTTTATTTCTATCCTGAAATTCAATTCTTTTTCATTATTAAACTCATATTTACATTTTATCTATCTCATGCCTATGTCCTATTATACTCTACTATTTATACCTATACCTATTCTTATATTCAAATCCTATTCTATTTTTCTATGTATACCTATTCATATTTTATTTTACATTTCATTTTATCTATTCAACTTTCTTTGCATGGGTCAATTAAGCTTATTTATTTCTAGCCTCCCCCTTTCTATTCTTAAATCTGGGTCCTTTTAACCTATATTTCCCAATCATATTTTCATCTATAACTATGCCCTTCGTGCTGATTTGATATCCCATAAATTTAACTTTATCTTGAAAGAATTCGCACTTATTTACATTTAACCTTAAACCTGCTATACTTAATTCTAATAATATTCTTTCTAAATGAACAAAGTGTTGCTCCACACTATCACTAAATATTAACACATCATCCACGTAGTGGATACAAAATTCCTCATACGGTCCCAAAATATTCTTGACTACATTCCCTAATGCATCCGTACTCGAGGAGAAACCAACTGGGACCACCCTAAATTGATATATTCTTCCTTCCACAGAAAAACCCGTATACTTCCTTGATTCTCGCGCTAATGGAATCAAACAAAATGAACTTTTTAAACATAATCTGCTATAAATTTTCTTATTACCTATTTTCCCTAATATTCCATCTATCTTTGGTGGACAATTATATTCCGGCTTCATTCGCTTATTAATCTCACTTGTATCTATACATAGCTTAATACTATTATCCCTTTTATTTACGACGACTACTAATAAATTCACAAAATTCGTACTGGAGCTCTCTATAATACCTTCACGTAACATTTCCTCAATTTTTTCCTTCACTCTATTCCTATACGCTACTGGAATAGGATATATTTTATTGTTAAACGGCTCTGTATTCATTACTTCCAACTTGTGCACATAACCCGTGGCAATTCTCGACTTTGACCCAATTAATTCTGAATGCTTCTTCAATAATATATTCACCCTATTTCTTAAATCATCTGGACACTTAATATCTTCCTTTTCATTACACCCATTATTTATCTCTTCACTAAACTGATTAATATTTACGCAGTCATCTTCTATTACTATATTCCCCTCTTCATACCATTTAATATATTTCCCATTACACTTAATCTCTTTGCATTCCGCATTTATCTTCAACCCCAACTTATCTATCATATTCATCCCAAATATAACATCTATCTTCAGTCCAGGTACTACCATAAACTCATTTTCCCATATTTTATCCCCCATTTCACATCTCAGAATTACCATTTCATTTATTACACTAAATTTCTTATTATTTGGTGCCACTAAATTACACCTCGCTATAGCTATCGCTTTATCCCCCAATTTTTCTCGTTTAACAAACTCTTCCGCAACAAGTGATGCCTCTGCTCCAGTATCAATTAACACTTTAACTATTTTATCTTCCACCTTTAAATTAATTATTGGCAATAAGTTCCTTTCAAATCTTCCTAATTCATTATCCATTTCATATTTAATAAACTCGCGCTGGTTTCTGTATCCGTTAATTCTTATAATTTTCCTTGGTTCGTCCGTACTCAAAAATCCTGATTTCGCGTCGAAGGTCCTGCCTGATTCATTATTCCCGTGCGATTCGTATTCCTTATTTCCATACTATTAATATCCCTTGCTTGTGTCCGTCGATCACTATTTTCCTGTCTATTCATTACTCTATTATTATAATTTCCCTCATGATTCGTTCTGTGCATTCGTTGCCTTGGTATCTGACCAGTATCCCTGTTTCGCCTAAAATCATTATTAAAGTTGCCATAGTTCCCCCCATTAAAATTTCTTCCACGATCATAATTGTAACTGTTCCTTCTATAATTATTCCGAGTCTCCGTATTCCTTATAAAATTCGTGCGTCGATCCCTAACATTATTTTCAATTTCATAATCATTTTCCAAATCATCATACCTCTGCAAATAATCAATAAACGTATCTCTATCCACTATATTCTGCGTCGTTATGTATCGCTTTACTTCAGCGTTAAAATAACTTGCTAAATACCTTATAATAATTTTATCTTCTAAAGGAGGATCCAATTGCTTCGCTACAGTAAATTTCTCTATCGCATATGATTCTCGCGTCATCCCTTTCGCCGAATCATATCTTCCCATAACTAAATTACTTCGAATTCGATTTTGCTGATTGTCATTCCAGAATTGACGTAAAAATTTGCTTTCAAACTGTTCAAACGTTTCTATTTCACTCTCAACTAAATTGTACCATCTTTCCGCATTCCCTTTTAATATAGCCCTAATTAAACTTAATTTCCATAATTCATCTGTAGATCCCTGTATCAACATTTTAAAATTTTTCAGAAATATTTTCGGATTTACCTTTCCGTCCCCATAAAATTTGTTAAACTGTTCAATTGAAAAATTCGTTTGAATTAACTTATTTGATTCTCTATTAAAATTTATTGGATTACCTTTTAAATTATTTATTTCGTGATTTATTGTTCTGAATTACGTTTCACAATTTGCTTCCATTTCTCCTAATTTAATATTTAAATTCGTGATTTTATTGTCGGACTCGCTTTCGTATTCTTCGCGTTTCGTTTTGATTAAAGACATATGATCCCATAAACCGTCTATCTCCTCAGAAATTCTCCCAATTTTTACATTCATTTGTGCTTTTATCTCCGCAATAGTGTGATTCGTCTCTTGCAAACCATTATTAAGAATTTTAATTTCACTCTCCAATTTCTCGTGGTATTCCTCCATTTTTGATTTAACTGTATTTATGGCTTGTTCACTCCTATCCATCTTATCATTCAATGCCATCAGAATATCCAACATTTTGGTTTCTTGTAGAGCTAGCACCAAAGCCGTTTCAGAAATATGGCCAATTATATTCGGGGGGGGGGACTTGACGCTAGGCCCCCCCGTTGTTCGATTTGCTCCAAAACCTAGCACCATATAGCTTAGAGCTAGCACCAGCTAGCACCCAAGTAAGAAAGCTAGCACCTTAAAAACAAGATGGCGGCGATTTTTTAAAGAAATTTTGCCAGCCCCCCCAGTTGTCCGATTTGCTCCAAAACCTAGCACCCGTTTGCTTATAGCTAGCACTAGCTAGCACCAAAGTTGTAGAGCTAGCACCAAAGCCATTTCAGAAATATGGCCAATTATATCCGGGGTGAGGGGCAACTTGACGCTAGCACCCCCGTGCTCCGGTTGCTCCAAAACCTATCACCATGTAGTTTAAAAGGGTTTGCAATTGTAAGGGTTTCACTCAACCCTTTTCTACGTCACTAAACAAATCGACTTCTTCATGTTTGTTTTTTAATGAGTGCCACTGGCTTCAATATTCTTGTAGACGAACATGAAACACGCCGGATATCTTCAGTAATCATTGTTACAATGCATTTGGGATTATACCATCATTTAGATATTCATCAATGCGAAAACATTTTAATGGATTCTGAATGTCCCGTTAAAACGTTGATTATAAGAAATAATTGATATTTTAGATGAAGGTGTCTAAATGCCATAAAATTTAATCATATTTTTGAAACGACAGATAATATTCTAAAATTCCCTAACGATATAAGTACAACTCTATAAATATATTTGTTTAAATGTTATCCGAAAATATGTCAGAAATTTGGAATGTGACGCGCCCCTGATAATCATACTAATATGATCTTCAGGACCATAGTACGCAGAACCCGAAGAACTGCAGTATCTTCTAAAGTTTCACAAGTAAGGTGCTCTTAATTTAATCTAGTGCGTCGATAAGCTGTTATTACTGCAGTATTTAAAAATTGCTGACGTTGTGCGTGTATGGAATTTTGTTTTGTTAGACTGTTAGGCTTTGTTTGCAATATTTGCTGAAATGTTATCCGAAAATATGTCAGAAATTTGGAATGTGACTACATTGATCCACGGCGACGCTCCATCACTAAACCGCATATAATTGGCCACATTTCTGAAACGGCTATGTACTAGACTTTGGTGCTAGCTGGTGCTAGCTATATACAAAGAGGTGCTAGATTTTTGAGCAGATTAGACAACTTGGAGGACTAGCAAATTTTTTTAAAGAATCGCCGCCATCTTGTTTTTAAGGTGCTACCTTTCATTTGGTGCTAGCTGGTGCTAGCTCTAAGCTACATGGTGCTATGTTTTGGAGCAAATCGGAGAACTGGGGAGTTAGCTTCAAGTTGGCCACCCGAATATAATTGGCCATATTTCTGAAACAGCTTTGGTGCTAGTTTCAACTTTGGTGCTAGCTAGTGCTAGCTATAAGCAAACGGGTGCTAGGTTTTGGAGCAAATCGAGCACTGGGGCTGGCAAAATTTCTTTAAAAATCGCCGCCATCTTGTTTTTAAGGTGCTAGCTTTCTTACTTGGGTGCTAGCTGGTGCTAGCTCTAAGCTACATGGTGCTAGGTTTTGGAGCAAATCGGACAACTGGGGGGCTGGCAAAATTTCTTTAAAAAATCGCCGCCATTTTGTTTTTAAGGTGCTAGCTTTGTTACTGGGGTGCTAGCTGGTGCTAGCTCTAAGCTACATGGTGCTAGGTTTTGAGCAAATCGGACAACTGGGGGTGGCTGGCAAAATTTCTTTAAAAATCGCCGCCATCTTGTTTTTAAGGTGCTAGCTTTACTTGGGTGTAGCTGGTGCTAGCTCTAAGCACATGGTGCTAGGTTTTGGAGCAAATCAGACAACTGGGGGCTGGCGAAATTTCTTTAAAAATCGCCGCCATCTTGTTTTTAAAGTGCTAGTTTTCTTACTTGGGTGCTAGCTGGTGCTAGCTCTAAGCTATATGGTGCTAGGTTTTGGAGCAAATCGAACAACTGGGGGGGGGGTGTGTTAGCGTCAAGTTAGCCCCCTCCCGAATATAATTGGCCATATTTCTGAAACAGCTTTGGTGCTAGCTCTACAACTTTGGTGCTAGCTAGTGCTAGCTATAAGCAAACGGGTGCTAGGTTTTGGAGCAAATCGGTCAACTGGGGGGGGGCAACTTGACGGACCTTTGTTTCAGAGATGCTGAAATACCAGTAACTGCATAACTTCTAATTAAAAATTTATTTGTGTATACGATTTGGTTAGAACAGAACAGAATTGGCCTCTTTAGAAAAACTACTTTAAGAACATAAATTTATAGTCAAAAATGCTTAAGCAGATTTTGATTGCGTGATAAATGTTTTCGTAATAAACGGGTTGTGACTTCCATTGAACAAATAAAATATTACATTAAAAACTTTTAAAGTAAAATTTACCCTATTTTGTTTACTGTTATAAACAAATATAAACAAATGGCAGAATTGGCGACCAATTACGTTTCCCTCTTACAGTTACCTCAGCACACATTTTTAAAATACCATTACCTAACCTAATATAACATGGCCAACTCCAGGCAGCAAATATGTTCATACTGTATACATGCTTATTAGATATTCTGGAAATATGTTAAAATTTTAGCAGGAAAATTAACACAGAATTCGCACAGAACTATTATGCCAGTTGATGTTGTTGATGAAATGTGACATATTAATTAAATTGCGTGTCGTTGAATTTACTAGAACCTTGCTTCTAATTAAATTTCATAAACTTGTACAGATATTCATAAGCCTACTTGGGTTGTACTAATTAAAATCGAAAAGGGAGTTAAGTGCTTTGAAGAGGTTGAATACATAATAAACAGTCTCTAGAGTGCGCTACCACTATAGACGTCATAAAAGTACTTTTGAACAGTAAATCTAATTTAATAGATTTCGTCATGTTAGCAAGGATAAGGAAATGTTTTTGCGAGTCTCAAACATACTTTTCACACAGATGGCTTGCTCAAACAGATTTTTAAATATCTTATATATGCAGAAAGATCAAAATGGATGATAATAAATGAAGTCCGAAAAAATTGCAATTGCAAGTAAAGGACTTGTTTTCTAGATTGCGTACACAAGCACAAAAACTGTAGAAAACCTTAATTAGGAAATTGTAATCTTGACGTGCAGTGCAAGATCATATTGTAACAAACTTCTCTTTAGTTCTTTATTTCTCGAATATGAGTCTGTTTAGTCTCCTTTTATACTGGCATCCGGAATCTCGGATTTCCGGAACTCGCATTGACCTTTAACAATAGCGCTTATCAGCGTATATCAACGACATCTGAGATACGGAATGGCGAATCTAAATTTTAGACTCGCGCTGATTTCGGTCGCCCAGCAACGGAATTCGAATTGGCCGCAGGTCTACGATTGGTGTATATGTAAAGCTTTGCACTGGGATTCTTATTCGGAAGCCACTGTGCCAGCGCTGTTTTGAGACAGGTTGTTGATGTGTACTTAGTGTTGTGATTGTGACGCTTTTCCAACGCGATAACTTAATCCAACGTGGATGTATTGTAAATTCCTTTTGATACTGACCAATTTATATCGTTAATACAAACACGCCCAAACTTAGGGAGTACTTCGTTAGAAGTGTATTCCAATAAAACAATTAAACAAGTACACTGGGTAAAAGAGGCTAAAGAAATGAACAAAGACTTTCAACACACGCCGTCAGCAAATCAAAATGAATATAATATCGTTTTCTTTATTTATTTTTTTATTTTTCATCTATTTATTAATTTATAATACATGAAGTATACAAACAGAAATGAACTTAGCGAAGTTTAGGCTAATGAGCCCACTCCTACACTTAAATAAGTTCACCACTTTAGATAAAAATTACTAAGGGTCTCTATTTTCCTCACGCCTAAAGCGTATTAATGGCGTGCTAGCAGGTGTCCCCGATGCTCTTTCCGGAACTTAACAAATGACGGCAACTTTGTTATACTTATAGGTATGGAGTTTCAAAGGATTGAACCGGAAATAAGAAAGGAAGAACAATACATTTCAGTACAATGAGACGCAATAGCCAAACAGTTCTCATTCCTGGTGTTGTAGTCACCACGATAAAGGTGCTACTCTGGAGGCCAGCAGTCCAAATTCTCGAGTTCATACGAAAGATTTCGTATACGAAGCAATTCGTAAAACAGATTTCGTGTACATGATTGCAATTCTGAAACACCATTCGAATTCTATTTTCAAATATGAAGATTAGTTGAATGGGAATTCGTCAACATTGCTATAATTCAATGACACGAAACTAAAAAGCTGGCTAATCGGTTAATAACACCAACAAACGTTATTGGTATCTAAAATGTCAGTTCAGTTTAAGGTTGTACCTAGCTGTAGTGCTAAAACCATAAACCTATTTGTAAAAATATTATATTAGAAACGCAGCTCACCGGCAATAATAATAGCAAACGCTTAGGTATGATAACCCCGAACAAAAAAAGGTAACGCCTAGAGTTCGTGAAATTCCACCCAGATTTATTAAGAGGTAAATTTACAAAAACATTTACCAGGATAGACAGCCAGAATTTGTGGAAACTGCTTGCAATTTTAGTAAATGCACTGTTAGGAGCTAAAAAGAAATAGATGCAATGGAGAAAAGTAAGTCATAAGTAAAATTTAGTATTTATTGAAAAGTTATTGAATGCAACACTTACAGGCATGGCATAATCCTCGCACTAATTTGAAAAGTAAGAAAGCCTTTATTGTAAAATACCGAAATGCTAACAGTGGTGGTGGACCAAACAATGCTGATTTAACTCTATTAGAGAAGGAGATAACAAATACGATTACCCCCTACATTAATTGAGGTACACATTGGGATATTATAATCCTAGACGGAATTACAGCGATTGAAGTATTCTATGATGAGTCTTTAATGAGGACAGACCGAATGATGCACAAAATAAAATTTAGCAACTGTAAATAAAAGAGGATACAAGTGTGACACTGTTGCAACAGATTTATTGAAAGCAATTTCAGATGAAATATTGCCATGTAAATTTATATTAAAAGAGAAACCTGTTGCATCAACAACTGATATTACACATTTTTATCGACGAACAAAGCGACTGAATCATACCTTATCCGCAACAGAAAAACTTGCCGAACAGAATGATAGACGAACAACCATTAGTGATATAAAAAAGATTATATTTGACACAGAATGGTTGTCCGTCAATAAAAATTATTTATTTTGTAATCATTAAGTGTTTTGCACACTAAAAGACTGGCCAAAGTTTTAAACTAAACCCTACGAATACTCTACAAAAATAGAATAACAGATAACAGTTCCTAATTTCATTTTACAATAGTTATAAATTTGAAGTGACAACTGTCACAACATATTTAATTTTTTCAAATTTGCAGCTAACTATCTTTATATTTCCCGACGAACTAATAATGGAGAATCAATGGATTAATGATAATTGACTTAACAAGGGAGCAATGGATGTTCAAATTCCAATAATTAAATGTATAAACCTACGACTTAATTAAATACAAGGAAATCAGAAAAATCTGCTAGCGTATGAAATGAATGATAATAAGGATTTATGCCCTGGTGGTAAGAAGATATTTCAGAGCAGTGGATTCAATGCTGCACATGTTGAATTTGGTATCACTCTATCTGTGCTGGACTTAATGATGAAGAAATTAAGCAGCTTGGTTTGTCTGATGGCACTTGGCTCTGTTCTAAATGCGACGCTTCTTCAATTATGCAGCCTTCAACTTCCACTTCTTCCTCTGGAATGATGCCAAGCCCCCACTGTCCCGATTCCCTCTCTCATAAAAAATACAAATGAGACAGGGGTCTCAAAATTCACAAACGCGTACTCACCGAAATCTACTCGTATTGCAATCGTCGTTACCTTCATCGGGATATATCATCAACCAAATAGTAAATATGAAAAGTTCAATCAAAGTCCTAAAACGAGTTCCGAAAGGTGCTAAATTTGCTTCCGATTTAAAACCAGCTGCAATTTTGGACATTTGTACAACTAAAAACGATCTTCCTCGTGGACCTCCGCTTTCACCTCCGCTTTCTCTTGCCTTTGTGCCCCTTCCTTCTTTAAGAACAAATCCTTAGAAGGACTGGTGAAAGAAAATATTAACGGAAATTCCTCCTTTTCTTTGATGATTAAAACTAAAAACACAAGCTTGTCAAACCGAGTAATATCTAAGGTCAGTGAGGGTGACATCAGTGGTGCCGTGAAAATTCTTTCTTCTACAGAAACATTGGCTTCTGTCAACAGAGACACATATGATAAACTCGTGGAGAAATATCCGGATGCGCCTTAAAGTTTAAATCTTCCGAGCCCACCTGAGAATGTGGAATCTATATTGATTTCCGAAAAGGACGTGCGACAAGCAGTCTTTAGTTTTTCAAGTGGCGAGGCTGGATCCAGGTTGCTGATCTCCTTAACTAAATTTTGCAGTTTTCCTCTGGCTGGTCAAGTGAATAAATTAATTACTCCTGTCCTTTATAAAGCAAACCTTTGCGCCCTCAATAAAAAAGATGGCGGAATTCGCTCTATTGGTGTTGGTATGACTCTGCGCAGACTGACAGAAATACTTGGATTCTACGCAGTTCGACATAAACTGGCCGTAAAGATAAGACCACTCCAACTCGCTACCAGAGGTGGCTGCGAAGCAATAGTTCATTCAACTAGAACTTTTTTGGGCCTCAACCAAAAACGAAACAAAATTCTCTTGAAAATAGATTTCAAAAACGCCTTTAGTACGGTTCACCGGGATAGGCTTCTTCACGCTGTGTAAGAAATAGTGCCTAAACTTTTTCCTTTCATTTGGCAAACATATTCAACCTAAACTCTCCTTACTTTCGGAAAATGGACAATACCTTAAATGTGATTTTCCAATGCTCCATCCGAAGGTACTACATTGGCCAGGAAACGAGTTTTTTTTATCTAGAAAATTTTGAATTTTGCCGTACCCTTGCTGTTCCAAGCAAGGTAGGGATCTTTAACGTGCGTTACAACACTCACACACGAGACCTCCATTTTACATCTCATCCAAACGAGGGTGTTTTTTTGTTAAAAATGCTCGCCTAACATTTTTCAAGCGGACCGTGTCGGGATTCAAACCCGGGACCTTGGGCGTAGTAGTCACACACATACCACTACGCTACGGAGCCGCCTATAAAAAATGGACAATACCATATGCTTCTGGATGTCAGCAAAGAGACCCGAGGCCCTGGACTTTTTGTCTTTCTATACACCCAGTAATAGAATCGTTGACATCAGAGCTAATCATGTTTTACTTGGACGATGGAACTATTGCTGGCGAACCGAAATCTGTACTAAAAGAATTAAAAAACGCTGAATGTTTGGACTCACTGTGAATCCTTCGAAATGCGAGCTAAAATTTGTTGGTAAATATGACTCCTCCATTCATCAACATTTCGACGCTATATCGCATGGAATAAAAACCATAACCGATGTATTTCTGCTTGGTTTTCCAATCGCTCCAGGATCCTGTGCCAGCATTTATGATTCAACGCTTGCCGAGATGGACCTCCTCTTTGAAAGACTTAAATTACTTAAAAACCATCACGTGGCTTATTATTTTATACGCCATTGTTTTGCATTACCCAAATTGATTTATTTAATGCGGACGTCGCTTCTTTGGCTTTCTAATTCTTCTATACAAGAAATTGATAGCAAAGTCAAAGTAACTATGGAGTTTTTAATCAATTGCTCTCTATCACCGGAACAATATTTACTTGCTTCACTTCCCATCCATAATGCTGGCATTGGCATCCGTCGAATAGAAGATCTTTATTTGCCAGCTTTCTTATCTTCAGTGCATGGAATCTGGAATCTCGTCAAATTGATGTTAAGATTACTTGATGATGAGTCCCAGATTTCATATTCAAATGAAGCAATGGCAAATTAGTCACTTCTGAATCAGGATTTGATTCCTATTCCAGTCCTATCTGCCCACCGCATGTGAGATAAAATTAACGTGGATAGAATTTCAGCAAATATAAAAACCTTTCCAGATCGACAAAAAGCTATTAGGCGTGCTCTAGAGAAGTGTAAATCAAATGCTTGGCTAACTGCACTTCTTTCTCGTTCTGGGAACACTCTTGGAAAACTAATCATTTAGAATTTCAATTGGACTCCGTCTTGGGTGCAAGCTTTGCATACCAAACACCTGTTTTTGTGGAGAAGGGGTAGATAAATATGGGCATTAAGGCCACCCTTCCCCTCAACAACCGACAACTAGTAGGCAAGAAGGAGGGAGTAGAATGGCGGGGGGGGGGCGGCGGCGATCCAGTGAAAAACGAAGTGTACCGGAAGCGTCATGAGGATCCTCAAAGTATACAAGGCACGCACTCCTCAACAACCGACAACTAGTAGGCAGGGTGGAGGGGGTAGAATGGCGGAGGGGCCCGCGGCGGCGATCCAGTGAGAAACAAAGTGCGCCAGAAGCGTCATGAGGATCGTCAGAATATACAATGCACGACCCCCTCAATAACCGCCGACTAGTGAGCAGGGTGGGGGGATCGATCGGTGAGGTTCAAAGTGGCCCAGAACACAGTAATACTCTCTACTATTTATAATAGTGAAATGTGCCAAAATTATGCTATAAAAATAAACTACTTTAAGTGGAGAAAGTTTTGCAATTTTCAGTTGGAATTTTGAATCACACAATTTACCCAAAAAGCAGCAAACCTAAGATTGAATGGTTTATCTGGTAAGGGTGTTTTAGAAATACAACTAAATTGTGATTTCAAATTGAAACTGATTACCGAAACATCTATTAGAAGTGTACGGATGGCGAATAAATTTTAAAAAGAAAATATATATAGTATGCGAATCACGAAAGACAAAAATGTTATTGAGCTACTTGAGTACGAGTGCATCAAGCTATTAGATGTATGAGAATTAATATGTTATAAACTGGAGGAGTTGAGGTGTAGAGACTTTCCAGAATTTTATGAAAAATTTGTAGGTGTTATAAAAATGTAAGTGGAAATACGGCAAATGAAGAAAGTGTTCAAACGTTATTAGAGGGAGAGAACCGTGCGTGAACTTCTTTATTTAATGAGTGCGGCAGTGTAAATTATTTGACAGTGTTGGACATTATTAAGTGTCACGCCGTTCATTACCTAGAAGATGCGACTGCGAGGCGATCGCTCGCAACGTTTCTTAATCATCCCGAATTTTTTTTTCGTATTTAAATACACACTAAGTTTGCCTATAAATTAAAATAGGTTCTGTTCATTAAACAATAATACGAAATGTGCAAGTAATGATTTTGATTGACTTGATGGTGTAGTGGTTAAAATGTCCGTTTAGCACGCGGGCAGCACGGGTGCGAATCCTACTTGAATCGATTTTTGCTCCTAGAACTTGCGGTAAAATGTTGATACAGGATGCAGCATAAGTGGATATATACAGAGTAAGTCAAAAATCGTGACGTTAGAAAAAAGGCGGATTGACTTAAGAAAAAATGGCGGATTAACGTAAGAAAAATGGCAGATGACCGATGTGACGTCAGAGAAATGGCGGATGACAAAATGTGTCAAAGTGACAAGTGTGACGTCAGAGAGGGTACGGGTTGCTGCATTACGTTAGAAGGTATATGCGTGGTTGCGTGACGACAGAGGAGTGTGGATGTGGCTGTGTGATGTCAGATTGGGGTGAGCGTGGTCGCGTGACGTCAGAGGGGGTTTGTGTGACGTCATGGGTGGGGGGTGCAAGTGCTGCCTCTACCGCTACAAATGATCTACTTACAACACATCACTTAAATAGTTTCTTGTTCAAGTATTCCAGTGTTCACTTGTGGTTCTTCAAAGCTTTACCCTTTGACTTTAAATCCTTTATTCTCAATTAATGCTTGTCAACCCCTTTGATTTAATATCCGTTTGACCCTTTTATAAGTTGTTGATTTTTTTAAAGGTGTAGTGTCGTTCATGCAAATACTGGCACCCAACCCCTCGCACATCGCCCTCTGCATAATTTTACAAATTTAAACATACCGTCTATTTCTTATAGAAAGCGGGCTCTCAATAGTATACATCGAAATTAAATCGTCCTGTATATAATTATAATCTACCAACATTAAGTGATGTAACAGTATTCATGGGTATCCTTATGTTTAGGTTTTTCGATTAAATTCTATTCAAAATAGCACGCGAGAAACAATTACTTCCGCAAAATCCACTACGTAACTAAACCCTAAAAAGGGGAAATCGTTTCCTGTTTTCGTCAAACTTAAATGTTCCGTATACCTACAAGCATCAATCATCTATTGTTAAGAGATGAGAAAGTGCGGAGTGGACAGTAAACGGGAAAATTGTGGTTAATGTCATTATCTTAAGGTTTTTCTCAGAAATCGCTTTAGAAAGCGTTTTGTCGTCAACAAAACAAGATCAGAGCTTTACGAAATAAAAAAAGTCGCATTGAATTCAGATTATATAAACTTCCTTTAGCGAGCTTGTAGCTCTGGGTAATTTAATAGCAACCAACGTTAAATTGTAGGCAGTCAAATAAATTCCCAAGTTTTCAAAGTTAACAACGGTTTGAGAAGACATGGATAACCAACATTTATTTCAAAAGGCGATACTCACCTAAAATAATTTGATGCCTAACGTTTTTAAATAAAGTAGTTAATTTTCTATCAAGCGACTGAAGCGGACATTCTTACTATCTATATAATATACATATGCGCTTACAGGGTTTCCCAGCCTCCGAAATTCTTTGGTAGCTGCCTTTTTAGTGAAGTTACCAAAAAGAACTGGTTAACAGGAAAATGTTTGCAATTATACATGGTGTCTAAGGAACGAGTACTCTTCCAAGCTTATGTATTTTTAAATGGGCTCCACCCCCCTCACACATTTTCTTACCAATTTAGAATCAGCATCAAAAATAAGCGTGAGTTTGTTAATATAATAGGGTACCCATAGTGTGCTGTTCCGCCATTAGCAATTATTTGCAATAATTTTGTAATATTATAGACCCATTTTGAAAAATTCAGTGAGTAGCAACAATTCGAAATGTGAAGTGAACTTAGCATGTTTGGTGGGTATGATATGTCAGCGAAGTGACCTTTATACTGATCGCTTCCCTTAGCCTCACGATATTTACGATATTCGCGACTTAGTCTGGGAATTACCCCAAGGGTGAGCTATGAAAATGGGCGTGGATGCAAAATAAACTCAAATATAAACGGAAAGGAAAGGGGGGGATTGAACGCCACCGCATCTATATGGGCAATAAAAGAAACAAAAGTATCATATGAGAAGATGCAGAAACTCACAGAATATAATAGTTATCAAAAAAAAACTTACAAGTTATATAAAACGACACATCTGGAAACCGCTTGAACGTATCTACTTCAGCTTCTATTATGATGACCCTGAAAGAAAATGTCACACAATAAATTTTAATTAAATACCACAATTTATGTCTTTCGACAAGGAGTACAACGATATTTATAAACTAATCATTTTGAAATTACCACACCAAAGGTGTCTTACTTAAAAATGGATATCAAAGGTAAATCAAGTACGTCATTTCTATAATATTATACTGTTTCGGCATTCTTTTAATTTCCTTACTCAAAATTTATTTTCTCAATTGTAGTTTTTAACGTTAACTACTCATAGAATAAAAGGACTTGAAAGAAAAATGTAATTTAATATATTTCCCTTTTTTTTAAAATAAAATTACAGGTAAAATATTAAAAAAAAATTATTTTTGAAAATCTATAAATTTCTGTTTACGTAATGAGACCTTAGTGTTTGGTATTAGTTTAAAATAAAATTCTTATTACCCAATTGACAAATCTGTTAGGTTGGTTTACATATGTTTCAACTGAATTTAGCTTCTATTCATGATAAAAAAAATCTAAATAACATGTAAAAAATTTAAATCAATAGAATTTTAAATTTGTCATGGCACAGAAATAACACAGCAACCCTACTAAGTATCGGACATACTATAATTAAACATTTTTAAATGGAAAGTGAACTTTGCAACCTTTTGTTTTTGAACACATTTATACTTCACGTGTTTTACAGAACAACTTTAGATTACTTTTTAAAGAGCCAGGGTTTTTTTTGTTTCAATCGATTTAACACAATTTAAGAAAATAATCCTGGTATTTGATTGTGAGAATATTATTACTTTTACAATATTTTATGTTTGGACATAAATGCAAAATTAATCCGTTCATAAAATTTAGTATCATTAACTTAATCCTTTCCTAAAATTTGATATAATTTAACGACTCTATGTGCATTTTCAAAAGTGTAGAAGACGTAAGAGCAAAGCTTGCACCATAACTAACACAAAATAGTCAAACACTCACCAGGAATTAACTCCTATGTCAATGAGGGTTTAGACACCTGGACTTTGCATACGTAAGGAAACTGTTGCTTCTAAAAGAATTCCAATCCATAAACTTAGGCATTCATCGGCTTAACAAAACCTCGCCGACGGAATCCCACAATAAACGACTAACATCATCTCATCACGCTATACAAAAACTCTACGGACGGCCCCAAATTCTTCCATAACAAAAGTGTCCTCCAATTACTATTTCTCCAAAACGCTAAGAAAATTAAAGATGCTTTTTAGCATAAGAATTCCCTAATAATTATATTCTCACCGTTAACAGATGTCGAGGACAGGTAACCACGTTGTCACTACTACAGTGTCCCGGTCGCCTGGCCGGAACCCGGGAAATCTTTGCATTTCGAACACCTCCAAAGCGACCGCAAACTTTCTCTTTTTGTATATTGCAATTCGAAGGCACCAGCGGACACGTAAACGTAAACGTGTCGTCATCTTCTCAACTACTCGCTTCGCTAACGCTGTCCGAGCAAGATGACTGAGTTCTCTCTTAATACCTACTATGTCAAGAACAGCTAATCTGTTTTACGCATCACCTCGTGACAATCTGCGCAAGCGCTATATAAACTAAATAGTTTAGAAGTGGATGCAATCCGTCTGCGGATTAGGCAACATATTTGACTTGTTCTTGAAGCAAATTTAGGAAATTGATACAATTAAATGTTTTATTATGATAAATACGAAGCTAATTAAATGATAATAACGTTCTCCTTTATTATCAAATTGTCGCTTCTGATATTTTTATGCGAAATAAAGATGATCAGATACCATAGAACTGTAACAGATAGAAGTGGCTACTAAAGTTAGTACCACAGAATATATATTTGTTACAAGTGAAGACTTACAGTTTGATTTTATCATCGACCCGATGGCTACTACCATTAGAAATAATTAAAGTAGTCAATTGTTTTACAGAATGGCGGCCTATTAAATATTTATAAAACAAAACAAAAAACACAAAGAACGTCAAAATTTTAAAATTTAAACACATATTTTAGTACCGCATCTAACCACAAATTTAATTTTCTACAGATTTGATTTCATGCAAATTTTTCTTAAATGGTGCGGTTTGAATAGCATATTTGCTCAAGCTCATTCATTACTTTCTAAAATATTGTTTGTAATTGATATGTCATTTTAGTTTAAGATACAATAAGTCTTAATTATATAATATATTTTTTTTGTAAGGATATTTATCAGAGTTAGTGGTCAGAGTTCAAAACACTCTGATTGCAATGGATTATCTGTTAAGGATTTTTTTTGGCCGAACAAACTTTACAAACGTAGGTATTAAAGCCAGGTAAACTATACACAAGAGAAGAGATTTAGTTCTGTAAATTTAAATCTAAATAAGGTAAGACACATTTTGATAATTAAGTAAATAGGTACTTGATAGAATTATTTAATGTATGAAAGAAACTATGCTGTAAATGTTCTATATTATTTTGTATGTGAGAAAATATTTTAGACAGTATAGATGCGTTGTGATATTCCTGTGTTTGATTTCATTTTATGAACTCTAATATTTCCGTTGAGCTAGCCAGGCAACGAAAACTTAGAAAGAAAGGTGTCAGAAATTTCAAATTCTACAATTTGCTGTATCTGCATCACAGCACACTTTCAGCGACGTCTAACGTCGGCTGTTACCACAGCCACTCTTTTAGTGCACAGCAATATATATATATATATATATATATATATATATTATGATATTATAAAATGGTTTAAAAGATAGTTGTTAGTACTGAGGGTAAACACATTAATTTACCACTCCTATTAAGGTATTTTAAATTTAAAACACTACGATAAAAAAAGGAATGATAAATAATTACTTGTTAAACGCAGATAAAATGTTATGTACTAGTGATGCAGCGTTTGAGGTTTGAAGGAAGCATTTTTGATTCACTGTTCTTCAATACAACGTGTATCTAATGTAATTAAAACTGAATGTGTTTAGGTTTTGTTAAAAATATTGTTTGTAATTGTTCAGGGATACTCTATTCCTTTAATTAAATTATGTACCTGTAAATGAAAGTATTTTAGCATTTTTAATTATCATAAAGTGATGGTAAAATTTTTGGAATGTCAACCAATGACAAGTTATATAAATGATACCAGTATCTGTTCCAAAATAGTAATTAAGTACAGATAATGCTGGAGCAGTGAATGTACCTCTTAGATTATTATAGATAGTAGGCAAGATGTAAATTTTTTAGAGACTATTTCCTAGGTGATAAGTGTTTATAATAAGTGAGTTGATTTTAAAATTGTATACTAGATAGATGTTTTGGCTTTTTAGAGAGCTTGTAAATGAATTTAGAAAAATAATATATGTGTTTAAAATTTATCCATTTCATTTGAGCGTGTAACAGGAGTAATACTACAAAGAGTTTCATGTTTGTGGAGAAAAAGTGTATCATGCAATAATTAATAAGGTTTATACAACCAAGCAAGTTACAGAAGAGTAATTCCAAGTAAAGCGAACAAAGGGTCATCTCTAGTGTTGGTGAAGAGTAGCACCAGTGAGCTTTAGATATTTTGCAGCGGGTTTCCAGTCGTATAGATTACGTTTCATCAGATGTGGTAAAGTATTGCAAGAGTTCCTATTAATATAGCCGTATCTTAGTATACTGTTGATGAATTATTAGTTTATTATTTGTAGAACCTAAAAAGAGTGAATTTTATTAGAACATAAAACTAAAACTTACTTTCAACAGGTATTAACTGCAAGCGTTCGCTAGACGATTTTGTTGTATCCTGTATCAAGGTCCATGTACAACCCAAGCACATTCAGAAGAGTTGCAGGTATTTGAAGTTATCCTTATATATACATCATTTAAAGTTATTTGCTAGTAATTTGAATCTCAAACGTTTATCTAAATTATACATTGCTGAGTATATTTATCAATCTTTGGATATAACCACGACATACAAGTACTAAGAGAGGTTAAGTGGTTTTAACTAGACGACGCTTTATGCGCATGTGTTAAATATACCTGAAAGAGGACGAAGAACCCACGTTTTCTTACAAAGTAAAATTGCTAGATTCAATTATCCCTGAATGAGTCTTAAAAGCCGTGGCATAAATAAAACAAAAATTTTTCTTTATTAAATCTTACAAAACTACACAAGTTAGCATAGTATTTTTCAGCGTGCTTAAATATATGCAAGCACGTCAGGTTGCGGTACTATCAGGAAAGATTTGCCGCCGCTTCTAAACATTTAAAAGGCCTACACCACATTTAGGTGTGCAACTATTAATTCTTTAACTCATATATTTCGAAATATATAATTTTATCTAATATATCCCGTACACAATAATATATATATATATATATATATATATATATATATATACTTTATATTGCTGTGAACTGTAGCTGATGATTACTAAAGAAATGGTTTTCAGTTCCATCGTAATGCTTTGATTAGTCGTTAGCGTTTTACTTTGGTATTCGATGTGGTTAAGCGGCTACTTTATAAAGTAAGTTACTGAAAATACTTAAATAAGTATTTATTTATTATAAATCAGTAAATGTTCAGCATACAATACAAGTGCTTACAGTGGAATATATTCACTTGTCTTTTCATTGTCAGAACATGCACGCGCTTGTGCCTATTTGTGCAAAAGAAATGCTGCAGCTCACTGTTGCATTTCTCTATATCAGGTAACGATATACTAAGTAAAACCTTTTTTTTAAGTAAACCTTTTGACATCGTTCACATACATGAAACGTAATAATATTTGTTTAAAAAAAATTAGAAAACGCAATAATTTGATTGATCTCAGGAAAAAATCGATCCGGCCATAATGAAGACTACTATAGTCCTCCAGTACCGCACTTTTATCCAGAGTTGACACCCATATGCATTATTTAAGATAAGTTCGTAAAATTGCATCTTTAATATTTTTGAGATAAATCGCTAAAGTTTTGACTAGTTTACTGGGTTTTTTCTGACAATTAATTTTCTGCCGTCTTTTACACTAAGAGCAACACTTTGTCCCCGAAAACCTTCCTGGAAATTCTGGAGTAGTGCCATTGACTTGAGATGTCCATTTGAAGCCATTAGCCTAATGTTGTTCACTTGTAGGTTAACGCCAATTGTTACTCCCCTCAAATGAGTAGCTTATGTTGTTCTTCACATAGATAATAATGTATCTTATCCCTATAGTAGGGAACGAAGAATACTCCTATTGTAAGCCTGCTTATCGTAAAAGGCGATTAAAAGGCGCAGCAAAGGGCAGCAGCCTTGCTAGCTAAAAGACATTGGAGGAGAGTCGGTTGGTCTCGGACGATCCTCAATAATTTACTAAGTTGTTGGGGGTTGCCCGTGACAGATACTGCTTTTTGCTAAAATTTTTAAAAACTGCGTTGTGGAAAGATATGGAAACCTGGCACAATATTTCCCAGGTATGAGTGGCCTAAAATACGAACTATGTATGATGGAGAGCTCACGAGTAAAATTCCTGTCCGGAGGTAAAATACCCCCTATTCGGATCACCGGGAGGGATTTCTTGAGGCTCGTCATCATAAGAATTTTAAACAACGGTTCGATTTAGTGATAGGCACTTGAAATGCAAGGTCATTAGTTAGAGTAGATTAAGGTCATTAGTTAGAGTAGATAAGTTAACGAATTTATTAGTCGAAATGAGAAATGGAAAGCTGGACATTTTAGGTATTAGTGAGGTAAGATTGCCAGATAGTAATGATTTTTGTAAGGATAATTATAGAATAATTACAACTTCTTCAACTAACGGACAGGCAGGGGTAGGAATAGTGTTAGGTAAAAGATTAGGAGGTAAAGTTAAAGAGTACTTACAACTTAGCGATAGAAAATTTATGGTTAGATTGAGTACAAAACCCACAGACACTGTTTTAGTATAGGTTTACATACCAACAACTCAGTACGGGGATAAGGAAGTAGAAAAATTATACGGGGATATAAATAGTATAGTGAGAAAAGTAAAGGAAGATGAGAATTTAATAGTTTTAAACGATTTTAATGCGTCAGTGGGAGAAGGTAGTGAAGGAAAAGTAATAGGAAAATTTGGGTATGGTAGACGAAATGATAAAAGAGAAAGATTAGTTGAGTTTTGCCAGAAACATTGTTTAGTAGCTGTAAACACCCTATTTGAACAACATGTTAGAAGAAGATATTCCTGGAAAGCGCCAGGTGATAGGGCTAGATACCAAATAGATTATATTTTGTTAAACAAAGATTTAGAAACCGAGTTAAAAACTGTCGTAGTTATCCAGGGGCTGACATAGACGGCAATCATAACTTGGTTAAAATGAAGTGTAATCTAAAATTGAAAAAATTGAGAAAGGCTAAAGGAGAAGAATGGGATCTAGGTAAGCTTAATGCTAGTGAGGTAAAAGAGGAATACAAACAAGTATTAGATAATAAGATCAAACAGATAGCTATAAGAGAAAACGTACAAAATGGATGAAAAGTAATAAAAAGGGCTGTATATGATACAGCAACACAGACTATATGTAAGGAAAAAGTAAAAACGAGAAAACCCTGGGTAACAAAAGAGATATTAGATTTCATAGAAAATAGAAAAGCTTAAACTTATCAGAGAATTGGATAGTGAAAGTAAGCAAAAATATAATAGAGTTAGAAATAAAATAGTACATGAGTGTAGAAAAGCTAGAAATAAATGTATGGAAGAGAATTGTAAGGGAATACAAGATGATTTGAAAGTAGGTAAGACAGACAGGGCTTACAGGGTAGTTCAAAAGTTGTTCGGGGAAGATATGAAAAAATTTAGTGGTATTAAAGATGAGAATAATGAGCTTCTAATAAATAAAGTTGTGGTAGCAGATAGATGGAAAAGATATTTAGAAGGTTTATATAAGGGAAACGATATGGATGAGTTAGAGAACGACCAAGAAAAGGATGTAGAAATGGGGTTCGCAATATTAAGAGAAAAATTTGATACAGCTGTTAAGGATGTTGAACTTAATAAAGTGCCGGGGATAGACAATATACCCGCAGAATTAATAAAATATGCAAGTCAGAAAACTTTAGACAGATTATATGAACTAGTAAAAGTAATATATGACACAGGTGAGGTCCCAATAGTTTTTGAAAAAATATTATTATCTCAATCCCAAAAAAGTCAGAAGCCGAAAGCTGTAGAGAATTTTAGAACGGTTAATTTAACTTCCCACGCTTCCAAAATACTAACAATAATAATTAAAAATAAAGTAGATGCTTTGACTGAGAATTATTTAGGCAAAGACCAATATGGTTTTCGTAAAGACAGAGGGGCTAGAGAACCGATACCAATGATTAGGGTAATTATCGAAAAATGGTTACAAGAAAATAAAAAGACTCATTTCGCGTTTGTAGATTTAGAAAAAGCATTTGATAGGATTGTTATGTTCAAAGTTTTGCGAAAAATAGGAATCACTCACGGGATAGAAAAATTATTTACAGTATTTATAAAAACCGAAGCGTAATAATTAGATTTGACAAAATAGAAAAGGAAGCTAAGATTATAATTGATGTTAGACAGTGATGTATACTATCTCCCTGTTTATATTGAGGAAGCTTTAAACTTAACTAGAGAGAGAAAAGTAGTAGTGTACAGGGACAGAAAATAGACATGTTACGTTTTGCAGATGATATAGCCATTATAGCAGAGTCTAGTAAAGAGTTAGGAGAGCTTTTAAATATTTTAGATTAGATATTACAGAATTACCAGAGTATGAGAATTAACCCAAGAAAGACAAAGATAATGACAATCGAGTTACAGCCTAGTTCTAAACCAAAATGAAAAATAGGTAATACCGAGTTAGAGGAGGTAGATGAATTTTGCTATTTAGGTAGTATAATTACAAAGGACGCATGTGGCAGAAGGGATATAGTAACTAGAATAGCTCAAGCTAGAAAAATGTTTTTAAAAAAGAAAGACTTACTGTTAGCTAATAGTATTACTTTAGATAATAGAAAAAGTTTCTTAAAGTTGTACGTACGAAGCGTTCTATTATACGGTAGTGAGACTTGGACAATTAGAGGTAGATAAGAAAAAAGATAGAAGCTTTTGAAACTTGGTGTTATAGGAGAATGTTAAAGATTAGTTGGACAGATAGAGTAACAATGACGAAGTTTATAGAAATATAGGTCAGGAACCCTGTATGTGGAAACAATTAAAAGTCAGGACAGATAGAATGATAGGGCACCAGTTAAGAAATGAGGGACTATTTAGTATGGTCTTAGATTATAGACTACCAAATAAAAATAGAGTAGAAAGATCTAGACACAGCTATATTAATCAAATTATTAGAGATTTAGGTTGTGAAAGGTAATTAGACCTTTTTAGACTAGCTCAGAATAGAAGATAATTTAGAGTTGCGTCAAACCGACCTTAAGTAAGTTCGAAAACAAAACAAAAATAAATAAATAAATAAAAATCAGTTAACTAAATGCCACCATAACATAACTCACAATTAGTTAGCGGTCTGGCATGTTGGCAACCATTTGCTGCTTAAGCCTTACCATAACATAATTTCACACTTTTTTTTGGAGGGGATAACCAGGTAATACTTCATTTCCTTACAAGTGGAAATCATGTAAACATGTTTGGAGTTCTTTAACAACCATCACATTGCTAATATGTATGTAGAGCCAAGTAGATAGGAAAAGATAGAAGAGAGTATAGGATGACCTAGACCAAGCTACATTAGTCAAATTATTAGAAATTTAGGTTGTGAAGGGTATGTAGAACTTTTTAGATTAGCACAGAATAGAAAAGATGTTAGAGCTGCGTCAAACCGATCTTAAGTAAGTCGAAAACAAAATGATGATGCATAATGTACCTCATTATGCTTTCAGTTACCATGCTTTGGTTGCCTATCAAGGTTTCCCTACCTAAGTATACCTCTATTTTCTTACTTTTGGGGTAGCTTATGGTTCTCTAATTAAAGCTAATATTATCATAACGTTGTTGTGGTTAATAAGTAACCTCTAATTTTAACTCCTACGTACAGTATTCAAACTACTGTTCCTTTGTGTTTACTTTAAGTTATTTTTAACTTATCTAATTTAATTTAGTTTTAAATATTAAATCTATATTTTCTTTTTAAAGCTTTTTTTAAAATAGTAATTAGATATATTCAGCGTGTCTTGCTACTGGAACTGCAAAATATAATGGTCTTTGTATCTTTTTGCTTACTTCTTAATTTCAGTAATAATAAAGTCCGTTTTCCAACTACTTGCTTTATTCAGTTTAAACCACCGAGGTCAAGAATGTTCAACTACTTTTCAAACTGCTTATTGCGATATAACCATAACTGAAATATTTATTGATCTGAAAACGTCCTGGCATAGTTCAAACATAATCAAGAAACCACGAACGGCACAACAGGGTAAAAACGGCTGGGAGTGTTTTATAATCAATGAAGAATTTCCCAAGAGATTATTTAAGTAAAGCGTAAGTATGATGAAAAAGCTTTCCAGAAACCACTTTCCTACTATTGCAGAGTGCCTTACGATAAAAAGTTTTCTTTATCCCGAAATCACCCTCGTAATAACAAACGCTTCGAATTTAAATAAGGTTAAACTATACGTCACTTGCGTTTGTTTACTTTAAAGTTTATCGTAGACGCTTTAAATGTATTTCCACTTATAAAAGTTATCGATAACATGAAATGTATCCAGCGTAAGATGTGTGAGTGGGTATTGGCTCTTATTGCTTTTTAGATTTATAGCTTCGAAAATGTAGTCCAATTTAAGGATTTGATGATAGTTAATATTGAAAGATTTTTATATCGCAGTCAAAGTTATATCAGTGACTTGGGTACCGTGACTCCAAGAAAAATTTTCTTCTGTCATATGCAACTTCTTGAATAAAATGCAGTTAAAAATGCAAAGCAATGTGGTTAATTTTGTTGATATGTTGTCGTCCTGTTGCGTTCTCTGATGAAGCTCTGCGATATTTCTTTCTACGGTTTTGAATATTTATTGCAAAATTTTAAATTTTAGACCATGTGGTTGAGCAAAAATCGCCATGATTATGTCATATTTCCTTTTATAGCAGCATGAAAAGTCAATAACGTGAAGAGTCGCAGGTATTAATGTTAGTGAACTTTAACGGTGATCTAGAGAGAATAATATCCAGAATGGGATAAATCAGAGAACACTACATTGATCACCATAAAAAAACCGATACCTGGATTGGAGTTAATGGTCCGGGACCTAATATTGTTCGAGATAGTGGTCAATTGTCGTAACGAACAGTACCGTGTCCTCCTAAAGCAGATGTCACAGAACCAGTAACTAGAATAATTATTGGGATCAATAATCGTAGCTTAGTATTCTTCGGAGACTAACGTCTTAGCTTCTTCGACCCAGTGACGCGAGCCTCTAGAAGCTACGGAACTGTACACAAACCCCCTACATAAATCCTCATTTACTTGAAATTGCCGTAGTTAATACGGAAAATTGAGGTAAAGTAGATGAACAGGAAATGGAATTACAAACTCTAGGGACACACTTTCAAAAAATGTTAAAATGAAGATTAATATAAAAGGGAAGTATTTTTGTATGCTTAGGGGTAACAAACTCTCTGTAGGTGAAAACTCAAAAATGTTGAATCGTAAGGGTAAAAGACAAATGTTTATCATTTTTATAAATCATATTTAATTTGCGTATGGAGAAAGCTATAAATAAAATAAAGAAAGTAAAAGAGGTGGATGTTATAATTAAAGAAAAGAAACTCAAATGCTAAAATATGCGGTGGATACAGACAATTAGCAAAAACATTAAAAAGGTTAAAAGTATAACAGACAAGTATGAAAAAGCAATTAGATTGAAATTTAAGCATGAAAACAAACAAAATGAAAAAAGATTATGAATAAAAGAGATAGAAATAGGAAGATGCCAAAATATTTAACATTAGCGGTACTAGACGAAGTGCAAGAGCTTCTCTGTTTAGGAAATTTTGTCCCAAAATACAATAGAAGTAAAATAGATGTTAAATGTAGAATAGATCAATAAGAAAAACCATTTAAGGTAAAAAAAGTTATAATAAAATACAAGATAGCTTATCGGTGCTAGGAAGAAATTCTTGAATGCCTATATTTCAAAAACAACACTTCACGAAGGAAAACATTTACATTAGACAAAAAAGAAGTAAGGTATTTAGAAGCTCTCATGACGTAGGGTGCTTTAGATGACCAGCTGCACAGACGAAGCTAGTGACAATAGAGTTATAAATGTGGTTTTGTAAAACAGAAGTATCATGTGTTTAAATAATGACACAAGGAAGAGCGGAAAGTAAGATTTTCAAGGAAAGGCAGAAGCTCAGGTTAAGAAGGATGTAGTCACAGATATTTGCAGGGCACTGACAAAGATAGTTTATATATATATATATATATATATATATATATATATATTTATTACTGTGGATTTCTAGGCTTAAATCGATGTACATAAGGCAAACAATTATTTATTTGTAGATACTCTGTATATAAAAATCAATTTCGAATTTAAAACGTTTCAGTATAATTAAAGAGGTATTAGACAATGTAAAATAATGTAAGTTTAATTTTGGTGCTTTAATTTAGAAGTAGAATAGTAATTAATTACTAATCGGATCTATGGCAAGGTTAGAAATATGTGTATAAATATGTTATTATAAAAGCCTTTCATGTAGAACGTAAGGTAAAGTGTAAATCGATAATTTACGCGAGGAAGGTGAATTTCTTAAGGTAATATAAAGCTTAAACATTTATGTAAGTTGTCAAGGTTTAATAATCGAAAACAAGCTAAAACATTATAAATTTTAAAG
The DNA here is from genome assembly GCA_036346225.1 of Platerodrilus igneus. Taxonomy (NCBI): domain Eukaryota; kingdom Metazoa; phylum Arthropoda; class Insecta; order Coleoptera; family Lycidae; genus Platerodrilus; species Platerodrilus igneus. Next base: position 4,281,170 of record JARFIW010001403.1, read on the forward strand.
AAGGGACGTACAAACAAATAAAACGATTCCAGTAAAGCTTTTAAACGTTGAGAATATATTTCTACTTAAAAATCGTTAACTGAAACCCCGGTCTATAAGTGGGAATGGCCGGTTATATGTAAACAGATCGATAAAATCAAGCAAGAGAAGATATTTCGCATGTGTTAGAAACGGAGGGAAAATATCATATGGTCAGTTGTAGTAACTTTCAAACGTCTGTAAGACGACGATGTTATTAACGGCAATAAGCGGGACAAAAGTGCAGCGTGTTTGCAAAAGATATTGATTTTCAAGGTGCACAGAAAAGTAGGGAGAAACAACTATGAACAAGGTAGTTATAGAGAGACAAGGCAAAAGAGATTGAAAACGTGGTGTAGACAATAATATTAGACAAATAGAAATGACATAGGAAAGTTAGGTAGGGTATGAAATGAAGGCTGAAAGATGTTATGTTTCGAGTAGAAGTGAGACAATAGTATGTACGCGCAGATAAGAGGCGTGTTTTTAGTTGTTTGGGGGTGATAGCAGAAGTAAGGGTTTCAGACAAAACCAGGACGATTGAAAATTTTAACAAGCTTTTCGGAGTAAAACACTTCTTTGCGCTACAAAATTCTTAGTTTTAGAAGACGGTTGGAAAAGGGGCAGTCGAAATTTGCGGAAAAAAACGACGTTGTGTTGCCGTGCACGGTAATTTTAAGAAAAGTGTCAGCCGTTGGAGAAATTTTACGGGGAAAAGCGTATCGATTAAAATTGGGGCGAGATTTTTGTAGAATGTTTGTTATGGATACCTGCAACTTGGAAAGGAGTTTAAGACTATATAAACGACCTGGAGGCGGCATTGGCTTTCTTAGTTTTTGTTTCTGGTGAACAGCTTCTTCCTGGCTTCAGACTACAGTACGCGACTTGTGCAGTCCGACATTTTATATTACAAGTGATTGAAGCACAAGTTTGTGCAATATTTAGAGAATCTGAGTGTACCGTATAAGATTGATTTGTAAAATGAAGCAGAATGAATTGTTAGTAGCGACTTACTTATAATTTGGTTGATAGTGCTTGTTGCACACTGGTTGAAAGAAGAGAATATGTATGGACCTGTAGCGATAATTCAGAGGGTGTATGAGTATCGTAATTTGGATGCCAAGCGAGTTTGAGGAATAATTGCTGTTCCTGATGGCATGCAGCAATGTGGAGTGATCCTGGCACTAGCAGTCGGTAAAGAAGAGCATCTTTAGAGGTGGCTTCATGGTAGTGAGCTGGATGAAAAACATTGCAAGCAATAACCTTTTTTTGAAACTGTTGTTGTAGTGTTTATTTGTGGTTTAAACTATAAGTGATTTTGGGGTATATCTTTATGAGCATGAAATTAAACTATTTGCCTTTGCGATTGAAGGATTTAAAAATGTAAATAGGTGTACATAATATAATTGTGAATATTTTGCATATGTAAGTGGTAAACGGTTTTTTTTTAGGAATTGTTCAGTGCTGCGATTTCCACGCATATACAGAAAGGTTTATACTGAACTCAAAATAGACCAGGGGAAAATAAGGTAAGGTTCAGGGATAGGCCCCTCTAATTTAAAAAGAGCATATGCATATAGTCAAATCTGAAAACCTTTGTTGTATGAAAATGATGATATTTAATATAGAGGAGGAGAATTTAATATTTGATGTTGATCCGTTATGTAAATATTGAGATTTGTGGTTTTCATTTTTAATGTGTCTGAGTAAAATAGGATATATTTTTGGTTAGTCGGATTATTTTTTTAATTTTTTTTTTAATTTTTAAATAGAAGAGTAGTAATAAATTGTAGAGCAGATCAGCAGCTGTGGTGTGTATCCCTGAAGAAGCAGTGAGAAGAGCTAGCCGTTTGATGTCATTTATGGAGAGCATCTTCAGAGGGTATCTAACTAGAACATATCGTGATAAATAAATTCGAAGTAAAATTTATTTAGATAATTATTGTTGAAGTTTTACAAGGTCTTGAGCAGTGGTAAATTTACAATATTAGGGCTAAAAAGTAAGAGGCACAGCAATTTACTGACGCCCAATTAAATATTATTAACGTTTAAAAAACCAAACAATTCCATCATTAAATGGGATAAATCGACAATTTTGCATAAAGTCAATAGCGAGCACACTGTATATAAATCATAACTAATTTTAATTCATAAAAGGAAGCTCATTCTTTAATAACCAGATTCAATTTAGCAAGAATAATAACGTGTACATCGTATAATACTTTCCAAATTAAAGATTGAAAAGAAAAACGCAAAAATAACGTTTTAAACACAACAAGCTTTATTAAAATAAACACGCAATCGGTGAAGGTAAACAACCCAGCGTACTAGCTACAATATAATCTCATTAAAAATATTAACGCATTCAGTTACATCATAATAGAAAAGAGACTACGTGATCCGCAACTTTATAAACCCACATAAAATTCCACATATTTGGATTTTGATATAACAAACAACACACGTTCGGCAACATGATAAAAATTTGAATAACAGCAAACACAAATATGAGGACGTGACAGAATGGGATATAAACTTGGATTTTCTGGGAAATATGCTATAGAAAATAAACGCCTACGTGTGAAATGAAACGATTTAACAAGAGTTTTGACAGGAAATTTGTAGAAAATCCAAGGCCTGCAATTATAGCGCAAAGTGCAACGCCTTAATCAACAAACACGCGAGGAAAACCAATAGGACAAATAAGAGGTGGAGTCTTTATAAATAACGTGGATTTTGTAAACAACCAGTATCTCTGTGACCAAAGCACTAACTACGTCAGTTAAAAGTAGAATATTACGCAAAGTCAACTTAGTCAAAATAAATAATTTAGTGATATAAAGGTGAAAATTAAAGTGCCAATAAATACAAGAAAAGTGGCCGTTTACTTTTAAAAACGTAAGGTAAATTATTAATTAAATCTAATTCTAATATTTAATGATTTAAGGCTCCAAGTAATTCTAAGGAACTTTAAGTAAATCCAAGTCATTCTTAGTAACTACAAGTAATTCTAATATTTAAAATAAAAGAAAACAAAATCTAAGACAAATACGAAAAGAAAAATTCAAACAAATTTAATTAATCATTCTGGTCAACGAGTTGAGGCAACTACTCTAGGAATCAAATTGACAGGGAGAAGCTGTACCAGAGAATCAAATTGGAATTTCTGAATACAAAATCAAAGTAAAAAGTTATTGAAATACAAAGTGTACATATTCTCGATTATTATACAAATTTTGGTTACTTTCGTTTACATTATTCTAACAGACAGGAGCTAGATATAAAGGGGGTTAAACATTCTTTATTGTCGTGTCATCGGGCACTCTATGTCGATAAAACTGAGCCCAGATATTTTGCGTTTTGTGTTCTACTTGTATTTATACCTTCTAGTTTGATAGTGGGATCCCTTGCCAGGGTTCTCTTCATTACAAGGTATATAGTTTTTGTGTGTTATAGTCATTTTGTTGGTTTTGCATCAACTTCGTGTTTCCGTTAGGGCGATGCTAGCCTTACACGTTCGATTTCACTTCTAGAATCGCCTTCGACCTCCAGCAAGGTGTCGTCGGCGTATGCAATCGTCGACAACACCTCGCCAACAGTCTCCAGCTTTTCCAAGATTTCATACATTACACTATTCAAAAATAGTGGTTCGCATACGTAGCGCTGCGGACAAGCCTTGTTTATATATTTGGTAATGCTCTCCGTGCCTTGAAAGGTTGTACCTGTCCCTGCAGTAGCTCCTGAAGGAATGGTGTAGTTGTGATGGACAGTTTATGTTCGTAAGTCTGATAAAAAGTTTAAACCCAGCAAAGGTTATTAAATACGCCTTCAATGTCCATTAATATTAACTATACAACGTATACGTATTTTATATCTGATTGCTTGACGATTTGTATAGTTTGGTATATGGCGTCCTAGGTAGATTTGTTTTCTGTGAAGTCGTATTGGCTTGGGGGCACTCCTGTGGTTTGTCTGTAGTCCTGCATTAGTTTGCATAATAGTTTTTCGAACGTTTTTTCTAAGGTGTTCAAAAGACATATGGGTCGGTAAGAGCCTGGTTGTTTGAAGCTTTACCTTTCTCTTTAGAGATAATCACGCTATCCGCCTGCTTCCAGATGTTCGGAAAAACAACTTGTCGTATGCATTCATTGTGCAGTGTTGTTAGCGTCGTAGTGTTGTAGCGCTACGCCAATCTCTGCAAGGATTCCATACGGTCCGGGTGCTTTCCTGCCCTTCGATTGGCATAGTGCGTGTCTCACTTCGTCTTCTCTGAAATGATCTAAGTTGTCATCTTGCGTTGTTTCAGTCAATTACTCCTTGTCGTCTGAGTCGTTGTTCGTCAGCGTTGTCTTGAAAGTTGTCAGGCAAAAGTGTTTGTAAAAGCAGTAGCGCAGTTTTCCCCGTCTTTTGTGTTTGTACCGCCCTGTTTTATTAATGTCGAATAAGTCATCGGTGGTTTGATTTTACCCCGAGTTATCTTATAGGGTATTCCCCCGGCGTCCGTTTGTAAGTGTCTTTCCACAAATAATCCCTATGTCCTTTTAATCATATCAGTAATTTCTTTTTGGCATGTCTTTTAATTGTCGGTAATTTGTTACTTGTTATGCTATCTCGGCCGATGTTAGGGAGTTTTGGTAGTTTTTCTTGCTTGCTGTGTTTTTTTAGGTTTTACAAGCGTCTTGTCTATGGAATTGTTTTTGTGTGTCGTGTGTTCGGTTGTTTTGAAAGCATCGGCTCCATTGTCCGTGAAATTGTGTTGGTGAGTAGTTTTGTATACTCGCGGACGTTTTCGGTGCGTTGTGTGTTTATGAGGTGTTGGTCTGTAAGATGTACTTGCTTGGAAGGTTTTATGCGACAAAGTGTTCTAATAATTCTGATTACCAGGGATGTAATCCTTGGGTGAGTTTACGTTGATGATGTTATTGTTTCGATGGTTGTTGTTTCTGAGTGTGTGTGTGTGTGTGTGTGTGTGTGTGTGTGTGTGTGTGTGTGTGTGTGTGAGTGTGAGTGTTGTGTGCGATTGTAGGTTCGTATTTCATTTGTATGTGGGTTTTTGTTTTGTTTGTGTGCGTGTTTTCTTGTAGTGTTTGTTGAAGCTGTTGTTAATTAATAAAACTGGAAGTCGCTGATGTATCTTTTTATTATTATTATTATGTTTAATCCCATGTACAAAAATCGTACATTTATAGTTATAATAACACACCGCAAGCAGTAAAGCACCTCATACCCCATTGCAATATATTTTTGACCGATGACAAACTATATAGTGGTATAATTGCAACTCGCTGTTACATTAGTAGACCGCTTAATATCGATTTTAAATTATTTTACAAATAAACTTATATACTATTACAACCCGCCTTCGCTAAAATCTATAAGACCTATTCTACACTTCAACTTTGCATAGGAAGCATGTTGCGATCCTTTTGTAACAATATCGGCTTTTTGTAAAGCTGAATCAATATATTGTATTACAATATGCTTTCTTTCCAAATGATCATATATAAAATTAAATTTTAAATCTAAATGTTTAACTCTCTTATTATTGCCTGGATTTTCAAAGCGATACAATCTTGATTGTCTTCAAAAAATACTTTGAACAAAAAACCTGTAAAAGATTTTCAATCTAATACTTCACCTCCCCAATCAGCGTCAAAATAACACATTAAATCTAAATTGTTACTTCTAATAAATTCCAGTCCCATATTACAAGTTTTCTTCAAATACCTCAAAATTCTTTTAAATAATTGCAAACTTCATCGGTTGCGCTTTCTATCTACTGAAAAAATTCAGTGTAAAACAAATATCTGGCCTAGTGCCCTGAACTAAATACATAAGGCATGCTATTAACTGCCGAAAAGGTTTTTCTGTAAGACCCTCATTCAAGGATTTTTGGAATTTAAATTTTTTGTTCAATTGGCGTATCACTACTTTTACATTCTGCCATTTCAAACTTTGTTAAAACTTTTGATATATATTTTGATTGGCTTAATCTCAAGATACCTAATTTTTTACCGTAACCTATTCAATGCTTAAAAAAGGATTTAATACATAAGGGCAATAGTCATTTTCCGAACGAGTAAATCCTAAGCAAACAAAAAAATTATTTTTCCGACGACTACTTGTGAAAACAACAGATTACACACTACTTATTTATGTAGAAAGTAAAGTATATCACTCTAGAGTGCGAAAGTACATATCACTCTAGTGTTGAAATACTTTTCAACTCTAGAGTGATATGACTGATGTTAGTATGCTAGTTACCTAGGCAACCCAAACGACTACCGGTTTCTACCTTTTTGCATTCATTCGTTTCGTTTTGGCTAATAACAGTTTAAAATACCCATAGTTAAATCGATACTGACAGTTTCCGTTTTACTTAAAGATGTAATTACTCATATTAGTTTGTAATTGAAATGATTTCTTCAATAAAAATTGAGAATGCATACGCTAAAAGCAACAGATTCGCGGATTTTATAAAAATAAAGTAGGTGTTCGAATTTTCAACATCAAAACGTCAAATAAATTTTATAGGTGTTTGTATGTCTTGCATTATTGCGTACACATTTATTGCAAATAAGCATAAAAATAACTATTTTGTAATTGTTTGTAGTGGTGGTCGTCGGAAAAATAGTGTACAGTACTCGCGTGGAAAGTGACATTTTACACTCGTAGAATAGTCGCACTCGACTGACGCCTCGTGCGACAATACTCTTCCACTCGTGTGAAATGGGTCACTTTCCACGCTAGTAATGTAATATACTATATTTCTGCATTCCAACATTTTGAGGATTATTTCAATCCATATAATGATTTTTCTAACTTTAATACACAACTACTATTAATTTTTAACCCCTCTGGTGCATGTATGTAAATATCTGCGTTTAATTTTGCATTTAAAAAAACTGCCCACACATCTACTTTGCCTAAAATGAAAACAATGTTGAATACCGATACTGTGCAAAACTCTAAGGGTAGTCATTGTTACTACTGGCGAAAAAATTTCCTTGTAATCTAACTTTTGTTGCGCAAATCCTCTAACTACTAACCTTGCTTTATATGAATCTTCTGCTTCCTCTGTTGACTTAAGTACTTGACTTAGTACACTAAGCAAAAATTTTTGCTTAGTGTACTCAAACCAAATATTTCGAACATCAATAAATCAAAGTCACCTTCAATTTATGTCATAAATGTCAAACTTGAAGTTTTTATTATTTTGACAACGATCCTAGGTTATGGATCGAAACGTAAATAAAAATGATTTTGAAAACTGTGAGTGGTTTAAATCCCAAAGAAGATTAAATAGAAAAATCATCTGTAAAAGTCATAAAATATTTCGACCTATCATAAGCATTGGGTATAACTAGTCTACATAATCAATTTCTAACATTTTTTTTTGCTTTTGTACCTAGTAACAAACGGATTCAGTTACATCTTCCCAGCTATACAGCGTTCGCAAAATTCAATATTTGAAACTTTAGTATTTTGAAGGTGGACTATTTGTTTATTTATTAACTCATTAAGTCCTGAAAAAATTAAATGTGCCAATCTTTGGCGCTATTGTAAATAATCGTGTCTATTACTACTTACAATATTACATTCAACTTTTAACAGTAATCTATTTCATACAGATTATTTCTTTTACCAATACCAATAATTTCCTGTGCATTACTTAATTTTGCCAAACCATCTTCAAATACTGTTTTAATACCAGACATCTGTAGTCGCTTTACAGACAATAATGTTTTTCTTAAACTCTGAATATACTGTACATTTTTTATACTACAGTTTATTTTCTTATCGCCGACTTTACTAGTTACATTAATATTTCCTACACCTGTGGCTATCAAATAATTCTTGTTTTTTGCTATACCTATTTTAATTGCATTATCTAATATCATAATATCTGAAAACACACTTTTATCGTTTATTAAATGATCGGTACAGCTGAATCTATATAACACGTTATGATGTTGTTTTTGTTACCATAATTACAAATACTATTCGCATTTACCTCAGATATAAAACAAATATTAGAAACGATTTTACATAAATCACTCACCTCGCCATTTTTAAACTTTTGCTCGGAAAGGTTACTCACATTTCTCTTTCCATGTCCACTTGTTTCTCCATTATAACCACCTCTGTAGTAACCTCTTTAAACACCTCTTCTATTTCCCTGAAATCTATTTCCTCTATGTTCTTCTCTAAAATTCCTGGAAACCCTGCAGTTGTTCTGATAACCCGATCTTGTGTTTGGTGGACGAGTTCTGCATTCGCGCTTAAAATGGCCTTGGTTTACCACATCTATAACACCCCGTTTCATTATTAAAAGCTGCCTGATTAGTTGCTTCATAATTTTTCATTCCTATTTGCCTCTTTTCTTCTTCAACTAACAATACTTCTTTAACACCTTCAAAATTTAACGAATCTGTAAGCAGATTTTTAATAATCGTAACCACCACTTCGTACGATTTTAGAAGTGCCAACAGTAAATTACATATCAGGTCGTTTTCGTCTCCCGTAGCTTTTAGTTGTTAAACAACTTCTTCAAATTCAATCATAAACTTTTGTAACGACTCGCCTTCTTTCAACTTCATTGAAAGCAGCTTCTTTTTTAAGGATAATTGACCTAGTAACCCTTTCTTTTCGAACTTTTCTTCAAAAACTTCCCACATTTGCAAAGCAGTAACTGTGTCACGTAAGCGTTGCAAGTATGTTTTCCGACGACCACTTGTGAAATCAACAGATTACACACTACTTATTTATGTAGAAAGTAAAGTATATCACTCTAGAGTGCGAAAGTACATATCACTCTAGTGTTGAAATACTTTTCAGCACTAGAGTGATATGACTGATGTTAGTATGCTAATTACCTAGGCAACCCAAACGACTACCGGTTTCTACCTTTTTGCAGTCATTCGTTTCGTTTTGGCTAATAACAGTTTAAAATACCCATAGTTAAATCGATACTGACAGTTTCCGTTTTACTTAAAGATGTAATTACTCATATTAGTTTGTAATTGAAATGATTTCTTCAATAAAAATTGAGAATGCATACGCTAAAAGCAACAGATTCGCGGATTTTATAAAAACAAAGTAGGTGTTCGAATTTTCAACATCAAAACGTCAAATAAATTTTATAGGTGTCTGTCTGTCTTGCATTATTGCGTACACATTTATTGCAAATAAGCATAAAAATAACTATTTCGTAATTGTTTTTAGTGGTGGTCGTCGGAAAAATAGTGTACAGTACTCGCGTGGAAAGTGACATTTCACACTCGTGGAATAGTCGCACCCGGTTGACGCCTCGTGCGACAATACTCTTCCACTCGTGTGAAATGGGTTACTTTCCACGCTAGTAATGTAATATACTAATCCGAAACACACTGTACAATCAGAGACATCGCTTTATTAGCTTGTGTTTCAAACTGGCTTTTCTGTTCTGCACTTAATTGCGAAACTTTTTCTTCCTTTTTTATATACTCTTTAACACAGTTTCTCCTAAAATCAACTGCATTCTAAATTTCCAATTTGTATAATTGCCACCTGATAACAATTTTATGTTATAATTGGGTTTTATTTCCTTGAGCCATGACGAACTTTTTAGTCGTAATTTTTGCCTTTTGTAAGCCTTTTTTATAATATCAATCTAGCGTTCTTGGTCCATAACCTATTAATTAAAAAACTGGACCTCGCTAAAATATCTCTTTATTATTATTATTATTTTTAATTCCATGTGCAAAAATTATACATCTATACTTATAATAACATACCAAAAGCAGTAAAGCACGCCATACCCCATTACAATATATTTTTGACAGATGATAAACTATATAGTGATATAATTGCAACTCGCGGTTACATTAGAAGACCTCTTAATATACATTTTAGCGTTTTAGATTATTCTACAACTAAACTTATATACTTTTTCAGTTGTTGTCGATATGTGATTGCCCTTTCTTTATCCCCTTTGAATTTGTGAGGGTTGTTTGTGTTTCGTTTGTTTAGGTTTACTGTCCATAGTCGATCTTTTGTATGAGCCTGTCCATTAACATTTTGTGCGTTGAACAATCTTTAGTGTTAGTAGCGCACTTTTTGTTACATTTTAAGCATGGTATGCATATTGAGGGTGGTCCGGGCTTGGGACAGTCTGCCCTTTTGTGTTTGGATTCTTCTTCTCCACAGTGTCCACAAGTGTCGATGGTGCGTGAGCAATGTTTCGTGACGTGTCCTAAGTCGAGATATCCATCGTATGTATTTGGGAACTACTAACAAGTCTTTCGCTACAGCATAGCGATATTTGATATACAGTTTCCTTAGATTTATTAATGTATTCCTTACTTTGCCACTTACCGTCGCAACATGGTGTTGAGTCGGTTTGTTTTTCGGTCCTGTTTTGAAACTAAGTTGAAAGTCCATATTAAAGTCCTCTCTGTTGATCAGGTTTTCAAGGTTTTGAGTATAAATTAAACCAGTTACGTCTTGATCTTTCATGTACGTTGGTATGACGTAACAGTAATAAGTTGAGCACTTGTTGGAAAAGAATAGATAATAATCGCATTGCTTAGTAGTGCAGCTCCATAAATAGTTTCTGATTGAAAAGCCCAGCTGTTTATTAATATAAATATAGAATAGATGTGACTTCTCAAACAGCCTATACCTTAGGTGAAGAAAAACGCAAGAAAAGCAACATTTAAATTAGTGGCATCTAAAAATTAATAAATAAAAATAATAAATCCTTTTAAATAAGTCTTTTTACTTTTCATTATAATGAAAGGAATAGTAAGTATAAGTAGTCTTTGTTTCAGTAGATCATGGATGCATAAAATATGAGAAATAAGTAATAAAATGGGGTTATTTGCTCAATGTATGATACGAAAGTTCATAGTTTAATTATAGATAGAGCTTTATGCAAAGTCACAAATGTTAAACATAATCTTATCTAAATCTAACCCTTCACTAATATATGTAGGCTAATTAATGTCATTATTATTGGTTCAAAAATTAAAAATTTAAAATTCCAGAAAAATGCTTTGCCGCATATTTGATTAACACTCATTGCTTTGTTCAAATCTGCTGAAGTTTGACTGCAGTTAAAATCATTGAGGCACGTATTTAAAGACTATAGATCCGATATTGCGGCATCAGCAACTCACTCATATTATACTGCAACGGTGAACTGTATGACAAATTTAATTTCAATAGAACTTGCGTGAAGATAAAAGAGGAACCGATCAGTCGACCGCTTTTGATAAATGAGTAAAGTTTTTACTCTGTGTAAAAGCTGAAATCGCTTAAAAGATCACGATCTATAAAACGTGTTATAGCAAAACTTTATATATTTGTCGTTCAGAATGGCAAACATAAATGACTGACTATATTCTTAAATTAAGAAAAGTTTATGCTTACATGGAAATTCTTAACTGGATTGATTATTCCAAGTCATTGTAGCATCGTCTGTGCGTTTATTTTATACTGATAAAATTTTACTTACAACTTTTTGCACTTCTTTAAGCGAAGCAAAGTTTTAAAGCTGTTTTGAAAAGCATTGGTTAAAGAGAAATGAAAGAATGCAATACCTTTTCGTGTATTGATTATACCAAATTTTTCGTCCATGAAAGTTTATTTCATATACTTGATAAAACATTACGGATAACTTTAAAAAGGTTTACGTCAAAGAGTGTCTGCAAATGCAGAAAAGATTTGCAGATTCATTATAGGTATTGAAGAAAGATTATTTATTTTTAAGGAGTTCCGATTTACCGTCACCGCCACGGCCGCCACCGCCACCGCCACCGTTACCTACACCGCCACCGCCACCGCCACCGCCACCGCCACCGCCACCGCCACCGCCACCGCCACCACCACCACCGCCACCGCCACCGCCAACGCCACCGCCATTTCCACCGCCACCACCGCCGCCACCGCCACCGCCATTGCCACCGCCACCGTCACATTCACCTCTCCTCCACCTCCACCTCCACCTCCACCTAAATCTCCACCTCCACCTCCACCTCCACCTCCACCTCCACCTCCACCTCCACCTCCACCTCCACCTCCACCTCCACCTCCACCTCCACCTCCACCTCCACCTCCACCTCCACCTCCACCTCCACCTCCACCTCCACCTCCACCTCCACCTCCACCTCCACCTCCACCTCCACCTCCACCTCCACCTCCACCTCCACCTCCACCTCCACCTCCACCTCCACCTCCACCTCCACCTCCACCTCCACCTCCACCTCCATTTCCACCTCCACCTCCACCTTACCTCCACCTCCACCTCCACCTTCACCTCCGCCTCCACCTCCACCTCCACCTCCACCTCCATCTCCATCTCCATCTCCACTTCTACCCCATCTCCACCTCCACCTCCACCTCCACCTCCACCTTTGCCTCTACCTCTACCTCCACCTGCACCTCCACCTTTACCTCCACCTCCACCTCCACCACCACCTCCACCTCCACCTCCACCTCCACCTCCACCTCCACCTCCACCTCCACCGCCACCTCCACCTCCACCTCCACCTCCACCTCCACCTCCACCTCCACCTCCACCTCCACCTCCACCTCCACCTCCACCTCCACCTCCACCTCCACCTCCACCTCCACCTCCACCTCCACCTCCACCTCCACCTCCACCTCCACCTCCACTTCCACCTCCACCTCCATCACCCCTTCCACTTCCACCTCCACCTCCACCTCCATCTCCATCTCCATCTCCATCTTCATCTCCACTTCTACCCCCATCTCCACATCCACCCCCTCCGCCCCGCCTTCGCCGCCACCGCTACCGCCACCCCCACCGACACTGCCACTGCCACTGCCACCGCTACCGCCACCGCCGGGGATTTATACATTTCATGACTGGGCATGTACCATATCCAACATACAAGCACAGATTTCAATTACCAAACACACGTGTACATGCGAAGTGACGGGGACTCTAGAGCACCTACTGCTGAACTGCATGGATCTCTGGGACCCACATGACAATGTACACCACACAGGAAGCTAATACAAAACGCACTTAACAACGAACAAACTACGATAGACATACTGTGGGACGAAGACCTCTTCCCGCATCTAAATCATCTAACACAATACATGACAAAAACTCTACACGAAAGACAAAAACCATAACTAACTAACTAACAAACAAACAAATAAACAACAAATACACACAAAACACACACATACACACAAATCGCCCGAGCGACCAAATGACAACACGTAACCTAACAAATATAACAACGAAAGTGACTACAATAACAACACAAAGACGCTCCTGGAACTACCAGAGATCCGCCCACTGACGACATTCCAGGGGTTGGGCTAAATCATATAATAAAAAACAATTCAACTTAATTTAAGTGAATATGTGCAGTAACACTACGTGCATGTGCATAAACAACAAGTCTCATCCGGATTGATAAACCTATACCTAGAATACGTTTGGTATTTAATTTAGTTGTAAGCTAATAGATTAGGATTTTTTAAACTAACTAACTAACCCATAAATGTAGTACGTGAGCTAAATAACAAATAACAAGAAGGCAAACACAGATGTATTAATAACCCGAGACCTGACTAACCGACATTGCAACTAATCTTAATGTAACCTTTTGGGGAAACATCCTGGCAATATCACTGACGACACCACCACATCTGAGACTGTACCTGGCTTTCCTGGTTTCCGGCTGTCGATGGGCAGGACACGTGCAGGAATGTGGACTTCTTGGTTTTTGATTTTCGGCTACCGACGGTTGGGAACTGGAGGAGGAAGCCGTCCCATGACACCACTACATATAGATAAACACACACATACAGTTTCGCACTCGTACACAAACATCACCAGCACAAATACAAATATACTAACACGCAAACACACTGGGACCGTACGTGACCTCCCAGGTTTCTGGCTGCCAATATCCAGGACACGTGCAGGAATGCGGACTTCTCGGTTTCTGATTTTTGGCTGCCGTCGGTTGGGAACTGTAGGGGTAAGTCGTCTCATGACACCATTCTATGACACCACTACATATAGACAAACACACACATACAGTTTCACATTCGCATACAAACATCACCAGCACAAATACAGTTATATCAACACGCAAACATACTGGAACTGTACGTGACCCCCTGGTTTCCGGCTACCGATGGCCAGGACACGTGCAGGAATGCGGACTTCTCGGTTTCTGATTTCTGGCTGCCAACGGTCGGGAACTGGAAGAGGAAACAGTCCCATGACACCACTACATACAGACAAACACAACACACATACATACACGAACCAGGGTAATTTCGAACACCTCACCAACAATAAATTTTCATTTTCACTTTCAACAACAGGTTAGTTAGGGTAAAGTTTTAAAAAAAAGTACTTAGTTTTGGGCGACCTTTAAAACGTCACATGTTGTAAGATAATTTGGGGTACTTCGAGAGATTCCCCTTCATCATCATGTATGTGGTCTTAGACACAGAGGTGAGCATTTTGTTGCTTCTACACCAGTTGTTTATTCGCTCCACTGTGGTTGTAGCTTTTTGCTCGATTGCGACCCTTGTATTTCCCTGCATCATGTGATACGGATACTAGAACAACAACAGGTGCTCGCGTTACGTAGTTTTTAGAGTGAGTGCCTGAACCAATCTAACTTGCCGAACATCCGAAAACAGACAGACATTGTTTTAATCCGAAAAGGTAAACAGAAACATCTAACAAACACAGATTCATACAGACCAATATGTCTACTAAACACATTGGGTTGTAACATTTTAAAAATACACACCTTTATTCTAGTGCAATTATACGTTTAATTCATAATATGTCATTGGATATATATAAATTTTCATATTAAGTATTGAGGTGTGTTTATTACACGCCTCTACTTGTAATTCATAGCGGAACATGTCTCCAATTTCCTTGTACTCTCCGAAAGCATCAATCGACTTCATTCGTCGACTGTTCGTTAAAGTAGAAAGATGTATAGCAGTATCAAAATGGCCAGACGGCTCCGTGGTGTAGTTGGCATGTGTGTTACTACTACGCCCAAGGTCCCGGGTTCAAATCCCTACACGGTCCGCTTGAAAAATGTTAGGCGAGCATTTTTCACTGAAATAAGCCCTTGTTAGGCTGAGAAGTAAAATAGAGGTCGCATGTGTGTGTTGTCACGGACATTAAAGATCCTTACCTTGCTTGCTACTGCAAAGGTTCGGCAAAATAAAAAATTTCCAGGTAAAAGGAACTCGCTTCCTAGCCAATATAGTACCTTCGGGTGGAGCATTGGAAAAATCAAATGTATGGTATCAAAATAGCCTGAGGCATAGAGTGATGTTCAGAGTACAGAAACGAGTTAACGGTCAATAATTGACAGCTCATTCATTGTTTGTGAGCAGAGGACACGTTTAAAGTTGTTAAAAAGCAGACTGATTTGTTGGTCATATTTGTTAGGCAAATGTAATAGCGCCTTATTTGTTGTTTTAATTTTGACTTACTATTATAGTTTTTGTTTGAATAGAGTCATACGAATCTACGGCCACGTCTCAGATGCCTGTACCGAGGTTAGAGCCCTTGCTAGTTGGAAGAAATTCCCTTTCATTGGCTCATAGTTGAAGAAACAGGACAGGTTTTTTTCTTCTGTTTTTCAAGCAGCCAATTAGTTATTAGTTAGAATGGATAAATGCCATTACAAAAAATCCCGCGGCTATTAGAAAGTAATAAAATGGAACCAAAATAAGATAACGGGCGTTTAACTACTCTATGTATTACAATACAAAAGAAAAAAATAGTAGCAGATAACTTCGTGTATTAAAAAAAGATAATGGTACGCTTTACGATTATCATAAATCAATATATCAATCAATATATCAATATATGAATATGTAAAATTCGCGATTCAATTTTTTTAAGACGTCGAACATGTTAATTTAAGTAAAGTCATTTATTAGGTATGCGGCATGCGTACAATATTTGACATTAAAGACGTAACGTTGAGTAAAAAATTAATTCCTAGACCGTAGTTGTGCATGAATATGCAACATAATTATTTTGTAAAACAGTACGAGAATTGAAAAATCTTCGATATAGATAATCCTGATGGAAAAATAAACGCTGAGTTTAATTGGTTAAAAAATAGAAGATGCAATTTGCAAACTGATAAATTGATGGAGATTTAAGATAGAACCAGGAAGAATTAAATACCGTTGATGGAAATTTTCAAAGAAGATTTGGATAAGCGCACTCTTTGACAATAGCCATAAGTATAAAACTTTGGATATCTTTCTTTGTTAATTGATAAGAATATTTGAATATTTTGTGTTTTAAATTGGAATAAGTTAACATTTTCTTCTTATTATAAAGCGGATAGTTTGAAGAGGATTTTGAGGTCGAAGATTGAAATATTTTGACAATGAACTATCTGTGAAGCGTGTTTGGAAAATCACTGTCAGAAGCGTGGTAATAGGGGATAGACAAATTAACCAGCTATTAATTAAAGAGGATTGTGTACCTTTTAATGAAGATTAGATAAGGAATATTTTAATAATTAAGTAACTCGTCGGAATTATATTCTGTATGAACTTAAGCAGTAAACTGTTTTATAACTTTTTTTGTATGAAAGAAAAATGTTTTTGAAAATATAGACTTTTCTTGCGATAGCTGTATTTCATTTATTTTTGTAAATTTCACAGTATAATTTCTGTTGAGTTAGCCAAGCAAAAAAAAACAAGAAGGTAAAATAGTGATTTCATAATTTCGTATTGCATCCCCATTAACAAATATTTAATAACCCCACCCCAAGTGTTGTCACAGCACTTCTTTAGCGGCGCTCCAACGTAAGACCGTTGTCCCGGTAATATATATATATATATATATATACTCACACAAAAATTATAAAGATAACTAAATAAATCGATAAAAATATTTTTAAAATGTAATATATTTACAAAAAATGTCATTACAATTAATGCGGTTAATTAATACATATAAAGATACCTCTTCCCAAACAAAAAAATTCTCATATAAACAACTATTTACAAAAATTAAATTTAAAGACAGTATACATCATAATCAAAAATTTTTTACCCTTTTGATAATATAATTAGTATTATTTTTATTTTTAAATTTAATTATACCATACCCTTATACACTGTACATTATTATTGATCGTCCAATTGTAACTTATCTCACTTTAGTAAGTATCAGTTAATTATAATTTTTAGCTATTAGTCAACCTTGTTCACGTAACTAATTCATTTGTATTTACTTTTAGTACTCTTGAAAATGGAAAAATAAATTTCCGAAAGCTTGAGTTTATAAAAAAGAGAACTCTTCAATTCTGCTGACCTAAAACCCAAAACTAATTATATACACATATATATATATATATATATATATATGTATATATATATATATATATATATATATATATATGAATATATATTGATATGACAATGCTGCACGCCGATGTAATTAAACTTTCAGTTTCCTGCTGATCACCACCCTTCTGTGTCTTTTAATATTCTAAAATTTAAATATGCCTCGGCTAGCTCAGTTTCATTTAATCAAATAATTTACCCCCTTTTCTCTAATACTTTTCCTGCTTTGAACGATAAAACCGAAGTCGACTAATATTTGTATTATAAGAAAGAAAATAAATCATATACACTTCACAGCTTAATTTGTTTTACTGTATGACAAAAATGAACCCCTGAATCAAATAACAATAATTTTTAAATTGTTTATCCCCAAAAATTATAGCTCCCTTTCTTATTTTAAAGCCAGCAAAAAATGGCTCTGTACTCTACTGGAAATTCTTTGAACGTTCAAGACTCTTCCCCTTTTTACGTAATTTTTCACGTATAAAAGAAGTTTTTGTTGACTCTTTACATAAAATATTTAGGTATAATGAATATAGTCAATGTTCAAAAATAAAGAGAAAATAATGTGTTATGCTAGATAGTTCTGACCTTTAGTTTTCTTTGTGCGTCTTTCTGGATCTGTTACTGCGTGCTGTGAATTAGTACCCCAATATTACTTTCAGTTGAGTTGCCCCATTCAATGCTTAAAACAATCCTCTGTTTTGTGCGCCTTCGCCAATATTTTCATTCGAACTTCCTCCCAACATTATCAATTTATTTAGTTTCCAAATTTTACCCCGTTTAATCAATAATCTAGTGTTTTCTTAATTTTTTCGTAATCTCTTTTAGATTTTCGTAATCTCGCTTAGATTTATCCCGTGTTACTTAGATTTTTGTAATCTCACTTAGATTTGTCCCTTCTTACTTAGATTTTCGTAGTCTCTCTTACATTTACCCCGTCTTACTTAGATTTTCGTAATCTCACTTAGAGCCCCAATTTATAAATATTTAACATTAATTAATTAATAAACTTGTACTCACGTTTTCCAGCAAACAGCGAAACTTGTCTCATATATTTTTTACTATTATTTATTTAAAAATTTTCTAACACCACTTTTCACAAATATTTGATTATTTAATTTGAATATTCACTTGTTGCATAGATTCTTAACTATAGGTGATGAGGATTATGCTCAGTTTGAATCAGGACTGTCTGTTTATCAAATTTGCGTTTTATATATGCTACACTCGATCTAAAAATTTATTGGTTATCGCCGCTGTCTGTTCAAAGTTTACGACCAGCCATAGGGTTTTGGATATTTTGGGCTTTTGCTGGTATACGTCTGATAGTAACTCGCGGGAACGATTTCTTGGTCACGGAGCATACTAGTGGATTTCTACTCAGTATTTATTTTAGACCGTCTGTTTTGGCACGTAATTTAACTTATGGCTTTTGTTTGTCTAGATAATACTTTGGGATTTTATTAACTCCATGTAGAAAATCACGTAGATGAAATAACGTAAATTAACATATTTCTGTCTACTTTCTTTTGTTGAATGTTTGTTTGTTGTTGAATGATATGCTTCCTGGCATTAATTAAAGTCAACTGCGATTTTTACAAAGGGCATTAAATGTTTGCTCTTTGCATAATTTGCAAATTACGTATTTTTCATGCTAAATAAATATAGTTTTCTAACTCCTATTACTATTTACATGTATTGTGTGACCATTATGACTCAACATACCCCTAAATAACCCTGTTATCATAGAATTATATATATAATAACGTGATAAGGGGTCACGAGAGGTCATTGAAACCCCAATTCTACAAATAAATCCCACTGTTCAAAATTGGGTTAGAACGCCACTCTAAATTTCAATGTTGTTTATTTTAAAGAGTCAAGGTTTTGTGTTGCGATAAACCAGGCGGTCTTATCTAACACTGGTTTTGTAGACTCGTTTCGAAGCACTTGGCCCGTGCGGTCATGTATTAAAACAATATACATTTTTTGGTGTGTATGTGTGTCACTGTGCTTCTACATAATTCCGTCGGCGGAGATTTGTTCTGGTTTGGATGCTGCCAACCACTTCCGTAGAAGCCAACAGTATGAACATTAAGGTAAGTGCATGATCATTGTTTGATTTACCGCTAAGAGTATTTTATCGCAACACTACCCCCAAGTCACAGTCCACTTGCTCTAGGGAAATAATCTGGGGTTTCACGCTTAGTGTAAATTTTCCCATTGTTTCTCCAACATAAACATTTGTGGTCCTTCGAGCCGGATCCATATGTAAATTTTGTGTAGAGATAAAATACTATTATATTCAATTTCACTAATTGCATTGTTACATGTGCTTAACTCTAATCAAAGCTCAAAGTGTGTTCTTGAACTTGAAAAATAATATAGTTCACCTTATCGCCAATTGTGATTGTTGCCAGGTTCATTGTTCGAAATTATAAATTACGGCTCGCGTTATTGTTATTGTAAACAATAAATAATTTAGCGGTAATTTCATTCAACTCTGGTTATCAGCTTTAATATGGAACCCGATTAGCAAAGTATTGCTGAATTTAAAAAATTACACAATCGGAAAGAAAGGTTATTTAGGCGATTACAGGACTGTTTTGATTTGATCAAAGATTTACCTGCTAAATTAGATCATTTTAAAAGTCGTGTTGGCTATTTAATGCTAGTTAGAGATGAATTTCTACAAACTTTAGACGCATTGTCAGATTTATCGAATGTACATGCAAATTTTAGAACAGATACAGTAACATTAGAATCTAGTTTTAACGGTTTGTACTTCGAGATTTTAAGCGTTGCTGGTCGATACACCACAACCACGAACGTTAGTCCTAACGGTAATACAACATTGAACAGCGATTCGAATGTTCGCCTACCTGAATTAAAATTGTATAAGTTCGAAGGTAATCCTGAAAAATTTGACGCATTTAGATCTTTGTACGACACCTTGATTCACACAAACAATACGTTGAGTGGCATCGAAAAGTTTTCATACTTGCTTTCCTACCTGGAAAATTCCGCTTTAAAGTTAGCACAAAGCGTGCGGTTTTCACCAGAAAATTATTCGGTAGTGTACGACCTGCTGGTCCAACGCTACACAAATAAACGCTTAATTGCTCATCATTATCTATCTAAAATCTTTACACTGTCTCAACTGAGGACAGATTCTTTTCAAGCTCTTAATGATTTGTGCGAAACACTGCAAGCTAATGTTACAGCATTAACCGATATGAAACTTCCCGATTTAGCCGATTATATATTTTTACATTTTTCTCTTGGATTGTTAGATTCCAAAACAAAACAAGAATTTGAAAAAGAGCATTACCTAGAACACGAATATCCTACGTTTAAAAATTTTATAAAGTTTTTACGTAATAAATGCTTTATTTCAGCGTTAGTTGGAAGTACCTCTGCTTCAAAGAGCATACCAACGTCATGTGCCGCAAAAAAATCTGGCGATCGCTACAATAATGCTAGTAACAAAGGCATTTCTATGACTTCGCAAGAAGTCGCGTCTAAAGGTCCTACTGTACACACAGTGGCTTCCGTTTCTTGTCCGGCATGCAATCAAGCGCATAAATTTAATAGATGCCCCGAAACTATTAGCATTGTCACCAAAAGATAGACATGAATTAGTCAAGAATAACCGTAGATGTTTTGCTTGTTTAAATCCGCATCCACTTTCTTCTTGTCAATCCAAATTTCGATGTCTACATTGCGGTAGTAAAAGGCACAATTCTTTACTACATTTCGATAATCCTAGCCCTGTACAGAGCCCCTCTAATACTACGCCTTTATGTACAGACGCCGATGTACAGATTGTTGCCAATACCAATGTAACAGAAAAAGTTTCTAATGCCAGTGAATTTTGTATATTCTTGCGCTGTCGAGAACGGACCAGTTGCGCTCTTAGCCACAGCACAAGTACAAGTCCTCTCGACTGATGGTAGTTGGCAGCGCTGTCGCCTAATCTTAGATACAGGATCGCATTAGAATTTTATCACTATCGATTTAGCTGATAGGTTAGGCCTCAAACGAAGAAAGTGCCCATTTGAAATACGTGGTGTAGGACAGTCGCATTTAACAAAAGTTCAGGGTCTAGTCGACTGTAAAATTGGCTCCTTATACGACAGCAATTTTTATTTAAATTGTGAAGCTGTAGTTGTACCAAAGATTACCACGAATCTCCCTACAGTTACGTTACCCATACAGTTAAAACAAAAATTTTCCTCTCTTAAGTTAGCTGATCCCGATTTTCACGTATCCGCACCAGTTGATATTTTATTAGGGGTGTCGGCTGTTTTAGATATCACGCCAAGTAAGCCTTCATACTTGACAGGCAAACCCGCAGCATTTCTTACTTCTTTTGGATGGGTAATCATGGGTGAAGTACCTAAAATGATACATTCACCTACGAACGTCGCTTTATTTACTAATATGGTAGAAACGCAATCTCTAAATGAAACTTTACGTTTATTTTAGGAATCCGAAAAAATATTTTCTCCACCTTTGCCCTCCCCGGAGGAGAAGGCTTGTGAAGAGCATTTCAAATCTAGTACTACGCGTACGGCCTCAGGTCAATATATGGTCAGATTACCGTTTAAAGACAATGTTTCCCAAGCTCTAGGTTCGACTAGAGAACATGCAATCAATAGGTTCTTAAAGCTTGAAGCGCGTTTCAAACGCGATGAAAATTTTCGTAAATTGTATGCCGAAAACATTAGTGATTATTTATCACAGAAGCACCTTGAACCTGCGGTTGACGTATCCCCGTATGTGATGACTCATCACGGGGTCTTGAAGAATCTCGCATCACATACCCAGATTCGAGTAGTTTTCAACCCGACTGATAAAGACTGTAATAATAAATGCCTTAATGATATTCTACTGCCGGGTCCGAAACTACAAACGGATATAGGTCTTGTTATCACAAGATTCAGAATTCCACAAGTGGCCCTTACGTGTGACATTCGTCAAATGTTCAGATCAATTTTAGTACACCCTGATGATCGGAAATTCTTGCACATATTTTGGAGGTTTAATCCAAATGAACCTTTAACAGAGCTAGAACACACACGCGTTATTTTCGGTGCATGTTGCAGTCCTTACCTTGCTCTTCGTGTTCTAAAACAATTATTGGTTGACGAAGGTTCTAAATTTCCACGAGCTTCGTGCGCTCTCAGTTCTTCTACATATGTAGACGACATTTTGACAGGAGCAGATTCCATCGAAGATGCTCTACTTTTTAAAACTAAACTCATTGATTTGTTAAAACTGGGTGGGTTTGAACTGGGCAAATGGGCCAGTTCACATGCCAATGTAATTGGTAATTCTTCAGATACGATACAATTACCAAATTCCAGTCCTGATTCTATTACTAAAGTTTTAGGGCTTTGTTAGGATCTAAGATTAGATGTACTTAAATGCAAAGTTCGAAATGCCTCTGATACACCATCGAAAAGAGGCATTCTTTCCCGTATTGCGCGAACCTTTGACATTAATGGATACATCAGTCCATTTACTTTTATACTTAAAGCTCTTATTCAACAATTGTGGTTACTAAAAGTAGGATGGGATGACGAACTCCCTGCCGTAGTGTTACAGAAGTGCAATCAAATTCAAGCCGAATTACCACTTCTCGAAAACGTGTATGGAAAGTTGGTGAAGTAAAAGGTTTCATGGTAGGTTTTGCTGATGCTAGCGAGCTTGGCATGGCTGCAGTTGTTTAT
Source organism: Platerodrilus igneus (assembly GCA_036346225.1). Classification (NCBI taxonomy): domain Eukaryota; kingdom Metazoa; phylum Arthropoda; class Insecta; order Coleoptera; family Lycidae; genus Platerodrilus; species Platerodrilus igneus. The sequence continues at coordinate 4,304,308 of JARFIW010001403.1, forward strand.
TTACGATTAGAGGTTGATGGCCAAATTTTCATAAATTTAATAATTTCAAAAACTCGCGTGGCTCCACTAAAAACGTGGACGATACTACGTCTCGAATTAGGGGCGGCATGTCTTCTATCAAAACTTATGAAGTCTACTTCCCCAGCATTTGATTCGTTACACCTAAAGGAACCTATTTGTTTTAGCGATTCAGTAAACACCCTGTCGTGGATTCGCACCCCTCCGCATCGATTAAAAATATTCTTTGCCAACAGAGTTGTTCAAATCCACGAAAATCAACCCACAGTTCGTTGGAGGCATGTACCTAGCGTTGATAACCCCGCTGACCCGTCAAGTCGCGGGTTAATGCCATCGGAACTGCTTTGTTGTAATTTGTGGTGGGAAGGGCCCGACTTCATATACCGGAACATTTCTGAATGGCCAGGTAGTACATTTGAATACTCGGCTGCACAAGGGTTAGACGTTTTCTACCCCTATGACACCTCAAGCCTTGTTGTCAGCAATTGATGTTCAACCATTTACGGACATTTTGCTACGACATTCAAGTTTTGTTAAAGTACAAAGAATTTTTACCTATATACTTAGATTCAAATTCAATTGCCTTGCGCGCATTCATGATGCTCCAAACGATCAGCTGCGTACTGGCAACTTAACGTCATTTGAATGTAATGACGCTTTGTTATTTATTATAAGAATTTCTCAGTACGAGCACAATCGAAACGAAATTTTGTTATTAGAAAAGGGTCAACCTTGCACAAAAAATTATCGTCATTTGTTCCCTTTTCTCTCCCCTGTGGGTTTAATCATGGTGGGAGGACGTTTGCGCCAGTCGAAGCTCCCAATTGCTACTAAATATCCCTACCTAATTCCGCGGGACAGCAGATTAGCTATCTTGATATGCGATCATTATCACATATATTCGGGCCATGGTGGAAATCGCCTGGTTCATTCTCTGGTAAATAGGAGATTTTGGATTCCTTCAATTCGACACTTAATTCGAAATCGTATATTTCGTTGCCTTACATGTTACCGATATAAGGCGGAACCTATCCGACCACCTATGGCGGATCTTCCAGCTTACCGACTCGAACCGGGAAAATGTTTCCCACACACGGGGATTGACTTTGGCGGACCCTTTATGGTAAAAGTACCTAATCTGCGCCCAGCTAGGTATGAGAAGGCATATATTGCTTTTTTTATATGCATGGTCTCGCGTGCCATTTATATCGAACTCGTCACCTCGTTAACATCCCAAGCATGTCTGGCCGCACTAGACAGATTTATTTCTAGACGCGGACTTCCGGCGAAATTTTATTCCGATCAAGGACGGAACTTCCGCAGAGCTGCTAGAGAAATTTCTGAAATTTCAAAATTTTTTAACTCGTCTAAGCCCGAGATTGCACATTATTTAGCTATTCGGGCATTGAATGGTCCTTTAATCCTCCCTACGCACCCCATTTCGGTGGATTGTGGGAGGCAAGAATCAAAAGTGTTAAATTCCATTTAAAGAGAATAATTGGTAACAACCAATTTACTAAAGAAGAATTTAACACAATCGTTATTAGAATTGAGGGCATTTAAACTCTCGCCCGTTTTGCTCCTTACCAGCTTCACCCGATGATGGAATTGATGCATTGACGCCGGCACATTTCCTGACAGGCGGTCCTATTCTGGCACGACCCGAAGTAGATTTGACAAACATTCCTACTAACGGACTCACTCGTTGGCGGCTTTGTCAACAGTTAATCCAGGGGTTCTAGAAGCGTTGGTCAAATGAATACCTCCACACCCTTCAGCATAGGCCCAAATGGACTACCCCGGCTAAACAGTTGGAGGAAGGCGATCTGGTGTTGTACTTGACCCCTGGTACACTCCCTGCGTGTTGGCCTTTAGCAAGGGTAACAAAGCTGATACCTGGAAGTGACGACATAGTACGTGTTGTTCGGTTGAAGACACCCTCAGGTAAAACGGTACGACCAATAAATAAGGTGGTACCGTTTCCACCTCCTTAAAATTAATATGACGTGATCAACAATCACATTAATTGATCATTCTTTAGAGTTTCTTTTATTTTCTCGTTATATCTCTACACAACTATTCCAATAGAGCTTATTTGCATTTTTTTAATTTCTCCTTTTTTTTTTCTTTTCTTCGCCCCTTTTAGCTATCAAAATTTAATTATTTTGGGTGGGGGTATGTTCAAAATTGGGTTAGAACGCCACTCTAAATTTCAATGTTGTTTATTTTAAAGAGTCAAGGTTTTGTTTTGCGATAAACCAGGCGGTCTTATCTAGCACTAGTTTTGTAGACTCGTTTCGAAGCACTTGGCCCATGCGGTCATGTATTAAAACAATATACATTTTTTGGTGTGTGTGTGTGTGTCACTGTGCTTCTACATAATTCCGTCGGCGGAAATTTGTTCTGGTTTGGAGCTGTCAACCACTTCCGTAGAAGCCAACAGTATGAACATTAAGGTAAGTGCATGATCATTGTTTGATTTACCGCTAAGAGTATTTTATCGCAACACTACCCCCAAGTCACAGTTCACTTGCTCTAAGGAAATAATCTGGGGTTTCACGCTTAGTATAAATTTTCCCATTGTTTCTCCAACACTCGCCAAGATATAAAAGAATCGGGAAAAAATGGAAATTTCCGTAAATTCATGGTAAGGCCTTGAATAATATAAGCGTACTTTTATTCATTAAAGTGCCGCGCAAAAACGCAAGTTCCGCGTGTATTAATAATCACCCTGTATTGTATATAAATAGCAAATAACGTAAGGTGTATATGTAAAAATAATTAATAAGATACATTAAAAACGCATTCATTGCGAAAGCAAATCGATCATTTTTAGATAAATACAAAGCCATTTATTTTCACTTATTAATTATCAATACATTTTCGATGCATATAAAAATGCTTTTCATTTGGTGTAAATAGTATAGAGTAGTACTAGCTTTACGCATCTTGCATAGGAAACTAGTTTTAACCTTAATACACTGAGAAAAGTGATTTGGTTGATACAACCAATTCTGTTGTTTTGAAGAGTAAAGCATTAGATCAAGTATTTTTTAGTCGTTCTAAACGAAACTATATTCACTGAACCGCTTGCAGATGGTTAAATTAACATCAAAAATTAGTTGACTTAAATTTGTTTGTTTGAATGCATAATAACAGTTGGTTACTAAACGAATGCAAAAGTGAATTTCATTGAACATCAGTCGTATTTAATACAAACTAATATTGTCAACAAATTTCATATTTTAGTCCAATACTACATTAATGTTGAAAAAAATCCATTTTAGTTAAATGAATGCTGAAAAAAGTGTCAAATGAACACGTTTTGTGACAAACTGAACATTGAAACAAACGTACTCTAGCTTGTTGATTTAAATAAACTACGATTGCCAAATCAAACGTCGGGTTATTTGTTGAATGCAACGCTATTTAGTACGTCTCCGATGTTGCGTATTGAATGTTCAGCGCGCGCACATTATATGTTTAATATATTGCTAACGTTCGACTGCGACACGTCAACATGGCTTCAAGCGTTACTTCGCATTGTTTATTGTGTTAGTTTCCATAAAAGTATTTCAACTAAATGTAAAAATACATGGAAGATAAATTTAGTATGCTGTACTATGTTTAAACAAAATCTTTTGGTCTAAAAACACGTAAGTACGTTTCTATAAATTAGTCTTATTGCCCATAACTAAATGGCGTTGTTTTTAGCATTCAACTATATAAGCGAACGTATAACTTCAAAGATCAATGGCAACCCCAAGGAATAAACAAACTTTCAATAATCAGTGTCAGTTTTATAAAATTGAAGTGGAAGCTATATACTGAAAATTATGCAGGATGAACTAGGGTTAATGTAACATTCAAGGTGAGATTTGATTCAATATACAACTTGATAATGTGACTGAATGAAGTTATTTTAAATCAATATGTTTTTAAAATCTGTTAGGGATGAACAAACTCATTTGTTGATCGCCAAGTTGTATTAAAAAAATTGATTAAAATAATTGCATTAAATCAGAATCGATCAAGCTGGATATTAAATCAAACTACCTTGGATGTTTAAACTAATTCTATATCTAAACAATGTACAACGCAACGAAATGATTGATTTGACAGCTAAATGTTTCAAGTGAACACAATAAAAGTTTGATTAAACCAAAAATGTTATTATTTGAACCCTTATTAGCCACTTACCTTAATAATTATTATCTACTCAACATATGGGTTAGTTAAACCAATGACGCTTTTTGGTTAGTTGAAAAATTTGAATAGTTTGTTTTAATGCTACAAACCCTTTCAAGTATTTGCTTCAATGATTTTTATATGTAAGTGGGATATTCAACGTGTTGATTTAACATAACAGTTTATTTGATAAAAGTATTAAATAATTCAAATCAAACCTACAAGCAATTGAAGTAACGATACCTAACATTCAAGTTACATTAATAGCGATTTGAGTAAATGCCATAACTATTGTGGTGCAAATTTAGGTTTGTTTGCTTCAAAATCGGTTTTCCAACATTTTATTATGTTCTATTTAATGCATATAGATCATTGTTTATATACAAACCAAAATTCTAATTGAATCAACTAATTTTCAGTTGAAGCAACAAATTCCTTTTCTCAGTGTAGGTGTATTAAAACACGTTTTGTGGTAAAAGTAAATATTTTTGTAGAAAATGCAACTAAGGTGTATTATAAAGCCGTTAAAACCTTAAATTAATCATATTAATTACCCTGTGTATTACATAAATTCAATTTAAATAAAACATGTTCATGAAAGTTAAAGAGGAATTGAGCAGAAATACGTCAACTTCGTTGAACCCATTAATAAATAAACGTTTATTCTACGACGTGAGAAAGATTTTGAGTCGTTGGGAGCTTTGTTTTTAAAAAGTTTATTCTCAAAAACAGTTCAACAAATTTATTTTAATTCTATAATTACAAAAATTGTTTATTTCTTTTGACAACAACTTGAACGCTTACGTTCATTAAACGTAAGTAATTAAAAAATTTTCTAAGTTAATAATAACTTAAATAAATCACCAACTAATAATTACGATGAGTAGCTTGAACAACCAACCATGTTAAAGTTATGCAGTTCGACGACTGACAGGCGATTAGGGGCTTCTCGCAGTTTATATGAAGCCTCTGGTTCATATCATCTTGTGGAGAAGTGTAGGTCTTGCCGTCTACTATTTCTTACTAATTATACATTGTCTTATTCTAAGTATCTATAAATGAGTGTGCTTGATTACAGTTCATTGTTTTTACACCTGTGGTATCAGGTTGCGTTTGGAATACCAAGCAGTCGTTTTCTTTCTTATTTCTGGTATGAACTCTGATAACACTTAATTTATAACCTTCCTTTAATACAATGTATCATGTTATTATTAAGACATAATAATTACGTTTATTTTATACACATTTTAATATGGGGGATATATATAACTCCTGGCCGGATCATTAAAAAACTATAAAATGTAATAAAAATTGATAAAGGTTATTTATTACCTTTCGCAGTTACTGTATTAGTATGCGACGCCACAATAACCTTGGGTGTTAAACAAACACGAGACAGCACGCGTCAGTACTATAAATCAATACCAACGAGGTAATAAAATTCTATGATTTTGAACGCTAATGAGAATTTCCTAGAGAATTACGTCAGATAGGAGCGTGTTATTTGGAATGGAATTCCATACCAATCTCAAACGTTCTATAATATAAATAATTTTGTATATAAATGAAAGCGTTTATTAAAGTCATTCATTTATGAATTCGATCGCGAAATGTTCATTTAAGTTAGGAGCTGTTGCTTTGGGCAGATTGTATTTGAAGTATGCTGTACGCATACCTTAATTTAATAATTACGATGTTGCAATGAATAAATAAAAGTGATGTTTTAAACGTAACCTGCATAACGAAATGGAAATTATTAAATTTAATTATTGCACCCTACCCTTTTTCAGGCGTTATTAAAGGATAGGTGCACGACAGAGCATAAAAAATTATGCTCTGGCACAGCTAGCATCGACCGTCGTGGTTGCGTAGGCTGCATGAAACTTAAAATCTCAAGGGGAAGAGAATTGGTGAACCAATAACTGTAACATCAATAACTGAGAGAAAACTATAGACAAATTAATTATCGTATTTATTAAATTTTGTTAGATATTTAATTTTGAACAAAAATATCATAAAAGTTCTATGAAGTCATTTGAAATAGAATAGATCAGTAAAAATAATGAAACTTGTTTTATGTAACTAAAAATGTAACTGTGCTTTTAAAAAGCGTTAATAAGTTAATGAATGAACTTGACTACCATAAGTTTCATGAAACATGTGGCTTACATATGGACAGTATGCGTCCAGTACGACTATGTATTATTAGGAATTAAATATTGCAAATAGTAGATAAATTGTCTGTAATATTAGTACGTTTTACAAATGAAAAATGAAAAGAAAAATTTAATATTTGTAGAAATCAGTTCACTTAACTTTTGCGTGGATAAATATTACTTTAGTTTGTCATACCTGACACGTGCATCGTAAAACAAGTGTTGTTACCGTAAAATTCCTTGAACTGACCATCTGTGGAAATTCCAATTAAAGGTGTATAAACTGTAGGAGTCCCAGGTAGCATCAACGGCAAATGATGAGGTAGAATTTTGTGTGTAACTTCATAGATCCATTATTTTAAGAGAAATATTTAACCAAACTAAAATTTGCATGTTGAGGTAATGTAAATCAAAAATACAACGGCATTGTCATCTCCTTTAAAACACGACTGCAAAACAAATTTGCATCATAGCGGAACTTAAATATAGGTATGAAGACATGAGGGTAGAGAACGACCCTGAAATATAACACGTGCATTAATTAAACACGCTATAACAAATGTAAAGGAATTTAAAATGTATCTATTTAATTCTTACCATCGAAAAGTAATCCGGTGGGATTTGTAGTTTATTGAGGTAAGGAAAACGCTAAGCTAGACATCTGTAATAATATTTAGATGACTATTAGTTAATTATTTAATAAAGGAATACATACTTGTTTCGACCTCATGGTCAATTTTTGTCACCTTGAATTTAAGACGACCTGTTGTGCACAGACCCAGACAAGAAAATGAAAACTTTTGCCAGTACGCTTTGACATGCAAACATCTGTTTTAATTATCAGAGAGGGGAATTTGAAGTTATAAGGAAAGGAAAGACCACAGAATTCTTTAGCAAAGTTAAACTATGAAAATAAATATCAAGAACACTGGACTATAGGCAACTTTACTAACAGGTATAAATATTGGAAACAACCACGGTACTTTATGAAATACTCATACCTTCCTATGTTCTGTGATTATAACTTATCTATTAGAAGTAAAGTGTAAATTAGGGTTCAATGGACTTTTCTAGGTAAAAGGTGAGGTTTAAAGAGAGAAATAACTGAAGCTGTAACGTGGCATTTACCATAGGTAAAATGACATGTTACACTGCCCCGGAACAAAAGAAAAAAAATATATGAAGATATATTTTTTTATGAAATCCAAAAGTGGATTAAAATCAAAGACTCATTAAAAGAAAATAAAAAGGTAATTGGAAAAGGAGAAAAAAAAATTTGAGAGAAAAAGTATGTTTGAGAAAAATGTTTGAGAGACAAAAAAAATTACGTTTGAGAAAAAAATTATGTTTGGGGAAAAAAACTTGTGTTTGAGTGAAAAGGATCATGTTTGAGTAAAAGGATTATGTTTGAGTGAAAGGATTATGTTTGAGTGAAAGGATTATGTTTGAGTGAAGGGATTATGTTTGAGTGAAAGGATTATGTTTGAGTGAAAGGATTATGTTTGAGTGGTGGGATATCTAACGCGTATCACACGTCCCAAAGGGAAGTAAAATTGGTAAAGTCAAAATCAGTGAAGTCAAAATTGGTAAGGACTAAACCACTCAACATGGGTAAAAGGATTAGAAATAAAACAAAAATTTGTAGGAAAAAAACAATGGGGGTATAAGGAGGGCATAGCTGTTGTAAACCAGTTATGTATGTAAGTGTGGGGGCTAGATATGATATGTCATCAAAAGAAAAAATTTACATCAAATATGTGTAATGTAACAACAAAAAATATGTTAAGAAAATTTATGTTTAGTAATATTTAAGTTAAGGTAGGTATATTTAGAAAATTTACTAAATTTATATTAGTGCCTGTATACGGCTTTAAATCTTTTATGTGCCAGTTATTTGTCTTTGACCCATCTGGGTTAGTAAGATTATAAATTAGGTTAGATATTTTTTTATTAACTGTACATAAAATATATTTAGGTGCAAGTTTTGCAGTAAAGGCATCAGCGGCACTAGACAATACTTTGTTTGATCTCCAAACTGTATCACCTACATTGAAAGTAAATGGTCTACGTCGTAAATTGTAACGTCTAGACATTTTTTTATAGGCATGATATAATCTATTTTTATATCTTTGAAGAGATTAAAAGACCTTGTCGGTCGGTAGAATATGCTATCCTATCTTCAGGAATTATATCTACGTCATCAGAGGGTTTATAAGACGAATAATAAAACTTCCTGAAATAGGTACATGTCTACCAAAATTTAAAAATTTGGCGAAAAACCTGTCACCTCATGTTTTGCTGAATTTATAGCATACTGAATTTTTGCTATATTGTCATCCCACATGTTGTGTTTTTCGACATATGATCTAATCGCCGTACCTACATTTTTATTTATTCGTTCTACAAAATTACATTGTGGGGAATATACTGCAGTGTACCATATTTTTCAACATTATATTTGGCAATTAAATTTTTAAAATGTTTCCAGATAGTTGTGATCCATTATCACATATTATAAATTTAGGTACCCGTAGGTCAGAAATACTTTATTTTCGATATGTTTTCGATATTTGTTGCGGTAGCACTACGTAAAGGAAATAATAAAGTGAATTTAGAAAACCAGTCACCTACTACAAGTAACCACTTGTGTCCTTGTTTTGACCTAGGAAGGGGTCCTATGAGGTCTAAAGCAATTGTGTGAAACGGAAATGTAACATCTTTTTCTTTACCTGCTAAACCCAATGGTTTCATATTTGATGCTTTTTGTGCTCCACATATTAAACAATTTTTACAATACCTCATGACATCATATTTCATTTTAGGCCAGTAGTAATTTTCTTGAAGTCTAGCTAGTGTCTTATAAAATCCAGAATGTCCAGCAGTAGGTGGATCATGACAAGTAGAAATTACTTCATTTCTTTGTTTAATAGGTACTAGGATTTTCCAGTTATTTATATTCGTAGTTAACGGTAAATTTGAAGGTAGGAATTTGTATAACAAACCGTTTTCTATTTTCCATTGCGGATAGGTATCTGGAGAAATTGTAATTTTATTTTTTAAAGATACATAGTAATCATCTATGTTAGCTAAATCTATTTCTAAGGTATTTAAATTTACTGTGTTATCTTGTGTTGATCGACTAAGGGAATCAGGTATTACATGTAACTTGCCTTTACGGTGAATTAAATCGAAGGTATGTTGTCTTAAACGGGTGGCCCATCTTGCCAGTTTCCCAGAAGGATTTTGGATATTATTGAGCCATAACAGACTGTGATGATCTGTTATGACTGTGAATTTTGTTCCTTCTATCCACGGACTGAATTTTTCTATAGAAAAAATAACTGAGAGACATTCGCGTTCTGTAACGGAGTAATTGCGTTCAGAACGTGTAAGTGATCTGCTTACGTAAGAGATAATGTGATCTTCACCATTTAGATTTTGTAATAGAACTCCTCCTAAACCAGTATTTGATGCATCAGCTTCTATCGTGAATGATTGACTGAAATCAGGTTGAGATAAGATAGGCTCAGATACTAGGATTTGTTTTATTTTAGAAAAGCTGACTCAGCCTCGGAATTCCAAACTATTGGTTGTTTTTCTTTTGCCTTTTAACAGATCATTAATAGGAGACATAAGGGTAGAAAATGATTTTATAAACCTTCTATACCAACTAACCATGCCAACAAAACGTTTAATTTGTGTGGTTGTTTTAGGTCTTGGATAGTTAGTCATTGCTGAAATTTTTCTGGATCTGTTCTAATAGAATTTGAACCAACAATGTATCCTAGAATTTTAATGTTTTTTAAAAACTCACATTTTTTGAGATTTATAGTTAAATTTGCTTCTTTTAGACGGTCACGAACTGTTTCTAATAATTTAATGTGTTCAGAAAATGTTGAAGATATGACTATAATATCGTCGAGGTAACAGAAAATATGGGGTTCCAACTCCGGTCCAAAAATAGTATCAACGATACGTTGTTGTGTTTGAGCAGAGTTTCTTAAACCGAAGGGAACTGTAACGAACCTAAATTGGCCTCTGGAGATTACACTAAAGGCTGTTTTGTCCTTAGACTCTGTAGTTAAAGGTAGCTGCCAAAAGCTATGTCTTAAATCAAGACTAGAAATGTATGTAGCACCTCTTAGCAAATTCAAAATTCGGTCTACATTAGGCATGGGGTAGCTATCGTGGGTAGTTATTTCATTTAGAGCTCTTCCATCAAAACAAACTCTATAGTCACCAGAAGATTTTTTAACTAGTAAGATAGGAGAACACCAAGGTGAGGTACATTTTCAATTACACCCAGCTCTAACATTTCATCTAATTTTTCATTCAATATTTTTGACATATATGGGGACATTGGGTACGGACGCTTTCTGATAGGTTTGTGGTCACCAGTGTCAATATTCATATAAATTTTATCAGTGCGACCTATATTTGTATAAGTGCTTGCAATTAAATTAAAGGAATCTACTATTTGTTTTGCTTCAGGTAATTGTGTAGGAAGTAAATCGTCTAACGTGCAAAGTTTATGTTTATCTAAATTTTTAAAGGAATTTTTCCACAGGTATAGGTATATTTGTAGATGTGTGAACATCCCAGGAATTATTTTAAAATTAATAGATAGTTCAAACTTTTTCGCAAAATCCGAACCAAAAATAAATGAGTGAGGTAGTGCAGGAACGACTAAACAAGTAATGAAACAACATGTGTCACCAATGAAAATAGGCAAGTCTAAAGTACCAGAAATATTTTGTGGAGTTCCATCTGCAGTTAGTAATTTATGTGTAGTTAAAGGAAATATTTTTAGATTTAAGTTTTTATTATAGGTATGCCTAGAGATCCTATAACAGAAATGTTACTTCCCGAATCGAAAAGTGCAGTTATAAAAATGTCTAATAATTTTACTTTAAGATATGGTCTAGTATCTAAATGTTTTGTAATTAAATTATAAGTTTCTATTGAATGTGTTTTTGATTTATAGCAATTTCTAACAGTAGTCAACCATTTTGACCAGTTATCATTGTTTTGAGAAATTTTATGTAAGTTAAGGTAATTTTTCTTAGACAAATTTGTAATGTTATAATTTTTATTTTTATAACATTGATTTATTTTTAAAGGTAAGGTAGGTTTTGTATAAGGTAAGGTAAGATTTGTATAAGGTAGTGTAGTCATTTGTTTTTTAGAAAAAATTGAGGTAGAGACAATTTTATTTGGTTTAAGATAATTTTGGGTAGCCATAGATATATCAGTACAGGGTTGGCTATATGTCCTGTACTTTTTTATTCGTTTTTTGAGCAAACGGGACATGTGGATATTTTTACATTAGGAATGCCACATCTGTAGCAGAAAACTTTTCTTTTAATATTACAATTAGGGTATGTGTGATCTGATTTTAAACAGTTCCAACATTTACTTGTGGTATGTCTATAGGTATTTGAGAAATAACTTGTATTTTGAGTTGAAGGAAAAGTAGGTAAATTTGTATTTATATTTTTATTTATTGTGGTTTGTGGTTGTGTTTGAATTTTTGGAATCGTGTTATATTGTATGGCATTTAATTGAGACGAAGAATTTTGTATTTTAGGTTTATTGTTGTATGTCCAAGTTTTCGGTTTACTTTCTTGAAATTTTTGTGTATAAAGATTTTGTGGAAAAGAATTTTTGTTTTGTAGTGAAACAGAGGTAGTTGGTTTAAATGAGTTATTATTAGATATAAGTTGATTTTTAATACGAAAAGATTCTTCTAATCTTTTTGTAGCTGTAACGAGATCTGAGATAGTATTAATTGTAGGTAAAATGATAGAAAGTGGTGTAATAAAATCAGGTAATAGATTTTGTGAAATAATTTGTATTCTTGTTGATTCTAAAGGTAATTTTTGAAATCTGCGGAATAAATTCTGCATTTTCATTATATAGATAGTCACTGCTTCATTCGTCTTTTGTTTTCTAAGTCTTATTTCGTCCCATAAAATAGTTTCTATGTTAGGAGGTAGAAAATCTTGTTTTAAACGAGTTATTAAAGAGTTCCAATCTGTTACAGAGTGTTTTATTTCCTATACCAAACAATTGCATCTCCGTCAAACAATTCCATCGCAGACGAAAACAGATCTTGTAGTGAAACATTTCTGGTTTCAGCTAATTCAGATACTCTTTCTAAAAATTCAAAGACTGTGTCTGGTTTACCATTAAACTTTATTGACCAAGAAGAAATTGGAGTAGGATTAGATATATAAGTTACTGTTGGTGGATGAACATTTATTGTGGGGTAGTATTTGTTAAAGGTACATTAATTTTACCGGTAGTAATTTCATATTTGTCTATTTTTCATGAAGTTCTGCATCTAACAAAAGTGCAGTTGAATAACTTTCATTTTTAAAAGTTGTTACAACTTCATTATCATTATCAGGAATAGTTAATCGGTTTATTCTGCCACATACATGCGCCAGACGAGACATTATTCTTTTATAAAGTGAATCTTTAACATCACCATCAAATTCTTCTATTAAATTCGTAATTGAATTTATAGTATTAGTTATTTGCTCACTATCTTGCTCAAAAGTTATAGTATATTGAGATAGTTCTTTATGTGGGGGTGGTTTATTTAATTCAATTCTTAATTGACGAGCCAAAAGCTTTCTTTTATCCTCCATAGTTCTCTTTTTTGAACTAATGGACCTTATGTAAAGTTCATACTCAAGCTCCTCTATTAGTAAATAACCTGTTTTTAAGTATGCTTCCATTTTAGTTTTTTTTTTTATATTTTAAGATAGAATATTTATTTATATTTTAAGAAAAAAATTTATTTACGTAAATTGGAATTCTTTATATATTTAAAGCAACTAATCTAGATATTTCAAGGTCAGTTATAAATATAACTAATTGAAAAAAAAAATAATATGAAGGAAAGATTTAGTGGTACTTTATATAACTGTAGTATATTACCAAAAATTAATTCACTTTTATTTTGAACTATGTGGTATATAAACCAAATAAGTTGAGCATTACGTGTGTACGTAGGCAGGTATATATAAAAAAATATCGTTGGGTGTTAAAGTAGTTAACGTTAAGGTAGAAATAGGTATAAAAATAAACGTTGGCTTCACGTGACAGTGTGTGCAAGAAAAAAAGCGAGATACGTTGAGCGACACGTGCAAGCATGCACTAGAAAAAAAAGAAAGATACGTTGGATGTCACGTGTAAACGTACGCAAGAGGGAAAAAAATTAGACAGGTTAGACGTCACTTGGAAGCGTGGCCATGTGCTGTATAAAGTATTAAAAAACAAAGCGCGTTGTATAGAAAATTTAAAGAAAAAATATCGTAGGGTTGTGTTGTATTTAAAAATTTAAAAAAAAATTATGTTGGGCGCAACATGTATGCGTGTGCCAGATATAGAGAAAATTATTAGGAATTTGGATGCCACGTGTAAGCGTGGGTAGGTATGAAAAAAAATATTATAGGGGGAAAAAAAACGTTGTGCGCTACGTGTAAACGTGCGTAAGAGAAAAAAATAGGTTTGGGCGTCACGTGGAAACGTGCGTAAGAGAAAAAAAAAAGAGGAGAGAAAAAAAAATTTAGGTAGTTGTGCGCCACGTGTAAACGTGGGTAGTTATAGAAAAAAAAAAAAGGGGCGTTGGGCGCCACGTGTAAACGTGGTTAGTTATAGAAAAAAAGAAGGTAGGTTGGGCGCCACGTGCACCCTACCCTTTTTCAGGCGTTATTAACGGATAGGTGCACGACAGAGCATAAAAAATTATGCTCTGGCACAGCTAGCATCGACCGTCGTGGTTGCGTAGGCTGCATGAAACTTAAAATCTCGAGGGGAAGAGAATTGGTGAACCAATAACTGTAACATCAATAACTGAGAGAAAACTATAGACAAATTAATTATCGTATTTATTAAATTTTGTTAGATATTTAATTTTGAACAAAATATCATAAAAGTTCTATGAAGTCATTTGAAATAGAATAGATCAGTAAAAATAATGAAACTTGTTTTATGTAACTAAAAATGTAACTGTGCTTTTAAAAGCGTTAATAAGTTAATGAATGAACTTGACTACCATAAGTTTCATGAAACATGTGGCTTACATATGGACAGTATGCGTCCAGTACGACTATGTATTATTAGGAATTAAATATTGCAAATAATAGATAAATTGTCTGTAATATTAGTATCACACGTCCCAAAGGGAAGTAAAATTGGTAAAGTCAAAAATCAGTGAAGTCAAAATTGGTAAGGACTAAACCACTCAACATGGGTAAAAAGGATTAGAAATAAAACAAAAATTTGTAGGAAAAAACAATGGGGGGTATAAGGAGGGCATAGCTGTTGTAAACCAGTTATGTATGTAAGTGTGGGGGCTAGATATGATATGTCATCAAAAGAAAAAATTTACATCAAATATGTGTAATGTAACAACAAAAAAATATGTTAAGAAAATTTATGTTTAGTAATATTTAAGTTAAGGTAGGTATATTTAGAAAATTTACTAAATTTATATTAGTGCCTGTATACGGCTTTAAATCTTTTATGTGCCAGTTATTTGTCTTTGACCCATCTGGGTTAGTAAGATTATAAATTAGGTTAGATATTTTTTTATTAACTGTACATAAAATATATTTAGGTGCAAGTTTTGCAGTAAATGCATCAGCGGCACTAGACAATACTTTGTTTGATCTCCAAACTGTATCACCTACATTGAAAGTAAATGGTCTACGTCGTAAATTGTAACGACTAGACATTTTTTTATAGGCATGATATAATCTATTTTTTATATCTTTGAAGAGATTAAAAAGACCTTGTCGGTCGGTAGAATATGCTATCCTATCTTCAGGAATTATATCTACGTCATCAGAGGGTTTATAAGACGAATAATAAAACTTCCCTGAAATAGGTACATGTCTACCAAAATTTAAAAAATTTGGCGAAAAACCTGTCACCTCATGTTTTGCTGAATTTATAGCATACTGAATTTTTGCTATATTCTCATCCCACATGTTGTGTTTTTCGACATATGATCTAATCGCCGTACCTACAGTTTTATTTATTCGTTCTACAAAATTACATTGTGGGGAATATACTGCAGTGTACCATATTTTTTCAACATTATACAACATTATACAAATGAAAAATGAAAAGAAAAATTTAATATTTGTAGAAATCAGTTCACTTAAATTTTGCGTGGATAAATATTACTTTAGTTTGTCATACCTGACACGTGCATCGTAAAACAAGTGTTGTTACCGTAAAATTCCTTGAACTGACCATCTGTGGAAATCCCAATTAAAGGTGTATAAACTGTAGGAGTCCCAGGTAGCATCAACGGCAAATGATGAGGTAGAATTTTGTGTGTAACTTCATAGATCCATTATTTTAAGAGAAATATTTAACCAAACTAAAATTTGCATGTTGAGGTAATGTAAATCAAAAATACAACGGCATTGTCATCTCCTTTAAAACACGACTGCAAAACAAATTTGCATCATAGCGGAACTTAAATATAGGTATGAAGACATGAGGGTAGAGAACGACCCTGAAATATAACACGTGCATTAATTAAACACGCTATAACAAATGTAAAGGAATTTAAAATGTATCTATTTAATTCTTACCATCGAAAAAGTAATCCGGTGGGATTTGTAGTTTATTGAGGTAAGGAAAACGCTAAGCTAGACATCTGTAATAATATTTAGATGACTATTAGTTAATTATTTAATAAAGGAATACATACTTGTTTCGACCTCATGGTCAATTTTGTCACCTTGAATTTAAGACGACCTGTTGTGCACAGACCCAGACAAGAAAATGAAAACTTTTGCCAGTACGCTTTGACATGCAAACATCTGTTTTAATTATCAGAGAGGGGAATTTGAAGTTATAAGGAAAGGAAAGACCACAGAATTCTTTAGCAAAGTTAAACTATGAAAATAAATATCAAGAACACTGGACTATAGGCAACTTTACTAACAGGTATAAATATTGGAAACAACCACGGTACTTTATGAAATACTCATACCTTCCTATGTTCTGTGATTATAACTTATCTATTAGAAGTAAAGTGTAAATTAGGGTTCGATGGACTTTTCTAGGTAAAAGGTGAGGTTTAAAGAGAGAAATAACTGAAGCTGTAACGTGGCATTTACCATAGGTAAAATGACATGTTACATTATATACAATGAAGATGAGAAATGCTTTGATATAAAAAGCTATTAAAAATTTTATTCAATACTTCTGACGATACCCATTTTTTTCTAAATGAAGATTTAAATAATATGCAAGATTTTGTAAACTGGGATTTGAACGTCAATTTGAAATAAAGCCAAGAAGCCAAAGATATTTAATTGGAAAAGTCCTTCGTGAATTTTTGCAAGTATAAGTTTTTTAATATTGTTTGTTGCTGATACTTGAATTTTGTCATTTAGTTTAAGATAGAGTAACTCTTAATCAATTTTTGTACGGATCTTTACCAGAAAAGTTTGTGTTCAGAATTCGAAACGCCTTGACCTTTTAATAGATTATTTGTCAAAAATTTTTTTGGCAAAACAAACCTTACAAACGTGAGAATCAACCAGGTAAACTATTCATAAGAGAAGAAATTTAGTTCTGCAAATTTAAAATAAA
Source organism: Platerodrilus igneus (assembly GCA_036346225.1). NCBI lineage: Eukaryota > Metazoa > Arthropoda > Insecta > Coleoptera > Lycidae > Platerodrilus > Platerodrilus igneus. The sequence goes on from JARFIW010001403.1 coordinate 4,321,296, forward strand.
GTAAGAAACATTTTTATAATTAGGTAAATAAGTACTTCTTAGAAATTATTTGATGTTTGAAAAAACGATGTTGTAAATGTTCTATATGCTTTTGTATGAGAGAAAATATTTCATACTGTATAAATGCTTTAATATTGCTGTGTTTGATTTCGTTTTATAAATTCCAACATTTCCGTTGGAAAATTCTACAATTTTCTGTATCTGTATCACAGCACTCTTTCAGTGGCGCATCAAAGCAGTTGTTCGCAAACAATTTAAGAACTTCGCAGATTCTGTTCACAAACTTACAATAGCGATCAAGAGGTGCCTTAATTCTTAAGAACTTGTGTTTAGTCTCAGAGAAAACGAGATGTCAGGTGCAGTTTACAATTAGGATTTGTATGATACACTTCGCGCATTGGTTGAACTTTCAAACTATACATTAGAAATGCGCGCAGGTTTTTTTTTTGATAAATTCTTAATTACACAATTCTGTATTTTAGTAAACCAGTAAGTTCACTACAGATAATGTACACAAGAGTAAAATATTTCAAATACCGTATTGGATATTAATTCCACAAAGTGCTTTGACATTGTTAGTTCGACACCTTAAGGTTTTTTTTTAGAGATCCCCAATGAACTAACATCCTCTATCCATAAAGCTTCTATGTTTTACAGCAAGCTATAAATGTGTCGTATCCAAAATACACAAATGTCTCTTGCTTCCTGATGGAGGTCGTTTATAATACTAACAAGAAGCCTTTTGCTATTAATTCTTTATCACTTACATTCTATGGAATTCTGCATCCGGCTTCATTTTTACCTTTCCTATATGTAGTGCATGTACAAGTTCCTTTTGGAGTAGTATCTAACTGTAGTTCCATGGCGTGATAGTTACTCTCAAACAAGTTTTGCTTAGAAATTTATTATTCGCAGCCTACTCAAAATTTATATGAAACTTTTTACTCAAAATTCGAAGTTTCGTTAGTCTTTAAATATTCTGTTATAAGGAAGAAGTGGAAAACTTTAGTACTATTTTAACATAAGCAAACTCGAGTAAGTACTTTTAGGTCATAAATCATTCATGGAGTTTTCCCTTGAGAAAAGAAAGCAAACTAGATTTGATTTTTATTGCAAGTCTGACAAATACGCATTTGTTTTAGCAACAGTCGTTTATCTCTTTGGTTAGCCATGAAACTGTCAACCTAGAGACCCAAGCTGTTTGAAAACATTGTTACTGTGGAAATATAAATCGATATCTCTAAAATCATTTTGGCTTAAATGAAGTGCTTAACGCATACCGAAAAATTTCTAGAAGCTAAAAGAAGCTTTTTTATTTAATGCAACGCAACGTTTCTCAGCTACTGCATTTATGAAGAGGAGAGCTTTTCGTGGACACTTTTACACGCGTGCACAAGAAGTTGTAAAGTTGTATGTTAATGAGCTTTCAAGTATGCACTAGATGAGCTTTTTGACTAACGTTGAAACTTTTTATTATACTCGAGACGCATAGACCTAACAATATCAATGTTATGACTTTTTATTTTATTATTTATTACCTGGGGAATTAAAGATCAAATTGAAACCCTTTATCTATCTTTTGCTCTGGTAGGCCAAAAACGTAGTACCTACCACAAATGGGGGCCTAGGTGACAGATGCTAAATGGCTTTAGAAGAAGGTAAACTGCAACCATGGCATAGCTCGGGCACGACCCCTAAAGTAGCTACGAAAGTGGTCGCAGGTTTTTGTTTATATGGATGGCTAACGAGTGTATGGGTAAAAAAGAACGTCATTCTCTGTTATACACCTAAATAATAATGGAACAATGCACTAGGGCAGGGCTTCTTAAACCTTTCCATTCACGGCCCCATTGATGATTGCGAGTCTCCTGGCGACCCCATATAAATATAAAAGAAAGATAAATAAATATTTTTGATGATTTATTTATTAGGTGACTATATACATATACATATGAAAATACATGGTTTCAGAATTCGTTTAGAAACATACAAAAATCTAAAATTAAAAACTGCACTAAGTTGTAGAATTGTATATATTATAGTTAAAAAAATTATATGCCCTATTTTTCATCAAAATTGCATTTTTTTGCAATAACATAAATAAAAGGGAATTCTAACCGTCTTAGTACGCTCGAATGTATTCGAACGCAGTCCTTAAATGGTAACTATTAAATTAAAATTAAAGAAAAAAATTAATGAGATGGATGTGCCTGTTTTTTATTGCATAACAAATTAAATCTTGGTGGAATGTTTAACACTGCTGGACGTAAGACCTCTTTAAAAGTTTTTAGCAATGAACGATATTGGGATTTAATATGTGTTAAAGCTAATAAAGTAACTTTACATAAATATGTGGTGTTGAATGCCAGAACATTTAACGCCATATCAACGATTGTGGGATATTCAGTTCTAGTTCCGATCCAGAATTCAGTCAAGGTGTTACTTTTTTTTTCGAGGCACCTACGTTGGGCGCCAAATTTATGTTACGGTAATTGTGGCCGTGCGTAACTCAAAGAAAGTCAAAGAAATGACCGGGCTCAATCGGAGATTAGGGGGGGTTGTAGAAAGCAGACTGACATATAATGTATGCGGCTGTAAGGAGTTAGTAACAATACCTGCAATAAAAAAATTAGAATAGCAAACCTGCAATAAAAAAAATTAGTCCATCAAACCTGAAATAAAGAAAAAGCATAGCATGTTTATCGAGCATAGATTGTTCAGTACTTTGTAGAATGTAAAAAAAAAATGTTTGGATAATCTATATAATATAACAATGGTAAAAGCAGTACAAAAATTTTTAGTACAAAGTGAGGTAATATTGGGGAGTAGCAGAAACGTTTCCTCACACACCAATTAAACATAAATCAGACAAAATGTTAAAAAAATAAATAGGTAAGACACAATTGATATGAGTAATTCAGTAGTATTGATCTTTCTTTCTTTCTTTCTTTTTTTTCTTCTTATGTTTTAAAATATCATGCAAGTCTTTTGTAAAAGGTATCAAAACGACAAAGATATGGTAAAGCAACGGATAGATATTTAAAGTAATAACAAGTACGAAATAGTTCAACTTACAAAAGTCCTTCAGCAACGCTTCCTTGCAACGGAAGTGTGAGATTCACGATGTCCTACGCTAACGAAGCACTTCACCCTGGACTGTGAGGGTGTTGATGGAATTTCTTACACTTTACACTAATCACACTTACGTATTTCACTAGTGTTAGCAGCAGACATTATCATGCTGATGGAACTATGTAGCATTGATAAATTTCTTGTTAATTCCATTTCCTGAGACAATAATTTCGAAATATTTTGTAACACAAATCGAAAAAAAAAATGGTAATAAAAATTTAGAATCACGGGCCTTCAAGGCACGATGCACTGCATTAAACTAACAGTAACGTGAGGTGTTTTATTTGCTACCTATGGTAACAAAAAAAAATCTAATGCTTTTGAATAACGAAATTCGCGCAAACAATGATCTATTTTAGATTCTCTGTGGTTAGAAAATTTAGAAACTACAGTATTAACTGTCTTTACACGTGAATGAAATACATGTTTATAAGAAGCAACCTTTTTTTCTACTAAACCTGCTACAACTGTATCATCATTGTTTCTTTTTAGAAACACTCAAGTTTAAAACTGTATTTGGATAATCCAAAGTATGCACTACTCTGATAAAAAAGGACCACGAAAACTAGATCGCACACACAGTTCAAATATAAAAAGACAAATCAACAAAAAAAACCAATTAGTAAAGCAACGCGTATCACTAACACCGTCCGTCAATGACCTTAACCGCACTTGTGGTCAATCAAACACGTTCGCCTATAAAGCATACTTCCTTCAAAAAGGAATTAGAACTCCACATTGCTACAGTTAAAATACAACTTTTACCTCACAAGAAAAACAACTCAAAACAATTAGTAGGCACGCGTAAGCAATAAAACCGTCCGTCAAATGTTCCGTAAAACACACGTGCCTTGAGTTTAACAAGCTTTACCGCTTTTATTTACAACTAAAAACATGCCGTGCTTGTTCAGGAACAATACGAAAATTAATTCCTCATTAATTCTCACTATTCTCAAAAGCAGAAAAAAGCAGTATTTTCAACGTACTTAATATATCGGAACAAAGAACAAAACTCGACTGTTCATCTGTTTATATCAACTCGTCGCTATTACAACCGCTTATTGCCTATTATCTAGACTTGTTAATAACATAAGGAACATCCAAAACGTGAATGCCGCAATCATATATAATAATTAATTACAGCGGATTATCATTTCCGATAAGTTGGAAAGTAATTTACGAATAATCCACATAAGGAACAAAATTTATATTTACGGCAAGACAAGAACGATGCAATCTATTCATTATAACACGACACATTCGTCAACGAGTTAATAAATATTAAATATAGAAATAGTAATTTGTAGAAGTGTATTTATAAATTGGGAAACTGCGTAAAATGTTAAAACTACCAAAAATGCCCGTTACAAAGGGTTTTTTTGGAAATTGTAATTTTAAGTTTGAGTCACTCGAAAGCTCAGCAAATTTCTCTTGAGCTTTAAGTGGCAGGTGATCAATCTCACTTAAGCCAATCCAAAACGGCTTTTCAATCCAACTTAACTTTTTGAAATCATCATCATCATTGGATCTTCAGTCCTGAAACTGGTTAGACGCGTACCATCATTGTTTCCTATTCTGAACTAACCTACAGATTTCTCCGAAATTTGCACAGTCTGCATCTATCACTATCTGATCTAGGTCTACATCCACCTCCTTTTTCCTATCTCTGCTTGTCATATATCCCATACTATTCCCCAAAAATGCCTTAGAACGTATTCTGCCCTTCTATTTCTCATATTTTTTCCCAAAGATATCCTTGTTCCCTTACTGTTTCTATAACCTATTTGTTATTACCATTGTCTGTCCATCCTCATACATCTGAAGCACGGCATTTCAAAGGCTGCTTCTGTTATTCTGTCTGCTTTTCAGACTGCTCGTATTTCGTAGGCATACTGTCTGTGCTGTGCTCCACACATACGCTTTCAACAACTTTTTGTTCTATGTTTGTTGTCTTTTATCATAGGCGCTCGTTCTTTCTTGTTAGATGCAGTTCGGTCCCCTTCTATTGTTTTACAATTATATACCCTATTTCTTCGAGATTCAGTGGTTGCGAAAAGGGGGTAAGCAGCCTGTGGCCCCTAGCACTTGAACATTTACTCATTTAATATTTTTTTCAATATATCTTTTCGCACAGACAACATTAGTTGCAGATATTTTACAAAAAACAACTAGTTGTTTATAATAATCATCAGATTTATCTGCGCTTATTTTTTTGTCATTGGGTTTCTCGTCTCAAAACTGGTTGGACATCTATCTGCACTTATTTATTTTCTAAACTAACCTACATAGTTCCCTGAAATTATCACACAGCAATACAATTCGCTACCCCTTATATTGTTTTCTAATATTATGCCCTATTTCACTGAAATTTATTAAAGGGGGTTAAGCAACCTGTGGTTGCCAAGATCCCCCAACACTTAGACATTTGTCGAAATAATAGTATTCCAGTAAATGCTTTCACGCAATTACCATTATTCGAGAATATTGCCCATCCAATGCTTGTAGTTGTTTATAATAAATATCATGTTTAAGTGCAGTTACTTTCTTCGTCATTAATTTATCCATTTTGGGAGTGGTTGGATGCGTACTTCCATTGATTTCTATTCTGAGCTAGCCTACACATTTCCCTGAAACTCCTACAGCCTACATCTTTTACTATCTGTGTGCAGTAGTCTAACTTAGGTCTTCCTCTTCTTCTCTTTTTTCCTTTCTCTGCTTCTAGTATATTCCACACTATTCCCTCATGCCGTAGTATGTGGCCAATCATCTCCTATTTTTTACCGTTTTCCACATATTTCTTTCTTCCCCTACCATTTTTAGTACCGCTTCGTTCTTAATCACATTTCAAAGGCTTCTACCTTTTTCTTGTCTGCTTCTCCTACTGTCTAAGTTTCACAACTCTACAGTGCTGTGCCCCATACATATGTTTTAAGTAATCTTTTCCTTGTTTCTATGTTTGTTGTCTATGAACACAGTAGTTGCTTTTTCTTGTTAAATGTAGCACGACCTTGTGCTAATCTTTGTTTTATATCTTTGGTGCTTTTCCCATCTTGCGTTATTTGGCTTCCTAGGTAGCAGAAATCCTTAACCTCTTGTATGTTCGTGTTACATATTTGTATTCTTGTTTTTGATTTATTTTTCCCTCCTTTGCATACTAGTACTTTAGTTTTACTTTTGTTAATTTTCATACCGTATCTCTCTGTTAGAACCATTTCTATTTCATTGAGAGCGCTTCTAGCTCTTCTTTGCTAGATGCTAATACCGCTATATCATCTGCAAATCTAAGCATATCAATTTTTTGTCCCTGCATAGTAATCCCAAAAGTCTTCCTGCATTTGACAGTATTCATTGCCTCTTCAATGTACAAGTTAAAAATTAATGGGGATAGGGAACATCCCTGTCTCGCCCCTTTCCTGATGTTTACTTCTCTACGTTCTTGCTCTAATTCTATTACTCCTGTTTGCTCTTTGTATAAGCTATGTACTATGCGTCTATCCCTATAACTCATTCCAATCTTTTTGAGTATTTCGAACATTTTTTTCCATTTTACATTGTCAAATGCTTTTTCCAGATCTACAAACCCTATATACACGCTTTCCCCTTTTTCTATTGTTTTCTCCATTATCACCCTCAGAGCAAAGATAGCCTCCTGTGTTCCCCTGTTTCGCATAAACCCAAATTGGTCTTCTCCTAGTATTTTTTCAGCCCGTTTTTCCATTCGTCTTTGTACAATTCTAGTTAATATTTTTGATACGTGTGCTGTCAAACTTATTGTTTGAAAATTTTCACATCTATCTGCGCCTTACTTTTTTGGTATAGTTGCTATGATGTTATGTTTGAAATCTTTGGGTATCTCGCCTGTTTCGTACATATAGCTTACCAGTTGGAAGAGACGTTCTGTTACTGCTTGACCAGCGGCTTTTAGAGTCTCAGCTTGCACCTTATCTGTACCCGGCGCCTTACCATTTTTCAGACCCTTTAATGCTAATTCAAATTCTTCTCTAAGTATAGGATATCCCAAGTCATCATTTTCAAAGTCTGATTCCTTTTCTAATGCAGTTAGTTCTTCTCCTGCATATAAATTCCCCATATACATTCTTGCCATCTACCCACTTTCTCTACATTTTCTATAATGACATTTTTTCTCGCGTCCCTTAGTTTGTATGCTTCATCTGTCTTTCCTACTTCCATTTTAGTTTGTATCTATTTGCACTTTTCATCAATCCATTGTTCTTTAGCTTTCCTGCATTTGCGAATAATTTCCCATTTTATGGCTTTGTATCTCTGTTTTCCTGTTTCGTCTGATTTATTTTTGTATTTTTGTCTTTCTGTTATTAAATTCAGGATATCTTTTGTTATCCATGGTTTCTTATTTTTTTTTGTGTATACCCCAGAATATCTCTGACCGCCATGTCGAGGCTGGATTTGATGTTATTCCATTCTGTTTCTACTTCCTTAGTATCAGATATTCTCCCGATATCTTTGAGCAATTCATTTGACCTTTTTTCGAATCTTTCTTGAATATCTTTCTCTTTTAGTTTCTGTAGGTCCAAGTGCCTTTTTCCGTTTCTTTTTTTCAAATTTTTAAATTTAAGTGCGGCCTTCATAATTACGATGTTGTGGTCAGTGTCCATATCTGCTTCTGGGTAGCTTCTACAAACTTTTACTTAATTCCTAAACCGTTGTCTAACAAGAATGTAATCTATTTGATATCTTCCTATATCTCTTGGCATCTTCCACGTATACCGTCTTCTAGCATGATGTTGAAATAATGTGTTTGTAATGATTAAATTGTTCTTGTCACAAAATTCTACCAGCCTATTTCCTCTGTCGTTTCTAGTGCCTAAACCAAATAAACCTACTATCGCTCCTTCCCTACCCTCACCTACCACTGCATTAAAATCCCCCGTAATTATTAAATTTTCATGTCCTTTATGTGTCTTAATATGTCTTCGATATCTTTGTAGATCGCTTCTACCTCTTTGTCACTGTAGCTAGAGATGGGCATGTATACCTGTATTATTACTGTGTTTACCGGTTTAGGTTCTAATCTAACCATGAGTACTCTTTCATTCTTTTGTAAGTAATTTTCTACACAGTATCCTATCTTTTTCCGCATAACTATCCTCACACCTCCTTTGCTCCTGTATGAATTACGCTGAAGTCTCCACTCCAAAAATCCCCCGCCTCTGGCAACCAAAATTCGCTGATCCCTACTATGTCTAGTGATACTCTATTCATTTCGATTTTTAGGTTATCTAGCTTACCAACTTGCTTTCTAGTTCTAACATTCCACGCTCCGACTCGCAAAATGTTTCCGACTTTTGTTCTTAACTTTCCGATCGCATCCTCCGAAGTAGTCCCCTCCCGGAGATCCGAATGAGGACTATTTTAACTCCGGAATCTTTTACCCCAGAGAATGCCATCATTTTATTATAATTTAGGTACGCTGTGTTCTTGGAAGGTAATGTGGTGGTTTCCCGTTGCCTTCCACATCGCGGTTGTGTGTCTTAGACTGCCATACCGACCCCTATGGTCTCTGCCAATCTAAGTACCGAAAGAGCCGCTGCCCTCTTTCGGGGACCTATCTTCGTCTGGTTTCTCACTAACAACCCTACTACTTTGTTTGGACCTGTAGTTTGGCTCTTTAGCTCATTAGAACACGCAAGCCATTTCACCTGTTCTAGTAATCTAGAACTTCGGCAAGGTGCAGGTCCATTGGAAATGGTTTGAAATCAATATTTAATATAAAATATGTACGGAACTGTGTTTCTAGCGCTTTTAAGTGATCTTCAATAATTTTTGCAATAAAAGTTTTACAATGATTTTTCTCGATTATAAAATTGTCGACACTGGAAAACATTTCGAACAAATTTTTTTCTACCTTACTTTTCCAAATGTTGATCTTTTTAATAAAACTTTCAATTTTATTATTCGAAGTAAATATATCGCAATTTTTTCCTTGAAGAGACAAGTTGAGATTGGTTAATTTCGCATAGATATCTGACAAATAGCACAGCTTGGATAGCCATAAGTCATTTTGAAAAAAGGCAGCAAGTTCACATTTTCGTTGGTTAAGAATATTTTGATTTCGTCCTTTAATAACAATAATATTCTTAAACTTTTACCTCTTGACAACCATCTTACTTCTGCATGTAATAATAAAGTTGTGTAGTTGGAATCCGTATCCTTACAGAGATTTAAAAATAAGCGGCTGTTAAGGGCATGGATCTTTATAAAATTTATAATATTACCAGCATCCTGAAGCACACCGTTCAATTCTGGTGCTAATTTTTTTGTTGTAAGAGCCTCTAGGTGAAGTTACATAATCATAATGAGCAGCTTGAAAAAATTATTTAAAACCAATATTTTTGCCCGTCATCGCTCTTGCACCATTTGTGCATATTCCACAGCAATTTTTCCATTCTAAACCTTCAGTTTTAAAAAATTCGTCTTTCCCTGTAGTATGGTCTTTCATAGGACGATAAAATAACAATTCTTCCTCCACGCTTTCTTTATAGACGTACCTGACATATACTAACAACTAAAGCCAATTTAGTAATATCACTTGTTTCGTCCAACTGAATTGAAAATTTTGGCCTTTCTTTAATTCTTGTAATAAATTGCACTAATTGGTCCTTGTTAATATCAGAAATTCTATTCAAGACAGTGTCGTTTGACAAAGGAATTTTTCGAATATCATCGCCATATTTACTTCCATGTAGTATTTCTACCATTTTAATAGCAGCAGGTAATACAAGATCTCCTCCAATGGTGAACGGTTTTTTATTTTTAGCAATACAGTATGAAACTTCATATGACGCTAGTAAATATTTTTCGTTAACGGTCATAAATTTTTCAAAATTTTTTTTCTTTATTTAAAGATTTATAGTCTTTCAAAATATTCTTTTGGTTTATTGACATACGAAACATGCTTTGATTCAAGATGTCTTTTTCGTTTTGATGGTTTCATACTCTCCGGGGCCAATAATTCATTGCAGATCAAACAAAGAGGTTGCTCATTACTCTAAGAATTTTGAAATGTAAAGCCAAATTAAAGAAAGACTCATCATATTTTCTTTTTCGCACATTAGATGCCTGTTTTTCAATACTTTGACCTGCCTGAGGAGAGTTTGTAGCATTATCATCAGCGTCATTACCATTCTTATTTAAGTTCAGCCATTTATCCATGGCCAAAAATTATTTTGGTAATAAAATCCAATAAATATATAAAAATAACATATTCCATATAATAATTGAATAACTAATTACCGAATAAATTAAAAAAAAAACTAAAATCTCGTTATGGTGGAACACTGACAATTGACTACACTAGAAGAGCGTCAATACTACACTAGTTCACATTACAGTCAGTGTTATTGAATCATTGTCTCGCTGCACGTGTGCACGCGCATTCTAACCTTTGTTTGTGTGCAGGTGTGTGAGTGGGACTCTGCACAAATACACATCTAGATGTTATAAAATCGTGTATTTAAATATTTGACATTGAAATCTCTCGCGACCCCAGAATTTTGCTACGCAACCCCATTTGGGGTCGCGATCCATGGTTTAAGAAGGCTAGCACTAGGAAAAAGAGATCCTTATGCTTAAGACAGCTAAACAAACAGCCTGAGGGCACTCAATAGCGGTTTGTTGTATACTTGGATAGCTACAAGGGCATGGGAAAAAGGAGGGCGCTTCTACCTCTAATACACCTATATAATGATGGAAAAATGCACAAGGGGAAAGGTAGATACGCTTATGCATAAAACACTAAAACAAAGAGTCTGAGAGCAGTTAATAGCGGCTTCTAATGCGCATAACTGTACCTGAAAAGGAAACCTACAGTTACTAAATACAATAGGATCACTATTTGTGATGCAAAATAAGCAATAATGATATTTGAAGAATTAAAACTTTCTCACTTTTAATACCAAAAATAATAAGAACATTACTCAATAAAGTACCCCCATATCCCAAATGAAATAAAATTTCGATTTCAATTACAGGTCTCAATAAAATGTATACAAGAATAATCCAAAAAAGTTCAATCTAGATTTGAAATAAAGCCTGTGTTCCGTTTATATTGTATATAATTTACCGATTAATTTATTTTTGAAGTTGGAATTTGTTGATTATTTGCATCTGCCGGTATATTAAAATGTTATTGTGTACCGTGTATTACCTCAAACACCGTGTCTGTACAAAGTGCTGCGATACTGATAAACTCTGCTCTTCCCATGTGCAAGAACATTCTTATCAGCTTGGAAAACACACTTAGCTTGGTAGTATCAATTATTGCTGTAGAAGGCCGCAAAATTACCTGCGCTAGGCTTCACCACATAGAACAGTTGACTTTTGTATTCCGTACTAGACGGACATATTCTACAGCATTTTTACAACCGCATTTCGTTCAGAACGACCGCTATAAAATAAATATGCTTCGCTTCGTTATAACCATATAGGTAAGTGTTTGAAGTAATTGTTTAAAATACTTAATTAATTGTTTGTTTATTATCATTACTGTTATTTCATATATATGTCCACTCTACCATCAGTAGCTATCGAAATTACCGTAAAAGTTACATTGGTTCACTTCTCACCGGATCTGCATAGACAACAAATTTTAATTGATAATTAGATGCACGTTAGCGTATCGCTTATCAAAGTATTGCCAGTTTTAATTAACATCATTTCTATCGTTTGAGTTGTTTACGAGCCTTTCTTATTATCTGCTTTGGTATCGGAATTTTACTAGACTCACGTATTTTCTTATCGCCGCAAGGCTATTTTAAACATCGACATTTCGGTTTCATTTCATCCGTCCTGTTGTATTTGTTTAATTTTTAACCATGGCAGAAAAATTGAAACGTATCTGTTTTCTACGGAATATTGCAATTGTTTGCAAATGTTTGAAATCGCACAAAAATCTACCGTTGAACCAACCTTTCTTGATTTATTTCGCGCACAGTTCCAATCTCTCGAGACGGTTCGAAAAAATTTCTTTACACACCATACTTGGAAGTATGTGCAATTTCTTCCGCCGATGACGCTAGTGAACTATTTAAAGCGGAAGACGCTATTCGTGAACGCCTCGGTAACCAATTCTTTCAAATAAAAGTGCCCTATTTCAAGCTGTTTTCGAGTTAATCGTCATTGTCATGGGCTAATATGTCCGCGCCGCTAGATACTTTTAAGTCGAACGTTTCACTTCCCCCTCTGACTCTCCCCACGTTTAATAGGGAAGGTTGTTTGTTTGAAAGCTTTATTGACCGTTCTGATAGTTTAGTTCATCCTAATAACAATTTGTCGAAGGTGGATCAATTTTCGTATCTGCAATCAGCACCAAAAGGTTCCGCACTCTTAACCATTAAGAACTTTGACCTTACAGAAGCCAATTATTCTCTTGCCTACAATAAACTTCGCGAAAAATGTCGTAATGTTCGTCACATTAGCTCAGCTCTATGGAACAATATTGACAAATTAAATTCGGCTAATTCCACGAGTTTGCAAAAATTAGCACGTACTTTTACCGACAATTTACAAGCGCTTCAGAAATTTGATTTGCCCATAGAGCAATGCGATTTTACTCTTTTATTCTTAAATCGGCTTGACGTACACACTACCCGTAGTTTTGAATTGCATCTTGTTGAAAAACATTTTGTCGATACGTTTCGCCGCAATGAACAAGGTCGATGTGTCGTCTCACTGCCGTTTAGAGATCAAAAAACATTTTTTTTTCAGGCAGTCGTGATCTTGCGTTACAATGATTTGTTTCTTCAGAAAATCGTCTACTTAAACAACCTCGTGTTTACGAACAGTACGTTTCATTCATGCGTGACTATCTGGATTCTCAATCTGTTGTTAGTGGGTCTTATTTGGACTATTCTTATTACATCCCGCATCATTGCGTTGTGAAACACGAAAGCATAAGTACGAAATAACGAGTTGTTTTCAACGCTTCCACTAACACTCTATCTCAATCATCCTTAAACAATGACTTGTTTGTTGGGCCGAAGTTGCAACTAGATATTACCGCAATTTTGTAACAATTCCGTTTACATTATTATGTTGTCACATTATAATTTGAATAGGGGGCCGCTATACTTGCGGCTACGTCCCCAATGCTCCACCCGAAGGTACTACATTGAGTATAAACGCGAAAAATAAACATGCTTTAAATGAAAATCTAACTTCAAAGTTAATCGGTCCTAAATAAAAATCTAACAAACAGAAACTAAAACTAAAAATAGGGTTTAAATAATGGTATCCCTAGCGTTGATTTGGAGTGTACCCGATCGACAAGCCACAAGCAAAAGTAAAAAGTGATGGATCCGTAATACCGGATAGCAGTCGCCAGCTCTGACTTAAAGGGTCATCTTAAAACTATTCAAATATATCTAGCTAATTTAAAATGGATTCAAATTTTCTAAGCATTAGCCAAATATTTTAATAGTGAATCCAGCTATTTTGCCTACTCTATAAATTAACAAATTCGTGCACCTTGATCTAAGTAATTTATTTTATCTTTAGCCTAAATCCGTCCCTAGCTTTCCCTATCATTCCTTAACTGATTTATATTATAGCTACAATCTTCACAATTACAATCTTCGTTCCTATAAAAATGCTGCCACCAAAAATGGCGGCAGAACGTCAGAAAAACAAATCAAACCCCGAAATAATATAATACATGCAAGGTAAATATACAATGTAAATATAAAATATAGATATGAATAAATATAAAATAAATATAAGTATATATATATTTTAGTAAATGGTTGTTTAATATATAAACAACTAAAAGCGTAAGCATGTAACAGTGCATAAATTAGCAAAAGCATCACCCAAATAAATTATCAGGTGCAATCGCATGAGCATTATATCGACTAGCACCATTACACATAAAACCTGCATGTTAAAATATTTCAAAATCTGCGTATCACTACAAATCAATGCTTATGCGAGTACAGCCGCCACAATTTTACACTTATGTCGTATATAAAGTTCTCCAGCTTTTGAAGATCTGGTCGTCTTCTTACGCCTATTGGTTCCTTACTGCTGAGGGGAGATGGATATGCACTTTAAAGTTCTGGTGGGTATGCACTAAACGTTCTGGAGGGATCACAATGACTATCACTTTTAAGTCCTGGGGGGATGCGCGGTTTCACTCTATTGTATTTCTTTATTTATTAGACTGATTTAAATTAATGACGGTTTTGATTTAGTTTGTTTTATTTATTTGTTTTGATTTATTCCCGATATTCCGCGCGTTTAAGGTGAGACAGTGATTGTTTTAGTGGTGCGGGGTTTGTTGTGCATATTAGTCTTTTGATTAATTATTATTATAATTTCTTTTTCTTTTTCCTTTTTTTTTAAATTTTTATACAGGTTTTGATTATACATGCACATGTCCATTTCTTGTGCCAAGTCAGAATCAAAAATATTCAATCTTTTCCCATCCCCTCTGATGTACGCGCGGTTATCACCGTCCAGAACGCCTTCGGGCTAGCCACTTACCCAACTTCCTCTAGGCTCTTTGGCCATGCGAGCCCTACCATTGACAATTTCAAATCAGCTAACCCTCGATTTGCCACCTCGAGTGGACATTTGAAGAGCACATGCTCTGCGCTTTCTGCGCCTCACCGCATTCGCAGCGGCCATTATTGGTTAAACCGAATCTTTGTAAATACGCTTTCAGGACACCGTGCACTGTTATCAGTTGCACCATTTTATGATCGAGCTTCACCTCGATCTTACCTCTAGCTTCCATGCTCGGTATGAATTTGTGCGTCAACCTGTTCGTGGCAGCGTTGTTCCACCTCTCTTTGCATTGTCGGATTGACTTTTCGCGCAGCTTTCTTTTAATTAGAGACCCCGGTATCGACGAATGTGATATGTGAAAGTCGCCCGTCGCGGCATCTGTTTTAAAAATAAATGCAGAAAAAACTACTTGCAGGGTTTTGGACGTAACAAACAATAGAAGGATAATCGAACTGCATCTTACAAGAAAGACCAGCGGCTAGATTCGAAGACAACAAATATAGAATCTAGGAGAAAATTGTTGAAAGCATGCGTGGAAACGTGGAAACAAAAAAAATTGGAGAAATAGAAGGGCAGGATACGTTCTAAGGCATTTTTGGAAATGCCTATAGCACATATTAATTTAACTTGCAAAATGTACAGTCCCTATAGAAGAGGTCAAAGACTACTACTATAGTAAGCCCGCTTATTGTAAAAGGCGATTAAAAGGTGCAGCAAGGAGCAGCTGTCTTGCTGGCTAAAAGATATTGGAGGAGAGTCGGTTGGTCATGGGGGATCCTCAATAATTTACAAGGTTGTTGGGTTGACCGTGATAGATACGACTTTTTGCTAAAATATTTAAAAACTGCGTTGATGAAAGATATGGGACCCTACCACAATATTTTCCAGGTATGCGTGGCCTAAATCACGAACTATGTGTGATGAAGAGCTTACAAGTAAAATTCTTATCCGGGGGTAAAATACCCCCTCATTCGGGGGAGATTGGAGCTCGCCATCGTAAGAATTTAAAGCAACGGTTCGATTTAGTGATAGGGACCTGAAAAGTATGGTCATTATTTAGAAAAAATAAGTTAACGAATTTATTAGTCGAAATGAAAAAAGGAAAGCTGAACATTTTAGGTATTAGTGAGGTGAGAAGGCCAGATAGTAATGACATGTGGAAAGATAGTTATAGAAAATCACAACTTCTTCAACTTATGGACAAGCAGGGGTAGGAATAGTGTTAGGTAAAAGATTAAAACGTAAAGTTAAAGAGTACCTACAATTTAGTGATAGAATAATTATGGTTAGATTGAGTACGAAACCCACAGACGTTGTTTTAGTACAGGTTTACATTTCAACAACTCAGTACGAGGATGAGGAAGTAGAAAAAGTATATGAAGATATAAATAGTATAGTGAGAAAAGTAAAGGGAAATGAGAATTTAATAGTTTGGGCGATTTTAATGCGTCAGTTGGAGAAGGTAGTGAGAGAAAAATGCTAGGAAAATTTGGGTATGGTAAACGAAATGATAGAGGAGAAAGATTAGTGGAGTTTTGTCAAGAACATAAATTAGTAACTGCCAGCACCCCATTCAAACAACATGTTGGAAGAAGATATGCCTGGAAATCGCCAGCTGATAGGGCTAGATACCAAATAGATTATATTTTAGTTAAACAAAAATTTAGAAACCAAGTTAAAAACTGCCGTAGTTATCCAGGGGCTCTCATAGATAGAGGGTTAAAATGAAGTGTAATCTAAAATGCAGAAAATTGAGAAAGACCAAAAGTGAGGGATGGGATGTAGGTAAGCTTAAAGATAGTAAGGTGAAAGAGGAATAAAAACAAGTGTTAGATAATAAGATCAAAGAGACAGCTATAGGAGGGAACGTAGAAAATAGATGGAAAGAATTAAAAAGGACGGTACATGATACAGCAACACAGACTATAGGTAAGAAAAAGTAGAATCAAGAAAACCCTGAGTAACAAAGAAGATATCAGATTTAATAGAGAATAGAACAAAGCTTAAACCTTTCAAAGAATTGGACAGTGAAAGTAAGCAAAAATACAATAGAGTTAAAAATAAGATAGCACACGAGTGTAGAAAAGCTAAAAATAAATGGATGGGGGAGAATTGTTAGGGAACACAAGATGATTTGAGAGTAGGTAAGACAGGCAGGGCTTACAAGGCAGTTAAAAAGTTTTTCGAGGAAGGTAGGAAAAAATACAATGGTATTAAAGATGAGAATAATGAGCTTCTAATAAATAAAGTTGAAGTAGCAGATAGATGGAAAAGATGTTTAGAAGATTTATATAAGGGAGACGATATGAATGAGTTAGAGAACGATCAAGCAGAAGATGTAGTAATAGGGTTCTCAATACTAAGAGAGGAATTTGATACAGCTGTTAGGGATCTTAAACTAAATGAAGCGTCGGGGATAGATGATATACCAGCAGAATTAATAAAATATGCAAGTCAGAAAATTTTAGACAGGTTATATGAACTAGTAAAAGTAATATATCACATAGGTGAGGTCCCAATAGATTTCGAAAAAATATTATTATTTCAATTCTAAAAAATAGATGTGAGAATTTTAGAACGGTTAGTTTAACTTCCTACGCTTCCAAAATACTAACAATAATAATTAAAAATAGAATAGAAGCTTTGACTGAAAATTATTTAGGAAAAGAGTAATATGGTTTACGTAAAGACATAGGGACTAGAGAACCCATTCTAATAATTAAGATAATTATCGAAAAAAAGTTACAAAAAATAAGAAGACTCATTTCGCGTTTGTAGATTTAGAAAAAGCGAAAAATAGGATTCTGTCATAAGGATAGAAAAATTATTTACAGTCTATATAAAAACCAAAACGTAGTAATTAGATTT
The DNA here is from genome assembly GCA_036346225.1 of Platerodrilus igneus. Lineage (NCBI taxonomy): Eukaryota > Metazoa > Arthropoda > Insecta > Coleoptera > Lycidae > Platerodrilus > Platerodrilus igneus. The sequence continues at coordinate 4,338,837 of JARFIW010001403.1, forward strand.
GTTGAAATAGAAAAGTAAGTAAAGAGTAGAAATGGTGTTAGACAGGGCTAAATACATCTCCCTTGATTTTTAATGTTTATATTGAAGAAGTTTTAAACTTAGCTAGAGAGAGAAAAGCGATAGATATTAGTGTACAGGGACAGAAAATAGGCATGTTACGTATTACAGATGATATAGCCATTACAGCAGAGTCTAGAAAAGAGTTAGGAGAGTTTTTAAATATTTTAGATGAGATACTATAGAGTAACCATGGTATGAGAATTGACTCAGGAAAGACAAAGATAATGACAAGTGAGTTACAGCCTAGTTCTAACCAAAATTAAAAATAGGTAATACTGAGTTAGAGGAGGTAGACGAAATTTGCTATTTTGCTAATTTAGTATAATCACAAAGTACGGACGTAGCAGAAGGGATATAGTAGCTAGAATAGCTCAAGCTAGAAAAATGTTTTTAAAAAAGAAAGACTTACTAACAGCTAATAGTATTTGTTTAGGTAATAGAAAAAGTTTCATAAAGTCGTACATATGGAACGTTCTATTATACGGTTGTGAGACTTGGACAATTAAAGCGGTAGGTAAGAAAAGGATAGAAGCTTTGAAAACGTGATGTTATAGGAAAATGTTAAAGGAATAGTTGGACAGATAGAGTAACAAATGAGGAAGTTTATAGAAGGATAGATGGGGAACCCTAAATGTGGAAACAATTAAAGGTCAGGAAAGATAGAATGATAGGGCACCGGTTAAGACATGAGGGACTATTTAGTAAGGTTTTGCATGATAGACTACCAAATAAAAATAGAGTAGGAAACCTAGACAATGCTATATTAGCCAAATTATTAGAGATTTTGTGAAGGGTATGTAGACCTTTTTAGACTAGCTCAGAATAGAAAAAAATTTATAGCTGCGTCAACCGACCTTAAGTAAGTTCAAAACAAAACAAAAAAATAAATAAATAAAAATCAGTTAGCTAAATATCACCATGACATAACTCACAGTTAGTTAGCTGTCTGGCATGTTAGCAGCGATTCGATGCTAAAGCCTTACCATAACATATAATTTAACACTTCTCCTTTTTTGGAGCGAATAACCAGGTAATACTTCATTTTCTTATCAATAGGAATCATTGTAAACATGTTGGAGGTTTTTAACAACCATCAGGTTGCTGATATCTATGTAGAGCCAGGTAGATAGGAAAAAGATTGAAGAGTATAGGAAGACCTAGACCAAGCTATATTAGTCAAATTATTAGAAATTTAGGTTGTGATGGGAATGTAGAAGTTTTTAGACTTGCACATAATAGAAATGAGGGTAAAGCTGCGTCAAATCCACCTTAAGTAAGGTCGAAAACAAAATGATGATGAATGTACAGAATATTGCGGTCTATTTTATAACCGCGTAAGAATGAATACAAGAGCGCCTGTTTAATGTCGACTTAATTGGTAAGTAAATCATTATTTTGTAATATCGTGCTATAGTAGTAAAAGGTTTCGTAAATTTGAAAGAAGCTCTTTAGTTTATACGCTTGTATATTTTGGCATTCAAGTTCGATGATTGAATGGATTCTCGTTAACTAAATAACATAGTCTGCTTTAAAAATATTTAGAGTATTAATGGAACGATCTCTAAAAATAACAAGAATCTCAACTCTGATGCTAGTGTAAGAATTTTCTTTATTGTATGAATATCGTATAGTAACAGTGAAGAAGTATATAGGAGTAATTTTTAATTTCACTTTTTTTGAAAGATAAAATCCAAAACCTTTAGTTGTGATTTAAAATTAATAATTAGCTTAAAATGAGTAATAAATGACTTATTGTGTTCCATCAGAAAGGAATACGAATTTTGATACATTTCGGCAGCATGTTATTTCCAGTTAAAATCAGAAGCAAAAAAAACAATTCCATGTCTTTCCATAAAGACAACAATGCTTTGAAAATAGATATTTGCTTAACACTTCCATACTTTCGCGTTAAACTATTTAGAACGAAAACTCTTCTGCAATAATGACAGTTCTTTATAATCAACTGATTACATAAGCCTTTTGAACTACCCGTGAAAATCTAAAGCACACACCACAGTTTATTCCAGTTAATCGCTTACTCGATACGCTTAAAAATAACTATCGAAACACTAAGTGTTAATTTATGTAGGTCACTACAATAATTTATATCACATAAATCCATTTATCTTACACTGTGTTAACACTATTTTTCGCATTACGACCTCATGTATCAAGACTTGTATAAAAACTAATATGTAAGCTTAATTAGGTTCTTAAATACAACCTCTTGTACACTGTCAATCAAGTCCATCTGAAAATGTCACGCCACATGGTGGCTATAAATTAACGTTTATCTGTAATATTCTGGTCAAGGTAGACCAAGCAACGCCTCGTTACAGTGCCGCCTGTCTTATAGATGTTCTCTGTCAGAACACTGCGACTTGAGCTTTGGAAGTCCCTGTGTTAATAAGGACAAACGTAACCATTTCATCAGGTCCCGTGTTGATGAATTTAACAATTAGCACCTGTTATAGTAAGACGATACCTTTTAAATTGTAACCACGCCTTAAGATCTGAACCCCGGCTTTCTCCTAGCATATTTTCAGTCCAATCCATCAATACCCCAACCGATCTTGCGTATTGTCAACTTTTTATCTCCAAATTTATTAATCTGGCCCTTTAAAATCCATTAAGACCCTCCGCAAATCCTGGTAATTTGATCTGCTAGAGGGCAGCTATTTATTCACCAGGTAATAGATGCGATGATGTCGGTCGTTCAGCTATATGACTCTTCCACTCTCTGGTTTTTGTCGGCGAAGTTGATTTGCACAACCAAATTTATTTCTAAATATCTAAGAAAATCTCCGTATATATTAGAGACCACCGTTACGATACGTTACGTGCCAGGTAGTATTCCAATGGTATATCGAATAAATCTCCTATAATCTCTTTTGTGATCCCACTAACTTTGCTTGTGCTGCTGTACAGAGACGTGAACCAATCATAGCTTAGTTGAGACTTTTGTTCATCTCCACCAGCGTGACTGTTTGTTCGTTTCATTGCTTGTCGTTTTTAAGCACTGCAAGCGTTATCACTATTGTATGGTGATATCCGTATAATATGCACCACTATCGCTCTGCCCTTTAGGACCTTACAAATCCGATATACCACGTCCTTGACCGTCTTTATAACTTGCTATGGACACTTTAAAGGTCATTGTAACTTTGATGACAATCCACGTCTCGTTTAGGATTATATGACGAGCGGCGGTCACATTCGTGGAAATCAGAATCCTGTGCCTTAGTATAAGATGTAATATTTAGTCTTCATCCAATCGCTTGTGATCTGAATATTATTCCTAACGTCTCCAATAATGTCATGCATCTTGCACTTGAACTTATTGGCATGCTATCGATTTCGATGTCTTATACGGGCTTACACCTAAACCTAATGTTATAGGGTAGACGTATCCCACGTCCCAGCATAGTATATGCATGTGTTTGTCTAGTGCTTTTATGAACTGAAGATTGTTCATATCGTTATAGAAATATAATATTGTCACAAAAACACAAATTGAAAGATACGAAACTATTTATAACTGAGTCTCTTACCAAAAAAAAGTTCTTATTATTAAAACAATTACAAACCTTAGTTGGTAAAAGAAAAGTATGGAGTTTCGACGGGAAAATTTTCTGTATTTTACCCAATAACAAGAAAATGGTCGTCAGGAACATAGAGGATGTTAAGTTAAATGACGAAGATGGTGTTCCGAAGCCACTAGCAGCCCAGAGCAATGAAACTGTTCAGGATACCCAGATAGTTCAAACAAAGGTGATGTCATCTAAAGGTTACTGGACTCGCAGTCATTGCAATAGTGCTTCGACACAAAACTCACAGGTGTAATATTCTTTAACGACGCTCTCTTGGTAACATTAATTATACTGTCCTTAACGCTAGTACCATATACCTTTAGTAATTTATTGAGGATTTTTGTGGATGGCCTTATAATGAGATACGGTTAATTTTTTGGAATTCTTTCAGGAATTATCTCTACTTTTTAGAAATATTTGTTTTTCATTCTTACACTTTAAAACGCCCAACTATACATTCTTGCACACACATCAACACGCAAATAAGCTCTCACACACAACATACAACATACACAAAATACTAATACATTTTCACATACATACACTTACAAGTAACACAAGTATTGGCAAACACGCGCATCTCATTCATAACTACCTAAATATTTGTATTGGTATTACGCACTACATCAAAAACTCAGTTAAGATTTTTATACCCAAAGTAGTAATATCTCAAAATGTTGTAACGCATGAAAGAGATTGAAATTTATTATCAGAATGTAAGGGGACTACGAACCAAAACACAATTTTTCTCTTTAAATGTTTTGAATAACAACTTTGATATTATATGTCTTAGTGAAACGTGGTTGCATGCCGGAATATATAACTCGGAGATATTTGATAATAGGTACAATGTATATAGAAAAGATAGAGAAACTGAAAATAAACGGTGGGGCGGCGGAGTTCTTATAGCAATTAACAAAAAATATTTATCGGTTCAGCTGAATTTTAAAACTGACTTGGACCTAGTTTTAGTCAAAACTACTATTGGAGGATCCAATTATTATATAAGTGTGAATTATTTTCCGCCAGGTTCAAAAACTGAAATATACCAAGAGTATATTAGAATATTTACCGACCTGTATATGTCACATGAAGCCCAGTTATTACTACTAGGTGATTTTAACTTGCCATTGGTCAGTGGTAGAAAATTTAATTTTAAAACAAATACTCCGCCAGTTTACAAAAATATTGGAGAATTTATTGATCTTTGTGGTTTAGTCTCATACAATAATATAGCCAATGACTCAATGAAAACATTAGATTTAGTGTTGTCAACTATGACTGTCAATGTAGTTTTATCAGACGAAAGTCTTATCCTATCTGATCCGTATCATCCTCCATTACTTATTAAATTAAACATAAACAAATATGTACATTCAACGTGCAATTCTATCAGCCAATTTAATTTTAATTTTAAGAAATCTGATTTTGTTGTAATGTACAGATTATTAAATAATACGGATTTTGCTTTTCTTAATAATTTCACTGATGTAAATAAAGCAGTTGATGCTTTTTATAACATTATTTATGCTGTGTTTAGAAAATGTGTTCCGCATAACACCAGATTCCATCATCACTATCCAGTATGGTTTACTCGGAATATCATTAAAGATATTGAACTCAAAACTTTCACCATAAATATAAACATTTATCAGCTTACCATAATAAAGAGTTTCGGCAATTAAAACAAAAAATTAAAAAAGATACAGCCGTGGCCTACCAAAAATACATCAGTCAAGTAGAGGAGGAGTTGTGTCAGATCCTATGTCTTTCTGGACATACGTGTCTAATAAGAAAAAACAATAACGAAGCTCAAAGTTTTATATATGAAAACAAAAACCTTGAAAATTTAGGTGCAATCGTGAATGATTTTTGAATATTTTCCACTGTATATACTGAAAAATCAAGTTACAAAGTAAAGTATGAGCCGGAATTAAACAGTAGTATTTCAGATACTTTTAATTTAAAATTAATAACCGAAGACGACGTAAAATTGCCATAAAAGATTGAAAGCCAAGAGGTCAGCAGGACCAGACGGGATTCCAGCTTACATATTTAAAGGCTGTATGGAAATATTCATGCAACCTCTTACTACTTTATTTAATCTGTCACTAGAAACAGGTATATTTCCCACTAAGTGGAAATTGGCAAAAGTGACTCCCATACATAAATCGGGTACCGTAAATAATATTCTTAATTACAGGCCAATTTCTATTCTATCCACGCCAGCAAAATTTTCGAACATATACTGTACATAAAGATTTTCCATCATGTGTCGTCTGTATTAAATACTAGTCAACACGGCTTTATCCCCAAACGATCAATTCAAACTAATTTAACCGTTTTGTAGATTATGTGAGCGAGGTACTAGACAACGGGGACAAGTAGACGTTATCTATACTGACTTTACAAAAGCCTTTGACAAAGTTTGTCATGATGTCTTGCTCGAAAAGTTAGCATCGATTGGGTTTTCTGAGACTATGATACAATTTTTTAGGTCATACCTGCAAGAAAGACAGGCATATGTTTGCTATAGGAACACAATATCCAAACAGTTTGATGTGGCATCTGGAGTACCGCAGGGGAGTAATTTAGGGCCATTAATGTTTTTGATATTCATCAATGATCTCCCACTTGCTTTAAATAATTGCAGGTATTTACTGTATGCAGATGATCTAAAACTATTTAAGGAAGTGATAGATATGAATAGCTGTAAAACTATGCAGGCTGAACTAAACAAAGTTCAACAATGGTGTGAAAGAAACAAGTTACACTTAAATGTAACAAAATGTTTTAAAATGGGTTATTCGCTTAAAACAAACAAGATTAACTATAATTATACATTGCTAAATAGTACATTAACTGAAGTGAATAACATCAAAGATCTAGGAGTTATATTTAGTAGCAATTTACATTTTGGCGGCCACATCGAAACAGTTTGCTCATCTGCGTACAAAACACTGGGATTTATCATCCGTAACACACGGCAATTTCAGAATACAGAAAGTATTAAAGTGTTGTTTGATACCTTAGTCAGATCAAAGCTTGAGTTTGCAATCACTGTCTGGGATCCAGGGACTCTTAGGCACTCACAAATGATAGAAACGGTGCAAAATAAATTTATTTCGTACATGTACTTTAAAAAATATAAAACATTCATCGGTTTCAATCCATATGCTTCTGCGAGGTCAATGCTAAATGTTACTAAGTTGGAACAGCGAAGGATCGTGATAAAACTCACTTTTTTGTATAAAATAATCAACAATCTCATTGACTGCTCCGTTATTTTGAGTAAGATTGGGTTCTATGTACCCTTCCATTCTGGTAGACTAAAAAAGTTATTTCATATTCCACAGTAACACACAGAGCTTAGGAAAACTTCTCCTATCATAAAAATGTTATCTCTATACAATAATTTACAACAAAGCTCAAATATACCTTTATTTGAAAAATCATTGCGAAATTTCAAGAAAACGATGTATGAAGTTATCAATTGATTTAAAAGTACTTGCGTAATACAGGCACATACACACACACACACACACACACACGCACACATACACACACACACACACACACACACACACACACACACACATATATATATATAATTTGTAAATATAAGTAGTTTCAGTTTTTATTATTCACAAAGTGCATTTTTGTAAATTCAATTATTTATTACTTATTATTATTATTTATGTCATGTTTATTTATAAAATATTCCTTACAATTAAGCATAATTTCGTTACATGGAAGGATTATATAAAAATAATTAAACCATATTATTTATAATTAGCTTAGTGGAAATATGTAACTAGGCGTACGCCTGTATATTTCCAATAAATAAATAAATAAATAAACCAATAAAAGTAGATGTAAATATTGGTCCCAGTCTCTCTGATGTTGGGAGACAATCTTGCAACCAATGTGCGGATCATGCGCTATACCACACCTTCTGATTTTGGAAGTAATGGTGTTGTTCGGACTTTTCACATCCCTAGCAACCGGAAAACTTTTTGAGATAACGCTGACTGAAAATTTCTGTTTCATCGGCGTGCAACTCCATAGGAACATCAAAACGGTAGAACCGTTCCTTCACTAATATGTAGGTGGATGTTGTAGCTTCTTGGTTTTGTATAGTATTCGTTTTGGTTCAGTTCACTAAATAGTCCATAGCCACCAAGATATACATATCCTAAAGTCGATCTTAGAGAATTGACCGGCAATGTCGTCTACCACACTTTCAGAGTGCTTCCCTCGTTGAATTGTCTTATTAAAGCCTTTCAGTTTCCTACTGGTGCACACAACTGACACTTGCAGCACCACACTTTGACATTGTTCTTGCAGCTAGTCAGTACAATCTTGGTCGGACGTTCTCTAAAGTCTTCTTAACGCCAAAGTGTCTTCTCGAAGTCCCATTATGTAGATATCCTAAAGCCCCGCATTTAGAAACAAGACCTGCTGCGAACTGCCAATCCATTTTCATTCGCCAAGGATCGCACCAAGATCCTAACTACTAACTTTATGGATTCCTATAGTACCCAGCACGACTTCGGGATACTACTTAACGGAATTATTTCCTGCTCAGGTTGTCGTTCTTGTCTGGTTCTCCAACCCAGAAAGTCGCTTAGCCTTTTGTCATTTTCCTGATCGGTTCGCAACTCTAGAAACTAAACAATAACTTAACAATAACTACAATCTTTGGGGAGAGATCGTTTCGAAAGCACATCTGCATTATGCTGATTTGGACCAACATGGTGTTTCGTGTCGAAATCACATTTCGGGAGCTTTTCCATTCATCTGGCAACTGATCTATTGGTGTTTCTATACTGTAATATCCACTTCAGGACTGTATGGACGGCTCTGAGGTGAAACTTTTTCCCCGTACAAGTACTTATGAAAGTGTCCTACGGATTTTGCAATAGCCAACAGTTCTCTTTTTGTAACGCAATAATTCCGTAACGGTTTCGGGAGCACTTTACTGAAGTAACCAACGACCCCCTCACCCCCCATTTGTCCGTCTTGTATTCAAGATAGTACATTGACGATGACAACACCACTTATAGTCGTATCGAAAATGAATTTGTCTGCCGACCAAGGGTAACTTAAGATTGGAACTGTCAGTAAATTCCCTAGCGGTGGGAATGTATTTTATCAATTTTCATCCACAATGTAATCATGTCCTCCTTCAGTTAGCTTGATCAAGGTCTTAGTAATATTAGCACACTCGAAAACGAATCCTCTACAGTAAGTGCAAAATCCCAGAAAGCTGCATAACTGATGTTTGTCTTTTGGCGTCGTTCACTCTTGCAACGTCTTAACCCATTCCGCATCTGACATGACTCCGTTGCGTGAAACTACGTGCCCTAAGTATTTCACTTCTTCGCCTAGAAGGTGACACTTCTTTCAACTCAGTTTCAGATTGGCTCCTTTCCTGATCTTTGAATCCCATATCCACTTGCCATTAATCACTGTTTAAGTCTAAAGTTGAGAACCATGGCAACCCTGAAAGTGTAGTTAGAAGTCATCAATCCTTGGAAATGGTAGCTATCATCATTGGTTACGCTACCATTTGTAATTCACATAAACCCTTATCTAACCGTGCTTCTTCTTTACCAATACAACAGGCGATGTTCAAGGACTGTCAGAGTGCTCAATCACTCACTGTCGCTTCTAAAGTAATTTTCTCTACCTCCTTACGTTTAACCAATGGTAATTTTCTCAGCTGCTGTCTTATTGGTCTGGCATCTTTCTTATTGATTTTCGTTGACTACTGAGACCTTCTTTACTCTTAGAGTGACCCCCCTCCCTCCCCCAGGACTTAGAAGTTATAGTGATTGTAATCTTTCTAGACATTTAGTGCATACTCACCGGGACTATAACAGTGCATACCGATCTCTCCTTGGCAGTAAGAGATAATTAGGTGAAGATAGACGACCAGATCTTCAGATCCTGGAAAAATGTCTTTTTGAGGTATTTATAAATACTGTGGTAGCTGTATTCGCATACATTGATATGTACTATAAATAAATTTTCCAGTTGATATTGAACGAGCACGTTTTAATATGATGCCGTCAGCTGATATAATGTTTATGCGAGTGCGCCTGATAAATTAAGGGATGCCTCTTTGCTATTCTATGCACTGTTATGTGTTTATAGGCTTAATGCTTTATTTAGATATCGATATATTATATTTTATATCATTGTACATTTATATATTTTATTGTTTTGTGTCTAGATTTGTTTTGTTTGGCGTTTTGTCTGTTATTGGTCGATCTATATAAAGGATGATTAAAATTGGAATAAGTCAGTTAGGGAACGACAGAGAACGGAACGAATTTAGACTGTAGTTAGTATAAATTACTTAGACTATAGAGAGGACGGTATTGTAAATTTATAGAGTAGGGACATATGACTAAATTCGCTATTAATAGATTTGGCGTATGCTTAGAACTTCGAATTCACTAACAATTACTGATTTAGCTAGATTTAAATAGTTTTAGGTTGACCCTTCAAGTCACACCGTAAGTAAATCCAGCGACTGCTCTCCGGTATTACAAACTGCTTCTTTTTCACTTTTTGTTAGTGTCATTAGTGTTAGTGTCTTTAATTTTAGTTTTTAAATTATATTAACTAAACATCAATTTTGAAGTCAGATTTATATGAAGCATGTAATTATTCGCGTTTAAACCTAATGTAGTATTTTTGGGTGAAGCATTGGAAATTTGACCGCAAGCGTAACGGTTGTCGCTCAAATTATACCGTCTTCCCTAATCGACAGCCAGCACATCCGAGTACCCTCACATTAGATTTTCCAACGTTCCACCCGAAGGCAATACATTGCCCATTAAGTAAGTTTTTATTACCTGGAAATTTTGAATTTTGCAGAACCCTTGCTATTCCACGCAAGATAAAGATTTTTTACGTGCGTGCTAGCACCCACATACAAAACCTACATTTTACCTCTTAGGTTTTAGAATTTTCTATCCATCTCGCGACATACATTTGCGGCTTCTAAACTGCAATAATAAGTTCAGGACCATTTAGTTGGTTCTCATGTGAAAATCCATCTAGCGACTTGCCCTTTGCAGTTTCTAAACTATAATAACACTTTGGGACCGTGTAGTCGGTTCTCATGTAAAATTTCACCGTACACGTACTTATAAAGATGTTCTACGGATTTTACCACAACCAGCTGCTCCCTTCCTGTAACGCAATTATTCCGTACCGGCTTAGAAAGCACCTTACTAAAGGAACCAATGATTCACTATTGCTCGTAATGTATCTGGGATAATACACTTCCGATAGGACAATTGCTTGCATCTGTATCCAAAATGAATTTGTCTTCATACTGAGGGCAACTTGAGATTCAATCTGTTGTCAATAAATGTCTTAGCTGTTGGAAAGTATTTTGGAAATCTTCATTCCAAACGTAATCACGCCCTTTTTTAGTCAGATTAGTAAAGGGTTTGTCAATATTAGTAAACCCAGAAACAAATCTTCTATAGTAAGTGCATAATCCCAGAAAGCTGCGTAGCTGATGCTTGTCTTTGACGTCGGTCACTCTTGTACAACCTTAACCTTTACTGTGTCTAACGCAACTCGGCTGCGTGAAACTACGTGCCCTAGAGTATTTCCCCTCTACGCCTAACATGTAACATTTCTTTGAACTTAACTTCAAATTAGTTTGTCTCAGTTTTCAAAACACCTCCTAAATTTCCCAGACGATTTGTAAATCACGATCACGTCGTTCAAATGTACAAGCACGTTTACTACAACGGCCCGCGCAGATGTTATCCTTTTTACGCTTGAAGAAGACAGGGACGTTACAGAGATCTACCGGTATCACTGTAAATTGCAATAGTGAAATCTGTCTTTTTCCAATCTTTGGGTTTCATATCTACTTGCCAGTAGCCACTCTTTAAATCCAAAGTTGAAAATTATCGCGACCTTGCAAGTGTATCCAGGGTGCTGTTAATCTTTGGAAGTAGTTAGTTATCATTTTTGGTAATGTCATTTAATGGTCTATGGTGAACGCAGAATCTCGTTGCCCTGTCCTGTATCCGTAGAAGCACAACAGGCGATGCCCAAGTGCTATATAAGTGCTCAATCACTCCTCACCCCCCTATATCTACAATCATTTCCTCGATCTCCTCGCGTTTGGCTAATGAAAGTTTTCTCAGCTGATGTTTTATTGGCCGGGCATCTCCTGTATCGATTCTATGCTTGACTACTGCAGTATTCTATAATCGAATATGAACACACCCCACTTACCGTCGGATCAATCTTTTAAGTTCTGGCAGTGCTTGTTCAAGATGCTAGTATGGTTGTGTCACAGATAACTTTGCGAAGCAATTAATTGGTGGGTGGTTATTTCTCAACATTGGCATACCCAGCCATCCCAACGACCGAAGACGCCCATCAACCGTTCCAATCTTCTTCAACTCGATATAGTACTTATTGGCGTTTAAAACCCTAACAGGTACACCATCGATCGCTTTGGTCAGAACCTTCCCCACAAAAACACTCGTTCCGAGGGATGTCACTAATCGGTTCAGAAACGCGCAAAAAACTCTCCTGGAAAACACCATCCAAGCAATCCATCACCACGCTTCCTGTCCTTCCCGGTAAGATACCGTCGTGTGTCAAACAAACTCGCAAACCGACTCTTTCTCGTTCCATACCCTCAAGACATTCTTGTTTATATCTACTTGGAATTTGCACCTGTTCAAGATACTCATTCTCAAGATAACTTCTTCGGTGCCGTTCGCTGTTATTTTTCGATGGTTAAATATTTTGCTCCCAACTCCAATTTTTACACTATCATTCCATCTGTTCCAGTTTCTTCCCCAGCCTCGATTGGAGAAACACCGTCGCAGGTGGCACTTCACCTTAAATGTGATTTTCCAATGCTCCACCTGAAGGTACTACATTGGCTAGGAAGCAAATTTTTTTAACTGAAAAATTTAGAATTTTGCCTAACCCTTGCTGTTCCAAGCAAGGTCGGGATCTTTAACGTGCGTGACAACACTCACACACGGGACCTCCATTTAACCTCTTATCCGTACGTACGGGGCCTCCATTTTACTTCTCATCGGTGGCATTTTACCGTGGTTTAACGTTTGTTCTAATGACTCTGATGTCAATTAATATCTTTACGGTCTTGTCGTTGTACTGCCCGTATACATAAATACTGTCTGCATGCTTAGATCGTGTGATGTTATTATGGTCTTTGTAGCAGATTTCATGCGGTTCAACTCTCGCTTTTTCCTGTTGGCCTGCTTTAGCTTTCCGACTTCTCTGATTCCCTCTCGAGCTGCTTACATTTGGATTTTATAATGCCCAAACTTGTCCCATGCCAGTTTCTGGGTCTTGGTTGGTGTTCACAAAATACCCGTCAAACCACCTCCTCTACGCTTTCTTGACCCTGCTCCTCTACGGAACACTTTACCTTACAATTACCACTACGTGAGACTTGCTTTGACTTACCTGGTTGTGGACGCCCCGTAGCTTTTTTACTTGGTATGATTTGCAGAATAATTAAAGCCTCACCTCGTATCGCGACAATTATTGCGGTTGCCCTTTTACAATCGTTCTGTCCGTAAGTTCTTGCAGCAGCCTCAAATCGTTTGAACTATATTTGGCAAGGTGACTCCTTATCAAATGTGGATAATCTTACTCTGAACTTTGACGTCGGTTCACTTTCCCCGACATTCTTAAATGTCTGGAGCTGAAGACATAGAATGTTAAGGATTTGATCCGTTCATCTATCTTCAGCACATTTTCTTCCATTTTTTGCGAGTTTTCAGAGAATTTTGCTTCCAATGTCTGTAAGTCTCCAGGAGATTTTCTCTTAATTAGATATAATTTGCCATTATTTTTTTGTTTAATTACTTTTGCATTCAGGTCTAGTTGCGTCGCAAAATTTTTCTGTAGATTTATAGTAGCCTCGTTCGATTGTTCTGTAAAACTTGTGAAATTTTCATTATTTATTTTTACAAATTTCTTGACTTCAACCTCTTCAAGAAGAAAAAGATTTTGCTTTCCGTTTTCTCTAGTTGACTACAAGTAACAAGCATACAAAAGAAAATTATTTAGCTATCTTTTCATTACTATCCCATTACTTACACTAGTGTAACGAAAACTCTTTTTTAGTTATAGCAGTCCCCTGTTATCAACTGATTACACAAGCCTCTTTTACTGGTAGTTAAAGTGAATTCTTGAGCACTCACGATTGTTTATTCCAGTTATTTGTTAACAATACTAATACTAGCTTCTTCAAAGCTACAATGCTTATCTTCTTAATTACTACTCGATGCACTTACAATTAACTATCAAAACACTAAATGTTAATTTATATCGATCACTAGAATAATTTACATAACATAAGGCTATTTATTTTAAAGCTGTGTTAACTCCAATTTATTTTCTATCATACTTTATAAGTAAAGACTCGAAAAGGAACTAGTATTGCAATCACAACTTGAATTTAAACTAAACTCTAATGCTCATAACGGCTATTTTTATACACAATCAATAATTCTGAATTAATTTATGAAGGTACATTGATTGTGCAAATATTATCTAGAAAGTTCCTTTTGTACGCTTAATAACGTTTTTTAATGCAACCTGCAGTAAACCGTCAGTCAAACTCATCTGAAGTCACAGGGTGGCTATAATTTATCCTTTGTGTACAGATACCACGTATATGTTCAGCTGTATTATTCTGGCCTAGAGAAGTCGGGGAAATGGTTAACCAGAAGGCGTTCTGGACAGCCCTAAAAAAATTTGCGGGAAGGGTCGCGAGATTAGACAATCAATGACAACCGCGTGTAAAATTCGGTGGGGTTGGTGGGAGGATTGGAAAATTTTAGATTGACTTGGCGTGAGTAAGGATACGAGCTTAGATATAACCAAAACCTGATATTAAAAATTAAAAAAAAAACAACCTGATAATTATACCCAAATGTCCAATATGCACGAGAAACCCCCACACCATTAATACAACCACTGACTATCTTCATAATTATGTGCGGAAAATCGGGAAATCGGGAATAAATAATAACAAATAAACAATAACAAATAAATCAGAAATCCTCATTAAATTAGATCAATAAAATAAATAAAGATAATAAAATAGAGTGAAACCGCGCATCCACCCAGGACTTAAAAGTGAAGTGATAGTAATAGTGATTGTGATTCCCCCAGAACATTTAGTGCATACCCACCAGGACTTTAGCAGTGCACCCCATCTTCCCCTTAAAAGTAAGTTACAGTTAGATGTAGGCAGACGACCAGATCTTCGGATGCTGGAGAATTTTATTATCGAGGTAAGACTTAAATTGTGGCGGCTGTACTCGCACAAGCATTGATTTACATTAATTAGTAGTTTTTGAAATAATTTAAGAAGCACGTTTTGTGCGTAATGGCGCTAGCCGACATAATGCTTGTGCGAGTGCACCTGATAAATAGGGTGATGCTTTTGCTATTTTGTGCACTGCTATATGCTTAACGCTTATTAGACATTTATTTATATATTTATATAATTATATTTATTTATATTTTATACTTACACTTTATATTTATTAGCATGTATTGTAGTATTTTGTGGCATATTAGTTTTGTTTGACGTTTTGTCGCCGTTTTGGTTGCAGTATATATTTGGGAAGGAAGAGTAGATTTGCGAAGATTGTAATCATAATATAAATCAGTTAGGGAATGATAGGGAAAGATAGGGATGGATTTAAATTAGTTAGCTAGATCTGGATAGTTTTAAGACGACCGTTCAGGTCGCACTGGTAAGCAGAGCCGGCGTCTGCTATCCGGTATTACGGATCCCTCCCCCTCTCATTTTTTGTGTCTTGTTGATCGGGCACACTTCAAAGTCAGCGCTAAGGATACCATTATTTAAACCCTGTTTTTAGTTTTTGTTTGAGTTTGTCAGATTTTTAGGTTTGTTAGATTGTTAGAGTTTGTTAGGTTTGTTAGATTTTTAGGTTTGTTAGATTTTTAGGTTTGTTAGATTTTTATTTAGTTTTTTGTATAGGGTGGATTAACTATGAAGTTAGAATGAATTAGAAGCACGATTATTTTCGCGTTTAAACCCAATGCAGTACCTCCGGGTGGAGCATTGGGGACGTGGCCGCAAGTGTGGCGGCCCTTATTCAAATTATAATGTATTATTCTGGTCCACAATAGATTTATTGACAACTTGTTACAATATGAATATCTTGTCTGGCTATTGAAAATCTGAATACATTTTTATAAAAAGAACGTACTATATTTCCTCAAAATAAAGAATCACTTCTACCATTCATTAATTTTATTTAGTAGTCAATGATCTATGGAGCACTTGTATTTTCATTATGACCTTCAGTACACAAAATTTAGCACTTATACAATTGTGTTTGCACTTGTGGTGAGTGTACTTTTAAGCACGTATGCCTTGGACGTTTAGTTTCCAATAGTCCACACAAGTGTGGAAACATGTACTTAAGAAAAGAAGTGCTTTCCTACGTTTAAGAGAAAAATAAGCGTTTTTCAAATGTAAGTATTGCAACCCTCTTAGCTATATTGCATACTTTGCTTATGTGGCTTCTAGGTTTAATAATGTTAATTTTCAATAAAGAATGTATTCTCAAGAATGATCAAACCCGTCAAAACAACATTTATACCACGTACATGGTTTCTTATAAGGAAACCTTCTAGGATTTCAAAAGCAAGTATTTTGGAAAGTTTCGTAAACTTATTACACTGCAAAGGGTCTTCTAAACTAGTATAACAATGTGCAATATAGGAAAGATCACACCCTGGGGTAGAACTTTAGCTAATGGTTATGTTACCGCAGGCTCTATAGAAATTAAGAAACTTGTTAAGCCTTTACTGGGTCGATTATAAGCGCTCGCTTTCGTTTTAGAGCAAAGCGTATCTTGAAGTATTCAAGAGCATGCACTCTAAAAGCTTAGAGAACATGTAATAGATATACATTGTTCTCTAACGTTAATTGATCAATTGTACAAAAAGCAGGAACTGGGGTTTCACTTTACGCAGATAATGAGTTAAGAGAAGTGTGTCAGGATAGGAAGGAGATTGTTAACATGGACGGAAGGCTTTGCAGATAAATTAAATATTAATATTTAAAAGACGGTTTTGCAAGATTCGACTGCTTCTTCTAGGGAGTGGCGTGTATTCGGACCCGCTACGATTTACCCAGAAGCTCATGTTGCCACCCCAATGATTCATGATCTTGATTTCTGCAGTGAATTTGATAAAGATAAAGACGAGATCACTGAAATCAAGGCTTTTACTATAGTTTTCAAGGACATATGCACAGAATATTCAGCATTATTAATTTATTATGAAGTAAGATAGTTATCATACGGCAAATTTTACTACCTGTTTACGTATTAAGAGAAAAGATAGCAAGACCTTTAGAAGAGGAAAATCGCCAGGAAACATCCTTGTTTTGATATCACTTATTCACGATGAAATTCAGTTACTTAGTCTATGTATTTAAATAGTTTTAATCTTGGACTTCAAGAATCAACTGTACATTATATGTTTTTAAAAGATACAGACGACGTATATTGTAGAAAATTAGAATTATGGAACACAAACATAAAGCGTAAAAAGATATAAATGTTTAAAGATATAAATAAGTTTCTTAAAACCTACAACTCTGAAGAGATACCTTGACGCACGGTTTTAGAAAGTATTTTATAACCGATGACAACTGACATATAAGATACGAGTGCGTCAGAAAATTATTTGTAAAACTGTCGAAAATCTCAGTTCAAGAGGAAGAACAATATATAGAGTAATATAAAAAAGTACCGGGAATGTTCATTTCAAACATTACCATCTTACGAAAAGCTGTTCTCCGCCAAGAGAGCCACCAACTTAACCAATTGTCAGATTTATTTTTCATTTTAGTTTTATTTATTTTATTGTTGAGGTTGCGTTAGCTAATGTTATGTATGTATCTACCTGTATGAGGTTTTGTTTTGCATCTTATAATGTATTGTGCTTTTTCATCAAAAATATTTTTTCTGTGGTTATGACCTTATTCTTCTCATACTTCCGTGACCCTCCGTTGTTTTGCGCTGCGTTCCTCTACAGGGACGCGCCCGAAACCTTGGAAATATTTGCTACAAGCCTCCCTGCATGAAAATATTTTCGTCAGTACGTAATTAAATCCTACATTTCTTACGTTCTTTTTCAAGGTCATATGAATATTCATTAACAATTTCAACTGCTTTTTTATTTTAAACAAATGCTTATTCGTCACTCTGTATGATTCTGTTAGAATACTTAAATATAATTTAAAGCACTTAAAGTATTCCATTTTAATACAACATTAAAAATGCAACGTTCGCTTTCTTAAATATTAATCCTGAGGTTATCAATCAAGCATCCTAAATGTGTGGTTCGCTTATCTATACATCTTACGTTATATAAATTATTAATAAATGAAGAATGAATTTTCTATAATTTTATGCTGGAAGTTAGACAACTCTCTTTACACGTCGTTCATAAGTCCTCAAATTTGTCGCGTACTATAGACACGTGTTGTTTTGAAGCGCTGCGACCGGCTGTTATGCAAAATCATACGGTAATCGTGTTTTTCTTTATTGAAAGTAGTTCGCTTGTGAAAATAAAGCCAAAAGTTGGTTGTATGATAGGTATATTTCATCTATTCCTTTTTAAGAAACAGCTTTAGTTTCGTTTCAAAAGTATGCTATTTAAATTGGCGTAAAATTGTGCTTTCTATCTTTTCTTTAGTAGCATTAATAGCGTAAACTAATAAATACGCTATTGAATGCTGACATAGTTCGAGTTATGTCGTAGAAATTAAATCTACCGTAGTGTAAAATAAAGTGTCTCGCGTAAACAACGAATACCAAATATCTATCGCTAAAACAACCGTCTGGTTTTTGAAAATTATAAGGCATTCATGTTGACGTATTTTAGTATCAAATAGAATAATCCTATGTATAATCGATGCAAGTATGAGGTGCCATGTGCTCCATCCGATGTCGACCACAAGAGGTTGTTTGCCCAACAATGAATTAGCAGAACTTGCAAAATCACGCCGTCATAAAGTTAAATCTGAAACGCTATGCCAAGTTGTAAAACTGGTTGAGTTTTTTTCCTCTACGTCGTTTGGTTTTGATTTTCTTGGTCAAGTTTTCAGGTTATTCATCGCATACCTGGAGATGGTATGAAGTTTGAAACGGAACTTACTTCGCTCCAATCGTTGAAAATGTTAGGGGGACAGTTGTTATTGGTTGATATTTATTAAATAATACGATAGATTAACATTGACTGTCCTATAAATTTGTTAGTATAATTTTTTTTACAGTCACTGTTTAGGTGCGATATTAGTATATCATTTTGTGCCGCCTGCAATGATGAGCATTTTGGTCTGTAGAAAGGTCTCTTTGCATACTATGTAAGTATATACTTATTCTAATGAATATTTTACATATATAAAAATTTAAAAATCGTGGTAACCACAGAACTGAAAATAGTCCACTATACATATTGTTCTTTAATTTTTACTTTATGTACAGGTTAGAATTGTAGTAGAAAATTAGTTAAAGGCAATAAAAGAGGGTATAAATTATTTTTCTGTCGATTGTTGTACTGTGTAAGCTCTCCGAGACGTTCTAGATTAGTATTTTTTTGAGTTGGTTTTTCTCCTATAACATATTTTTTTTGCCCAAAAGTTTGTAAATAAAATTTTTTATTTAAGGTTTCATTTTTCTTTCTTTGCGGTCCACCCCACCCTGCGACGTTTTAGCTATAGCGACATTCTCTGCGCTCCTTTCCTTGTTGCGGTATTCGGTGCGGGCTATTTTTTTTGCTTTGCTTTTTTTTCTTGACTACACGGAATACCACAACATACAGAATTAAATATTTAAAAGGGCCGTTTACATGAGAGTTATTCGTACATCCGTTTTTGAATTGCTGTTATTAGCGAAACAAAAATCCACAATTATTAAATGTTTTCTCTGAGAAGAAATATAATGACGATCAAAGGACCCTGAAAAAAGCAGCCCATTGTCTGTGTGAAGGATTTATATCCGGTTAAGGGCAACCTTTTTCTGATCGTATAAAAGTCAGAAACTTTAAACAGTGGTTCTTGCCTAAAAATGCGCCGAATGAATGTTATTCGGAAATTTTAACATGTAAAGGAGGGATGCGATTAAATAGTAATGGAAATAATGGCTGAAACAGTTAAAAAAAATATCGCTATCTCGGGCAGGTTTGCGATGACATGAGCGAGGGGGTAAGAAAATGGGATTAATTTTTACTAAAAAGTGGGCGGCACCTATCTAGGAAGGAAGTGATGAAGGAGAGTTAGAGCACCTGAACAAAGGAAATTATTAGTTTTCACTATCGAAAAAAAATTGACAAATATATTAAAATTTACATAATGATCGGTACACCTCGTAGACCTTAAACTCGGTCAAAAACTTCAAAAGACACGCTTAACTAGTGTTAAATTTGAAATAGTCGGAAATTTTGAGGAAAAAGTGCTTGCACCCTTTGAATGTGGTAAGGGTGTAGTAGTAGAGGATACGTCAAACAATTGATGATTATTATTTAAATGTTGGCCGATTTTTCTGGTGCTAGTATCTGGATTTTTTTCTATTTTGTTTAAAACTGCTTCTTCGATCTGTGGTGTTCTAACAGTACGTGGTCTACCTGCATTATTGGTATTTTACTAAGAGTTCCATTTTCTACAAAACGTCTATGAATATCAGAAAATACTCGTTGATCTGGTATCATTCTATTGGGATAGCGTTCCATGTACAGACGATTGGCTTATTGTGTTTTTCCATTCGCAAGGCCGTATATGAAATGCATTTCAGCCATTTCAGAATTCGTAAAATTTGGTCTTTGTGAGATATTAATAAATATTTAAAACACTTTTACACCATACAGTTTATGACTACCTTTACTTTAATAAACATATGCTGGCACAAGATACCAGTTCAAATGCGAGCGAGATAGATTTTGGATAGTTAGGAGCTTCTTTTTTAAAAAGTTACTTTTCCAATAACACTCCTATCAAATTTATTTTAATTATAAAAAAATTAATTATTATCTTTACATTGCTTGAACGTTTATGTTATTTAAACATTAAGTAATTGAAATTGACAAATACTATGAATTAATATTAGAATAAATCAATAATCAATAATTTTAATGAGTAGCTTGAAAAACCAACTATGTTAAAGTTATGAAGTTCGAAGACTGACTGGGCTCCTCGCAGTATTTATGAAGCCCATGGTCTCACTTCATCTTGTGGAATAGGTCAAATATTGCTGTCTGCAGTTTCTCGATTTATTCTAAGTAATTTTAATTAAGACTGCTTTATTGCAGTTCATTGTTTCTGCACCTGCATTCTGATATGATCTCTGTTAAACTTTAATTATATAACCTTCATTTAATACAATGTAACATGCTAGTACTAAAACATAATAATTACATTTATTTTATATACATTTTAATATGAGGGATATGTAACTAGTATACTGTCGAAATCAATAAAAACAAGAGATTAATCCAGAGCCTACTAGATCCACTTAAAAAATTTTAAATTAATCTAGCGGTCACAGAAACAAAAACTACAAGAGGCCAAAAAGTTTCTAAACGAAATAGAAAATTTATTTTGTGTTTTAAAATTTATCAGCGGCGCACCTCAAAAAAGTTTAGGGGAGAAAAGGGGGCATAATCCCCGAAAAACTATCACTCTGTAAATTCTCACAAGCATTCGACATGCCCAATGATGTAACCCCTACAACGTAGCCTATATTTCAAATTTGATTCTAATATCTCAAAATAGAGGAGCTATAAAGAGAAAACCAAAAATATTTTGATACTTTAACACCGTGTAGATCGGAAACGAAGCGTGTGCGGACCCTATGTTTATGAAATTTTTAGTAAAAAAATTCGCCAAAGATTTCGTATGTACATGATATTCAGGAACACCCTTCCGAATGGATATAGCCTAAAATATTTTGTTGCCCCAATTATGGCTAACAGTTCCTTTTCAATAGTGCTATATTTTTGTTCTGTTTCCTTTACTGTTCGTGATGCGTAACTGATTGGTTTATCGTTATCTACTTTGCCTCGACTCAATTCTGCGCTTAAAGCAACAATGGATGCGTCTGTTGTTAATATAAAGGTCTTCGAAAAGTCAGGGTACTCCAACAATGGGTGATTTGTAAGAATACACTTTTTTCTCTACTGCTTTAATAAATTCGGGGGTGAATATTAGATTTTATAACCTTTCTTTAAACAAATCCTTAGTGGTTTAGTTATTTAGGCATACCCTTTAACGAATTTTCTATAATTCCCACTGATCCCTAAACCTTTTTTTATTTCTTTGGTTGTTTTTGATAAAGGGTAGTTTAATACGGCATTTACCTTATATGGGTTTGGCATAACACCTTGTGGCGTTATTGTATGTCCCAGGAATGCTACTTTTTTTTGCAAAAATTTGCTCTTATTCAGTTGTACTTTTAATTGAGTTTTTCTTAGACACTCAAAAACTTCTCTTAATCTCTCAAAGTGGTCGTTGAGTGATGTTGAATATACAATTATATCGTCAAGATATACCAGACATCTTTCGGTGTGCATCCATTTCAAAATATTGTCCATAACCTTCTGAAAAGTGACGGGTGCCTTCTTTAATCGAAACGGTATGCGTTTGTATTCATAGTGTCCTCTGGGAGTACTGAAAGCTGTTTTGTAATGTCTTTCTCATCCATTTCCACCTGGTGGTAACCTGAAGCGAAGTCTAACATCGAAAAGTATTAGTATCTTCCTGGCTTTTCCAATATCTCCGTCATACTTGATAATGGGCACTTATCGTCTAGAGTCTTCTGGTTGAGTTTCCTGTAATCGATAACCATTCGATATTTGCGTTTGCCTGAGGTATCTAAGTTGGTTGGTACGATCAGTACAGGTCTGCTTCATGGTGAATTTGAGTGTTGGAAAATGTCTTGGTTTAATAAGCATGCTACGTGTCCATCTGTTTCTTCTTGACTCGCTTGGGATAGTCTGTACGCTTTGGTAAAATCGGTTTCTCATCTATCAGTTGATGTTTGACTGTGTTTGCTATGATATCGTTGCACGCCGATGTAATTGACGTTCAGTCTAATCCACACAGGGTGCACAATGTTACGATAACAAAGAATTAACCTCCCCTTTTTATCCAATACTTTCTCACTTGAATGAGACAAACGAAATTGACCAAGTATTGTATAATGTCAACGAGAAATATATACACTTTACAGCTTAATATGATTCACCATTCGACAAAATAAACCCCTGAATCAAATAATAATAATATCAATTTGTTTATCCCCAAAATTATAGCTCCCTTTAGTTAGTTTAAAGCCAGCAAAAATGAGACTGTACACTATTGGAAACACCCTTGAACGTTCAATGACTTTTCCCCTTTACGTAAATTTTCACGTATAAAAAGGATTTTTGATGACCTTTTACATAAATATTTTGGTGTAGTAAAAAATATAGTAAATGTTCAATAAAAAAGAAAATAATGCCTTATGCTATTTAGATAATGTTCTGACCTGTAGTTTTTTTTGCGTGTCTTTTTGCTCTACCTATTCGTGGATCTGCTACTGTGTGCTGTTGACCAGTAACCCTGGATTGCTTTCAGTTAAGTTCACTTGATGATTTTATAGCTTGGCAAAACCCCATTCAATCCTTAGAACAATTCTCCGTTTTGTGCTCAAATGTGTAGATGCAAACCAATGTTTTTATGCAATTTTTAGATCGATTTAAATTCGGATTTATTTGCAAGTCTAGAGTTTTTCAAGATTTTCACAGATTTTCACAGATTTTCACAGATTTTCACAGATTTTCACAGATCTTCACAGATTTTCACAGATTTTCACATATTTTCACAGATTTTCACAGATTTTCACAGATTTTCACAGATTTTCACAGATTTTTACAGATTTCACAGATTTTTCTAGATTTTAAGAGCCCTAAATTATAAATATTAAAATTAAGTTTAATTAGTAAGCTTTCACTTACGTTATCCAGTTAACGGCAAAAGTTTCTCGTATATTTTTTACTATTATTTTAGTTTCAAAATTCTTCTATCACGACTTCCACGAAATATAATTATTTAATTTTTCTATGTTCATCTTTCCGTAAATTTTTAATTTAAACTGATGTGAGGCATGCTCAGGTTGAGGGAATACTGCTTGTTTATCAAATTTAAGTGATATATAAAGCAACGCCTTCATCTGACACCATTGTGTAATAAAAATATTATTTACTATTTCGTTCACCTTATAAATACGGCTATAGTGTGGCAAGCCCGTGACGCTACACCTGTTGAACGCATAAAGATAAGGATGCCAACAGTCTGTTTTGAGTTTCGGTTATGAATAGACGTGCAAACGAATCTCGCGTTCTAATTTAAATTAATGTATTACTCGTTCTTGTAATTAATATTACAGTTTGCTTTGTGTTAGGTTAACTTTATACGTATATAATTAATTCAATAACTAACGTTATTGCTTTCGGTGATTGTAAACAATCTTCGCTATTTCGTTTATACACTAACCTTGTAAACAAACCACATGAGCACTATTAAACGTTTAGCATGGCTTTACCTTCTTTATTGATTGATTCAAGTCCGTACCCCACGACCCTAATTGAGTTTAAATAAATAAAAACAATATTAAAGCACTCAATAACTCAATACAGCCGTGCAAAAATATTATAAATTGACTCCCAACGTGCCGTTTTATGTTTTATAGTGGTTGTTGCAACAAAAAGTTAAACACAAAGTGGTTTTTGTGTTGTTTATCAGTGTTTCGCTACAAAAATGCTCGCATCAATGTAAAGTAACTGAAGTTATTATACATCTGATAATTTCGAGTTCTAATCGCGTTTGTTTTGTTTTGATATGAAACAACACGTTGTATTTTGTATTGATTAAAAAGAAAACAGTAATCACAGTCATCACGGATAACGCTCAAAGTCTCCGTTATAATTTACGTTCGCGTCCGGAAAGTGTAAGTGTTGTGCCTAATTGTGCTAATTCTACAATGGCTACTCAACCCATTATGATGACTCAAGAGCACCTACAATCACTGTTAGATGGAGTAAGGAGAATAGCGGAGGAATCCCGTGGACCTGCTCTAGGACCTAACAAAGTAAATTATGCTGTTAATCAAGGTAACTTCTCTAATTGTAAATCTCGATTTTCTGGATCGAAAACAGAAAATGTCGAGGCATTTATTAACGCTATTGAAATTTTCCGCGAGTGTGTGGGAATTTCCGTTAAACAATCGTTAAAGGGACTAGCCATGCTTTTAGACGGTAATGCCGGTATGTGGTGGCAAGGTGTAAAATCGTCGATTAACACATGAAAGTCCGCTTTAGACGAATTGCGGCATGCATAGGGATGTGCAAAGCCGCCTTATAAAATTTTTAAAGAACTTTATTCAAAAGAACAAAATGACTTTGAACTTACCGATATTTTTGTAAGCAAGTGCCGCGCTTTATTATCACACTTACCGAAAAATCCTGTTTTAGCTGAACAATATCAAATAGATATGGTTTACGGTCAGTTAAACAAACGTATTAGACATCGTTTGTCACGTGATGATTTTGAAACATTTGATCAGCTCATTTTAAGGGCTAAATCACTAGAAGAAGCTTACGATGAATTAGATCAAAATCGCGCTAAGTCGAATATTCAAATTTTGCAATCCGGCCACACCGAAAGAAAAGCAAAATTTCGTGAAAAATGCAAATATTGCCATAATTTTGGTCACGTACAAGCTGACTATCGAAAATATGTATTCGCTGTTGGACAATCTGTGAATTGTCCAGTGAAACAAAACATTGTCGTTTAAGCTGAACCTTTAACACCCGTAAGAAGTGATAGTAGAAATTCAAATATTTTTTGCTTTGGTTGTAATCTGCCTGGTTATATTAAATCGCAATGCCCGAATTGTGCACCATCAAGTAAGATTACGTCACAACATGCTGCATCATTTCAAGTTTTGGCAACCGATGTAAATCTGAATGACGTGAATCGTCCGTTGCTTTGTGTATCCATTAACGGCTTAACTGGTCTCGCGTATGTAGACACTGGAGCCAAGTGTAGCATAGCTGGACGCCGCTTGTATGAACATTTTTTATCTCAAAATATGCCTTCGATTTTGATGGTAATGAACATCGCGTTCGCGGATGGCAAACCCATCACAGTTAATACGGAAAAATTTGAAACGTATATCGATTTAATGAATCGTCAAATACCCATGTCGTTTATCGCTGTGCCAGAGTTTATTCACTCTAAAACGTTGCTAGGTATGGACTTTCTTACCAGAGCGAATATTGTGATGAATATTCCCAAAATGTGTTGGTTTTTCGGAGACTTGCCTTCGCTTGTATTCCAGTTTTGTACTGAACCCGTCGTTCTTGCAGAAACTGCTATAAATAGTGTAGAACTTCATTCGCTTCGTAACGATGAAGGTGTTGAATTAGCTGCCACCGAAAAAGCACGAATTAATTGTTTGATTTGTAGTAACTCTGATTTGTTTAGTGAACAAATTGGTGGTGAGGCTACGCCTTACGCAGAACATGTTATTAACTCACAGATGATACCCCAATATCTGTGCCGCCTTATAGATTATCACCTCAAAAGAAAGAAATTCTTAAGCGTGAAATCGATTAAATGTTAGAAAATGACATAATCGAAGCATGCGATTCACCATATGCTGCACCAGTTGTGCTCGTACCTAAAAAAGACAATACGTTCCGCGTGTGTATAGACTATCGTCGGTTAAATGAGGTTACGGTACCTGATCGTTATCCATTACCGCGCATTGATGATATTTTGCATATGGCAAAATCAAGTGTATTTATGACGTCCTTAGATTTAAAGGCAGGGAAGATCGTGATAAAACTATTTTTATTACGCCGTTCGGTATATATTGCTTCAATCGACTACCCTTCGGTTTAAGGAATTCTGCTGCGACATTTCAGAGACTGATTGATCGCTTTCGAACCAAACTGCCTAACATTGAGATCCTTGGATATCTTGATGATTTGATAATTATTTCGCATAGTGTTGATGAACATGTACGTGATTTGGAGTTAGTTTTCCAAGAATTACGCAATTTTAAATTACGTATAAATCGCAAAGAGTGACAATGTGCTAGTTCCAGTATAAAGTATTTAGGACATATCATTTCCCGTTCTGAAATTAGCCCAGATCCTGATAAAGTTTATGTGATCGTGGATTGGCTCGCGCCAAAAAATGTTAAACAAACATTATCATTTTTACAAACGTGCAATTGATTTAGACGTTTCATACCAAATTTCGCAAGTATTTCAGCCCCGTTAAGTATGTTAACGCGAAAAAATACTCCTTGGAAATGGGAGCATGAACAAGAAACTGCTTTTAATAAATTAAAGTGTGCGCTTAGTAGTTCACCAATACTACGTCAAGCTGATACTAGTCTACCGTATGTTTTAAAGACTGATGCCAGCTCGTACGCATTAGGTGCATGTTTACTCCAGGAGGAGGGCCCGGATGAAAGATCCGTGGAATATGCAAGCAGATTGCTTACTTCCGCAGAATGTAATTATACTACAACAGAAAGAGAAGCACTAGCTGTTGTCTATGCATTAGCAAAATTTCGAGGATATTTAGAATGTTCCAAAGTTGTGGTCGCTACCGATCATCAACCCTTGAAGTGGCTTATGTCACTCCGATCACCCGCTGGTCGCTTAGCCAGATGGGCGCTACAGTTACAATGTTACGACTTGGAAATAAAATATATACCGGGTCGCACAAATGTGGTCGCGGATACTTTATCTCGTCCTCCCAAAATTAACTGGTGTGAAGAGCCAATTGATGTTACTCCGATTAGTGTAACACTTCCTTCAGTTCCGATGCAGGAAATGCGAGAAAAACAACTTGCAGATCCTGATGTAAAAAAAATTATCGACTGTTTTGAAAATAAAAGGTCGCCTGAAAACGATTTTTGTAAATGGGCCGATAAAGGTTATATAATGATGAGTGGTATTCTTTATCTATACACTCCGAAAGAAGATTCTGAAGATGCACAATTAGTAATCCCTAGTGCTGAGATCGGGAATGTCTTACATGAATTCCACGATTCTCCACTAGCTGGTCATTATGGTGTCGAGAAAACCTTGCAACGGGTCGCCAGTAAATATTTTTGGTGCTCTATGCGTAAAGATATCACGACTCACGTTCAAAAATGCATTGAATGCCAGAGATATAAAGTCAGTAATTTAAAGCCTTCAGGATTATTGCAAACCCCTGCAATGTCACGCCGATTTGAAACATTGGCCATTGATTTATTTGGACCGCTGCCCGAAACGGAAAGTGGCGAAAAATGAATTTTTGCTGTTGAGGATACAGCAACTCGTTGGATAGAATATTTCCTTTAGTGCAAGCAACTGCAGAAGCTTGTGCCAGGTGCCTTATTGATGAAATCATTCTTCGCTATGGTACGCCGCGCCGTGTCGTTAGTGACAATGGTACCCAGTTTGTTAGTAATGTAATGCAAAAAGTAGCTTTTTGTTGGGGTTTTAAACAGAGCCTAATACCAGTTTATCACCCTGAGTCTAATCCTGAGGAGAGACGAAATCGTGATTTAAAAACTCAATTGTCGATTTTTGTTAGCCAGAATCACACCCAATGGAAAGATGCATTACCGAGCATTCGTTTTGCAATGAATAGTGCTAAAAATGCTAGTACCGGTTTTACTCCTAGTTATTTGAATTTTTCGCGAGAAATGCGTACTCCGTTTGATGTACACCATGATTTCCGCGCTGTCGTAGAAAATGATACATTTGTAGCAGAAATTACGCCTTACCTGAAACTCGTAAGTTCTAACCTACAACGTGCATGTGAAATATTAGAATCCCGCCAAATAATCATAAAACAATATTCTGATCGTCATCGGAGAGACGCTGAAGAATATGCTATTGGTGATAAAGTTTTAGTGGATGTGCATGCTGCCAGCAAAGCAAGCAACGCATGTACTGCTAAGTTCGCGTCGCGTCGCGATGGTCCCTATTTGGTAAAGAAAAGGATATCTCCTGCCTCTTACCAAATCAGTCACATAGATGATCCTACCAAATCATTAGGTAATTATCATGTTTCGGCTCTACGTCGCTTTATAGCCGATGAGGATAACTCATCGCCTCAACCTGTTCGTCCCATACGCAGAAGAGGTCGTCTGAGAAAACGGAAAACCCGCACTCTACAAGAAACGCCTGAAAACCTTCACTCTGATGGTTCACCCGAAGTGACCGATAGTGCGAATGTTAGAGTTACGAAAAGTGCCGCCGCAGATAGTGGTTTACGCCGAAGTAATCGTTTGCGTAATCAGCGTCAAATCAATAGTGCTGCTATGTCCGTTAACGAGTTTCACTTTTGGATCCCACCCGGGACGGCTGTGTGATCCAAAGAGGGAGATTGTAACAAAAATATTATTTACTATTTCGTTCACCTTGTAAATACGGCTATAGTGTGGCAAGCCCGTGACGCTACACCTGTTGAACGTATAAAGATAAGGATGCCAACAGTCTGTTTCGAGTTTCGGTTATGAATAGACGTGCAAACGAATCTCGCGTTCTAATTTAAATTAATGTATTACTCGTTCTTGTAATTAATATTACAGTTTGCTTTGTTTTATGTTAACTCTATACGTATATAATTATTTCAATAACTAACGTCATTGCTTTCGGTAATTGTAAACAATCTCCGCTATTTCGTTTATACACTAACCTTGTAAACAAACCACATGAACATTATTAAACGTTTAGCATGGCTTTACCTACTTTATTGATTGATTCAAGCCCGTACCTCACGACCCTAATTGAGTTTAATAAATAAAAACAATATTAAGGCGCTCAATAACTCAATACAGCCGTGCAAAAATATTATAATTGGTTATTGGCGTCCTTCACAATGGAATATATTTCTGTATTCAAAACATAAATCTTTTATTGCTATCTCTTCTTCGGTATTAAAATTATCATTGAAACGCATGTTAATTAAACTTTCTTTTAGCATTTTATCATAATCTGTGGAATTGGAATAACTTTCAGGGTCCTCCTCGATTTCCATGTCACTAAAGTTTCAGGGCCAACTGCACCGTACCTCATTTTAAGTGATACATACTTAAGTTCCACTTTAGATGGTTAAGGGCAACTTTCTAGGGTATGCTGCACCGTTAAGTAAAAAGAGCCACTTACCTAACCGTTAATTTTCTAGGAAATTACATAACCTCATTTGAGCTTTGTGGTGACTTAGAAGGTGTTGTAGAGGTAAAATGAACACAAATCGTAGTATGTTATGTGTTCAGGAGAAAGGAAAAAAAGTAAACTTCAGCAATGAAGAGAAGATGCTTCTAATGCACTGCATTTTGGAATATAAAGATATTATCGAATGCAAGAAGACGGATGCAACGACATGGACTGAAAAAACCTGTGCTTGGGACGCAGTCACGCGAGAATTTAATTCTCAATCTCCTGCAGGAGTGTATAGAACAAAGAATAGTTTGAAAAAATTATAGGAAAACAAGAAAGGAGAAGTAAGGAATTTGGCAGCTGCGAATAAGCGGGAACTACATGCTACCGGAGGTGGAACATATTTTTTCCCAAAACTGACCCTTGCATTGATGTTATATTGGAAATAACGAATCCTATAACCATTAATGGCAGGGAAGAAGAATTTGGAGGTGATTCAGAATTATTTGAATTTGAACAAGCTGAAGTTCTAAACATTACTGTAAGTTGTTTGTATAGTATAATCTCGTTACTCATATTTTACATTTTAGGTAGTAGAAAATTCATCGGTCGTAAATAATTTTTTAGTTACTATTAGACAAAATACATCAAAGCAACTTAATACAGCTTCATGTGCGTCAACTAGTGCTGCTAGCAATCTAAAGGTATAGTGAATTATTTTGTTTCTCCTAAACCATATAAAATTGTTTAATTAAACAGATACCCGAGGATCAGATACCCGAAGTTAATGTTGATGAGAATGATTTAAAGGTAAGTATGATGTTGTTATATCAGACATGTATTATATAAAATTTTAGAGCTGGAAAGATCATTCGCCAAAGGATTTAAAATCTACTCACAACAAGAAACTTCTATTTACACCTGGGCGTAGAAGGCCAAAAGCTGTACAGCCGATACACACCAATTTTCTGTCTCAGCAATATTCAAAGGTGGCAACTTTGAAGGCGGAATATTTAAAAACGTCTTTAGACAATATTGTTAAGAAGGAAGTCAGAGAAGAGGAAGAATTTAGATTGCACAAAAGGTCTTTAGAACTGGACATTGAAATTAAATTGTTGCAAATAAAAAAATTAAAAAACAGTTTCG
Organism: Platerodrilus igneus; assembly: GCA_036346225.1. Classification (NCBI taxonomy): domain Eukaryota; kingdom Metazoa; phylum Arthropoda; class Insecta; order Coleoptera; family Lycidae; genus Platerodrilus; species Platerodrilus igneus. The sequence goes on from JARFIW010001403.1 coordinate 4,369,928, forward strand.
ATTGACATTTGTATAATATGTTAAACAAGTTCATTATTATTAAATATTATTTAGGAAAACTACAAAAACTACTTAAAATAACAATTATGTTTTATTTAGTATTACATTTTACTAATAAATTTATTATAAATGAGCAAAATATGTTTCAATTAGCAGTGATCTGTATGTATTGTGACGATTAACTGGCTCAGCTGCTGGAATGGGTTGGATTTGACCATTCAAAATCAACTGATCTAATTCTTGGGCATTCATATTCTCGATATCAACTCCTGGTTCTGCTTTTTTCGCATACGTGTAATATTGTGCAGAACTGCTGCTGCAATAATGACAGGTTGGATATTTTCCAGTTTCAATCTACAACCATAAGCCAACACCGGAAATCTCCGCTTTAAAAATCCAAATGTACATTCTATTTTGTTGCGTGTACGAATATGTGACTCATTATGTAACCGTTCTGCTTCAGTTATGGGATTTAATAGTGGTGTTAAGAAATAATTTTTTAATTCGTAACCTTTATCACCTAAAAATGTTAACAAAATTACACATCTTGTCCTCTAAATTTGTGACGGACCAGGATTTTCAAATACATACCTAATAAAACACACTGTGGCACCCTATTTGCTTCAAATATACTTTTTATATTAGAATTATTAAAAATTATACTGTCATGGCTTGATCCAGGCCACCGTGCAACAACGTCAATAAAGTTGCAATTTGCATCTCAAACAGCCTGCACATTAATGGAGAAAAAACCTTTGCGGTTACGAAAAATTTCAGCAGCATCTCCACCTACAACAATTGAACAATTAATTTAACATACTATAATATGTGGATACCAGCCTGGCGACAACACTTTTATATGTGTGCAGTCTATATCTCCGACTACATTGAGAGATCTGGCTATAGAATAAAAGTCTGATTTTGTTGTTGTTTTGGTCGCCTGCGTTGTTGGAAATTTAATAAATCTTCTATATAAAGAAGCTATTGCCCTAGAGACCGTATGAATAATTCTTCCTGCTGTAGTTGAATCCATTCCCATATAATCTGCTACTGCATCAATATGGCCACCCGTAGCAAAATATCTCAAGCAAGTAAGCATTTGAATAATCGGTGGCACACTATTATTCCTACAATAAATATTTTAACACATTCCTTTGCTATAAATTAAGAAACTGATTACATATCCAAGGGAAATTCAAGTTGATCTTCTACTTGTGGCAATACAAACATTAGGGTTTCTTTGGTTAACCTAAATTTCTTAAAAAATTTATAATCTGGCAAGCTGTTGTAGTAGTCTTGCCTGACAATCATATTTCTAGGAATACCGAATTCTATTGGTTCCAATTCATCTATTTCATCAAACAGTTCTACACCAAAAATCAAATCCATAATAATCTTTCACAACAAAGCTTGAAAATCAGACTGGCAAATTGTAAACAAGAATTGAACATAACCTGAACCTGTAGAGTAAGGGCACGGTAAGGGTTACTTAAATCACACCTTAGCTAAAGTTACGCTTAAGGTGACAATTTGATGCGGTGCAGTTGCACTTACGTTGTAAGTGAACCTTAGTTGTGTAAGTGTAAGCGGTGCAGTTGGCCCTAAGTCTTCCACTTCTACTGGTGTTGTTATAGATACTTCTAAGGGGTAGTCGTTTACGCTCAAAATTGTCAGTGGCGTAATTATCTGTTACATGGACTAACGCAGTGGGTGTTTCAACTCCATGTTGAAATGAGATGTAATTTATTATTCCTATATCACTTTTGAATATACTAAAATGCTTACTTGTTTTTCTGTCATAGGTTCGATTGCATATTTGTGATCGGTTTGAGCATTATCGTTTTGAAATTTAATTGGTATTTGTCCGTCTTTTGTTCTTAATAGTCGATTTTATATATTAATATCTGCTACTAATCTTCTTAAAAGATCCATGCCAATCAATCCGTCGTATTTATCGTTAAATTCAAAAACACAAAATTTGTGTTTCATTTTTACATTAAAAGCTTTTGGTGAGGATATATTTGTAATAAATTGATGTATTGTCGTTTTGTGAGTAGTCTTGATTTTAAACGATTTTCTTTCTACAAAATTTAGATATATTTCTGCACGGTTTTTGGATTAATTAATTTTTGAAAATTCTGTATCAATTGATAATTTAATTTTAGCATGTGGGACTTCTATATAGGGAAAAATGTGTTGATTAATATTAATTAAATTTATTAAGTCTGATCGTATATGGTTCTGTCCAACTAGAAATTTAGTATGCGCTTCTTCATCGTCTTGTTGATAATTTTCGTAAGGGTTGTCACATTCGCAACTTCCTGAGTAACTTGTGTCATCGTCCCTACTTATTAAAATCTTCTATTTATCTCTTGGTGAAATAGCTCTTCGAAAGTAAAGTTTCGTTTCTGTCTTGTTAGGGATAATTTGAAATATCTTACTATTCTGTTTAGTGTTGCCAGATGACGTGTCTATAGAGGTTGGTTTGTAGTATTCATTGGGGTTGTTACTATTATTATTCGTCATAGGTGGGTTACTGTTAGGATTTACGTCGAATGTTGGTCATGTTCGATTTGCGTTCTGATTGAATTTTTGTACAAGTTGAATTAAATGTAGGATTAGAAAATTGTCAAAAATGTAAAAATTTTGATTATTAAAGTTTGGATTATTAAATCTAAATTGATTTGTCGGCGTGTAAAATGATGTAAATTTGGATTGTGTCGGTATTGGTCTTGCTGCTTGTACAAGCTTAATTGGTTGATAGTTTTTGTTAATATTTGAATTTTAAACTCTGCTCCTATAAATACATAACGTTTTCTTCCTCTAGTACTAAATTTATAGACTCTTCTACAGTTTGTGGGTTTCTAAATCTAATTTTATCTGTTATTCGCTCGGGTAACGCGTTTATGTTCGTATCCAAAGTCATCTCGTCATACATTTTAGTTTTAATCATACTTGCGTTATGATCCACACCTACTAACTTAAGTCTGGTCAGAATCAAACCTCTCGCGTCTTGAAATTTTATATCGAATTGATAAGGTGATTAATTATGTTCTATTTGCAAATTGAATAAATTCCTATCTAAACATTTTGTACTTCTTTGATCGTCAAAATGAGCTATCAATATTTTCTTATAATCTTCCCAGTCATTTAAATCATCCTTGCTCGCTATTAAAGTTGCATTAACTGTCTGTTAATTTACTTAAAATTAACCTTAGTAGCCATATATTCTCTTCTATTTCCTCTTGTTTATAAAAAATTTTCAGAAATGTTTTGCAAGCTGTAATAAAAATCTCTAGCATAGCTTGATTACCGTCATACGTAGGAATTAAACCTAAATATAACTTTAAGTTATCTGAGTTCATTTTGTTTGAATCATTATTCTTTGTTTCTTTAGTCAAGTTTGCGTTAAAGTTATTTAAAGGATTGTTTTATTTCAATCTTGGATAATGTTAACGTATTAAGTTACGTTAAAATTTTATCAAATTCAGATATTCAGGAATAATTAATTGTTGGAATAATTAAATGTACATAAAAAAATTCTTTCCTTTTAATTCTTACTTACTAAAATCAATATGCAATTGAAAAAATTGGCGAATAAAAATGAACTAGGCACTCTCGATAATTTAATTGTTCATTTCGTAGCCTTCCTTGTACTTTTTCCAATATTTGGGTTCTATTCCAGTAAATAATTAAAATTCACAGTTGCCAGTTTTTCGATTTTGGGAATACTAGTACCCTTCTGGAATCCGTTCCGACCGCTCCAGATAGATTTTGGGGGTCCTTGAAAGCGTTTTTTTAAAAAGTTTTGTCCAAGAACTATAACTACCAAAATTTATTTTATTATTTTAATTATCAACAGACTTGTTCTATTTACAAACGATTTGAAAACTTATATTCCTTATGTACAAGTTATACTGAATTAAATTAATACAAATTACTATTTTTAATAATTAATAATAAATAATGGTGAGTACTTTTATTCTAACAACCCAAAAGTTATGAGGTTTGAAAACTATCTGGGTGGATGAGCTTCTTACATTTAATATGAAGCCTTCGCTCGCACATCGTTTTGTGACAAACTGCAGATATTGCTTTTCTGCTGTTTCTTGATAAATCATACAATGTCTTTATTAATAAGTAATTATAAATAAGTTTGCTTGATCGCAGTTCATTGTTCTTTATCCTATTGTATCAACTTGCGTCTGTGTTACAAAGCAGTCGTCTCATATTCTATTTTTAATATGAACTTCGTTGACACTTATTACATTACATTCCTTTATGCAATGTATTATGATATCTAAGACATAATTATAAAGTTTAACTTTAAATATATATTTATGTAAGGGATATGTAACTCGCAATACAAACTAATACTCAGTATTCTGAAAAAGCTAATATATGTGCTGGTGTTCTTGGCACTGAACAAACCAGGCCGACTATTGTGGATATCATTCTGACTGGAGAATTGTATCAGTAATTATTGGAAAACATTATTGAACCACTTATTATTCGGTGGTTGGAAACTCAGGTTAACCAAGGTCACAAGATACTGGACGAATAAATTTACATTTTCATGAGAAATGGGCTCCTCATTACGCATTAGCGGTCCGAAATTGGCTATTCCTAAGTGGAAGTAGCTGTGGTTGAGGGGGTTGGATATACAATTAATACAATGTTGTTTTCAAATTTCCCCCTGATGTTAAAATCGATCAGTTTTTATTCAAAATAAAAACTACACGAGTTTAGATTTTATTAAGGGTGGTTTGTTTTGAAATAAAACTTCATAAACTAATTAATCCTTTTAAAATTGTCAGAAACTGCAATTAAAACGGTAACGTTGCACATTAAGGAGGTAAAATCTAATATATTGTTTTAATATGATAGGGTTTTTACTGATGCTCTAAAAATTAATCTGAATGTGCATTGCAGCAGTAGCCCTGGGGGTTTTGGTGCATTCATGCAGAATTATATATGGCTGTTTCGATCAGAATTACGTAATATTGGTTCATAACTCATACGATATGTCAGTTGTGTGTTAAATGAGCAACCATAAAATCAAATTACATGATCGTATACTGTAGATATATCATCGAAAACAGGAACGCAGTTCTTCTGTGGGATATAATATACGTATACAGAAAAAATTGCGTATGCTGTCTATGCAATTTGCTGCATTAGATATGATTACCCTCTGCAAATGGAATGGTGCCCTTTAACGAACCATTAAATAAGGAAAACAAATCAAAGATACTAAGTTGATTGATTACTACCTTGATTATGTTATAAAATACGCACTTACAGAGTTGATTTTGAACAAACTGTTGAAAAATTAATTCTAGTTTTGGACTGCAAATTTTTAATTTATTAATTTAATGCCAACTTTGCTTCTCAGCGAAATATGTACCAAAATAAAGCTTTAAAAGACATCTTAATTGATAATGCCTAATAAAATACGTCTTATATAAGACCTACACTCACACCTACAGTGAATAATTGAGACGTTAGAAAAATATCTCACGAGAGAATATGAAAACCCATGTTTTGAATTTGAAGTTTGGCATCAATTTTATTTCAGGGTACAGCGTGAGAGTGGTTGAGGGTTGAACTCTATTAATATAAAAAGGGGTGAAATTGTTACCAACCGCATCTTCGAACACAAGTTATATAAAAGCTGCTGATAGAGAAAGCAGAATCCTCCACGAGATTTTTTATGTTAACACAAAATTGACGAGTAAACCCCAAATTTTTAGACGTACCATTGGTATTCAATTTTATTAAAATACTGTAGTGTTAAATCTGTAGCCACATAAAATAACAGTAAAAAAGCTACTTTTGTACGAGGTCAAAACTAATTTTTACAAGTATTTTTCTATACGAAACTCTATTAGGTGTGGTAATACAAGAGATTCAAAACGAAGTAAAAATTTCACCTATTTACAGCAATATAAAAATGAAGGAACTTACACTTATAAGAAATACATGGGGATTGTCTCTTATGCAATATACGCAAATGAAATAAGGATAGACATATATTAACCTGATTACGGCTGCTTGTCTGTCTCCTAATCTTTTGGGGCATTTTGATTAACGTGCTTTTTCTAAACACCGCTAACGTCACAACTTAATGTTATCTCACGCCTTGACTGTATGCTTACCAACTTTGAACAGTAATTGCTTACTCAGCAAATTCTTTAACAATATTAGCACGCAAATTTTTTTAACTAACCCTATTGCAAATTCTTTTCTCCCTTCCATTAGAAATATACAAGCAAATCCTTTGTACAATATAAGCACATATATATATTTTGATTAATCCTAGAGGAAGCTACTATGTTGCACAATATTTGCCAAAGGTAACCTTTTAAATCCATGGTCCGTTTATTTCTTATATGAGGGATAAACTTAGCACATATATTTTTAATTAACCCTATTGCAAAATCATTGTTTCCACCCATTTTAAATACACAAGCAAATTTAATTTTGACGCATATACTTTATTAATAATTCTAGAGTATGTAAGACCTGCTTAACAAATTTTAATACATCCAGTATCACTGGTGTTGAATATTTTACAATTTATGAATGACGTCATACTATTTACAACTCCAGCACATATATATTTTGCAATACACAGACCAATGCTTCCACAATACTAGCACATATATTTTTTTAATTAACCCTAGAGTAAACAGTGTTACACAATATTTGTACAAAGTAGGCTTTTAAGCCCCTCAAAAAACATAACCCACTATATTACTACATATACTATATTTTACAAATTAGGCGCACGATGCGTTGTCTGTAAACGCCTACATGCACCATATTCACATGGTATACTTGCTAACACTTAATTTCTATAGAAATGGGTTTAGTATATTTTGCAATTTATGGGCGACGTCAGACTATTTGCAAACATAAGTCTTTATTCCCATCGTTGGGCTTGTTTATAACTTTGAGAATGTTAGATTCTAAAACCAGGTAGTTTAATTTATTACATAACACACTAGCTACATACAGTGAAAAAAACATTGCTAATTATTACTATATCTACACGTACACCACATACATTCAATGTGTTACCTATATTTGTATAGATTCTCCATATTAATATGGTATTCTTGCCAATATTTAATTTTTGCTGGACATCAAACAAATCATATACTACTAATTGTAGTTTCCAACATAGAATTTTGACAAAACACACTTAGTAATAGAATTTACCCTAGACAAGTAAGCTGCGTTACCAGTAATATACACGAATATATTATACATTTTTAATAATTCTTAGCTACAGTATGCATTCTATAGTACACGCATACAATTTTTAAAACAGTACAGTCATATGACCGTCGTTTCTCCTAACCTAATAACTATATTTTGCAATTATAATTAGTTTCAAATTACACTCACGGTTTAATTTTTAGCTCCATTTTCTTCGTTTCCTAAAGCACAATGGGAATTGAAACAATTGGATTTTTAGCCATGATTAACTTGTAGTAGACTTGATTGAAAATTCCAGCATAGTTGAAAGTGTTGCTTAGATAAATGTAAAATTATTATCAGCCCTTTCCAAAGTAAATTTATAAGATAAAGTCGAAAGCAATAATAATAAAGATTAAGATTTCACTCAGTATTAGGTAGCACGCACAACCTATGCACTGAACGCTTAATTATATTTCCGTGAGGCACACACACACACACACACACACACACACACACACACAAAAACATTTCGTACAACACCATCAGTAGCTGGATGTAGTTCCATAACTCTACCAAGGGACCATTAGAGTGGAGGTAAGTTATCTTCTTTAATAAGCACAAGAGAACCATTTAAGTCTTCGTTGTATTTCATGTACAACAAGCAAGTTTCAGCGTTTCTAAAAATCTTGCGCAATCTTTTGAATACCTGGTATAGCGCCATTTTATTTTCAGTCAGATGCAGAATATTATGCGCAGGAGGGAGGCATAGAGTACCGTTTTGGAAGTGACCAGGAGTCAAAAGATTGTGATCAGAAGGATCGTTAGATAATGGAGAATGAGGACGTGAGTACAACACAGTCTCGATTTGCACTAAGACAGTTTGCAAATCTTCATAAGTTTAAGTTAGGGTTGCCTAAAACCCGTTTTAAGGAAGTCTCAGTCGCTTTGATGCCAATTTCCCAAAAGCCACCTTGATGAGGAGAGCGTGGAGTAATAAATTCCCAGTTAATTTTCTGATACGCTAAAAAATTGGATGTTTCAGTTTCAATATCTTTATTTGCAAGAAATTTAAAAAGTTCCTTTAGTTCTTTAGAAGCGCCAACAAAGTTAGCGGCATTGTCAGACATGGTTACATTTGAGTTAACTTTGTGGCTTATATATTGTCGTAGAACAGTTAAGAACGCAGGAGTGGACAACTCGGTTACTAAGTCCAAGTATATAGCCTTAGTTACCATACAGATAAATAAGCAAATGTATGCCCTTATAAGTTTAGCGCCGCAAAGCTTGCGGTCTTTTATTAAAATGGGGCCGTCATAATCTACACCAACATTATGAAAAACAAGAGTATTAGGCTCAACTTTTTAAAAGGTAGATTTCCCACAAGAGAATTATAAGTAGTAGGATTAGCTCTGTAACATTTAATGCATTTACGACAAATTTGTTTCGCGGTAGCGTTTATAGGCCAAAGTGCTCTAGGACGCAAGCTAGCAATTGCTGCGGTCTGCAGTGCTTTAGTTTAAGATAAAAATGTTGGACAAGTAGTTTAGTTAATTTATGCTTTTTAGTTAGTAAAATAGAAAATTTTTTGTCGAAAGTATAACTAGAATTTCTTAGGTGCCCACCAACTCTAAGTATACCATCTCCATCTAGAAATGGATTTAATGATAATATGCTTAAATCGGCTTTCACAGAACGATTAGATTTTGGTTGGTTTAGTACTGACCCGAAACCTCAGCTTGACAAAGTTTAATAAGTATGTTGAGACTATTTTGTAGTTTCTTTGTAGTTAGGGAGCCAGAAGTTTGGATAGTTCCCGGTATAGAATTTTTTACAAACCGGCAGCTGCATGCCACAATACGTTGCAGCCGGTTTAGTGTAAAATACCTATTGAATAAATTAGAAGTATGTAGGTTTAGTAAAGTTACAGTGCTGCTTGACAGAAATTTAAGTTCTGGGTCAACTAAAATGTTGGGGAAAGCACATTGGATAGGCCAAATGATGCATGGTTTAGTAAGAAAGCTAGGACCATTTCCCCATAAAGGATAGTCTAGTAATTTATTTATAACTACCCCACGAGAGACTAGATCCACAGGATTTAGTTTAGATGGAACGTGAGACCAAGAATCTATATTAGTTAGTTCCTGAATAAAAATAATTCGTTAGCAACAAATATTTTAAATCTATTTAGGGCGGACTTGAATCAATGCAGTACTATCGTCAAATCAGTCCACAATCGTTTGTTAAAAATGGGGACCGTTAGAACGGATTTTATTTTATGCGTCAGTTGCGCTAGTAACACCGCTGCACACGACCTTAGTCTAGGGATCGTAGCGCCGTGTAGTGGAGCAATACGAGATTTAGAACATAATAAGTTAGAATAACCATTACCTTCAGTGTCGGTAACGCGTACGTAGATACAGGCACCGTAGGCGTAGTTGCTGCTGTCACTAAAGCCGTGGAGATCTATAGAACTGTAATATGTAGGAATTACACAACGACGAATATGTAAGTTTTCGAGTGCACCCAGTTGTGCTTTAAAGACACTCCAATCGGAATTAAAATTTCAGGTATAGTTTCATCCGAAGAAGTTTTCAGTTGCCACCATTGTTGTATCAAAAGTTTTTCGATAGGCGTAGCTGGCGATAGAAGACCTATTGGATCAAAAATTTTCCAGACCATTAATAAAATGAAACGCTTAGTATTTTTGATTGTGTTAGTAAGTCTGACTGCAGTCATTTTTTGACGTAAATATTAAAATGGTTGAAGTGTTAGTTCCGAGTTCAAAGTTCTATCAGAAGTGAAACCTGTGCAATAATTGTTTACTGGTCGCTTTGTCGCAGCTCGAAAATTCTTACAATCCAAAAACAAAATCTATGACTAAGATTTTTAAAAAATGATATGCCGCATGCTCAAAAACATTTGGTGTGATAGTTTCTGATTTAGGGGATAGAAGGTTTGCATCTGCGCAAACTTTAACGTTTATCTTTTTCGGTGGTTTAGGTTGACCTATACCTTCGGCTATCACTAATAATGGACGTTAGGAGTTTGATACGGGCAAAATGAACGTTATAGATTTAGATATGCCCTGATAAGGCAAGAACCCAACAACAATTTTAAGGATGCACTGGCTAACTACTGTGGTGCAGCAAAGAGTTTCTATAAAAAACGTAAACATTTGAAATGGCTGAAATATGAAAACGTTACAACGAACTCTTGCCTCACAGAACTTTTTGATCGTCGTAGTTAAGGGGCGCCAAACCGTTTTGTCTAAGCAATCCTTTTCGAAATATGCCTACACGAAGTACCACTATTCTTTTGCCTTTAGTTTCCTAAATTTATCACAGTATAATTAACATTTCTCTATCTTAAAAACACTCATTAAACTTTGTTATATCCAGTACATTTTTAAAATTAAGCGTCTTTCCTACATACAACTCCATCAGTTATGTGGCTGTATATCTCTCTACAAGCTTATCTAATTTTACCTTGTTCATAAATAAATTCTATATAAATTTAGCTTCTATTAAGATTACATAACTGCAATATGAATACAGATATACTCAAATTAAAACCCTAAATTCCTAACATCAAATTGGTCAAGAAGTACTAAAAGAAATCGCAACAAATCAATAAATCAAGTAAATCAATGGTACTATCACACCGCTGTTCCCTTTTTTAGGATTCTAAATCACATTTCTGGATATGCCTAAACAGCAATACACAGAAATCAGTCATATTAAAATTCTTCCGTTTATCAATCTATTGTTCATTAAAAATACCAGATTTTCACGCTTTAACTAACATTAAATTTCACCAATAAAGCTTTCATTTAAAATCAATACGCACATGTTTCTTAATATTTTAAAACGTTTCTAATTTCCTTTTACGATAGCATCATACTTAAATTTAACTACAACAGGCTCCATCACAAATTGATTGTTCAAGCAAAATAACCACTTTCACGTTCTGTTAATTTCCTACTACATAAATACGACCTTATTTGAATATTAACGCCACATGTACATAATTATCAATTATAAAATTAAAAACGCATCTTTTACTTACGGTTTGTTTCCCAGTATACCTTGAAATCCAGAACCATCAGACTTTTTTACTTCAAACAACACCTCTCTTAATACAACACAACATCCAAAATATTGTGGTGTAAACTTTTAAGATTCTAACCCCTTTACCCGTTCGTCACAACACCAATTTGACAATCATGGGCTTAAAGGTTAGTCTGCACTTCCAAGCATAGTTCAAAAAATGCTACACGCCACGTTCTACCTTGCGGCATCTTGAAACTGTGTTAACTTCCACTTTCAACTACCTTCCCACTATCAAGCTTACTACTTATATAACGCTTGTCCTTTAAGTATTTCATACTAACCGCGATCAAAATTCTGTTCACAGAGTGTAATATATTTTAATCTATACTGAATAAAAGCTTATTGTCACGTTAATTACGCTAAAGTCACGTACTTTCTATGTAAGTGGTATCATTGTTATAATATGGTATTTCTTTAATATTCCTGGTGGCCGGGCTGTACGACTACTGTCGTATTGTAAATTATCTTTTTAAAAGAAGAGCCTAGGTATCTTCTTGTATAATTAGTATATATTATAATTTGCGGGTTTAAAATAAATTATCGATTTGGAACATTATGTTACAATGTATTTAAATGAAATAGTGGTATACCGTATTATCTAAATTTCTTTAAAAGAAACAAATTTTAAAGTGGTATGCTTAATTAATATTAAGTGTTCGTGAAACCTACCATACAGGGTGCGTTCATATTTAATCTGTCCCTCCAAAATTAGATTTTTTCGCTCATCTCGCTTATGTCTAAAGTAACTCTAACGCGATATAAGTTGTGATGCCTAACTCAACAGAAACGCAAATAGACCATAGATCCTTTTATGGGAAAGTATATGTAAAATGAGCAATTTTGACCCGTACCAAGGTAGTTCATCTACTAATGACACAACATGTGTGAGGTTACAGTTTGTACGTCAAACAGTTTAATAAAACTAAATAAATAAATCCTATTAAACCTATATAAAATTTATACAATCAAGTTTCTTTTAGAATCCCCAACAGTTATTTCAAACCATACTAGTATGTGAGACGCAAACGAGGCACTGCACAATTTTGTAACCAAATATGGAAATTATATGGGTATTGCTATAAAGTTCCACAGATGGGAAAGCCGGTCCACTTTTACTTGCATCGTTTCTAACCAATCAATATAGAAATCATTTAATCAAGTGAATTAGCATTTTATCCGTTTCTTTCCTTAATTGGTTTGTTAAAATAGATCAGACGGTATTTTTGTTACAAAATTATCTAATATAAATGTCCATATCCTGAACATTTAAAATTTTATTAGATTAAAACCGTACATTTTTCAACTTCACTCTAAATTATCGCGACGAACTTAAATGTCATATAAGAAAATTAATTTAGGATATTTAGCTAGCAACCTTTAATAATTGAATACCCAATTATTGATATGAATTTCGTGCTTCCAATCGCTAGTTTTCGAATGACACAATAAATTCAAACTACGAAATTACATTCAGGGCACGCATGCTTTTTTATTCAAAATTGTAAGAATATAATTTTAAATACTTAAAAAAAACTCTAATTTACACCCAGTTTCCACGAACATACAATACTATGCCTAGTTTTAGACATTCCAAATAAAGAATTTGTAAATTATTTATCGTTTAAGACGTTTGTTTTACACTAATTTTTAGAACACGCAGGACTTTCTCACGAACAAATTACATTCGTAGAGTTTAACTTCCAAATAAACTATGATTTATTCTCGATATAAAAGCGTTGCAAGTTATTAACCCCTGCCAGAAAAGGATATAAAGCTACGACCATTAGGAAAGTTACAAGCCGCTTCAATTTTTCTTATACAGTAAGTGGATTACTATATAACTCGGTAATTTATGTACAAACCTAAAGCAAGGCAAATAACAGGATATTTTCTATTTTATTTTGGGTGAAACTAGAAAGTGGAAGAAGATTTTACACTACAGGCGCCAGCGTATGATAATTATCTCTTCACGAGACTTCTAGATTTCTTCGTCCTACTGATGAGATCATAAAGGAGCAAAAGTTCGATGCTTCTACATAACAATGACAATCGCCTTCTCTATTTGATTTATATGAATTTCACTAATATTTTCAAAAACGTTTGTGCCTAATTTTGCCGAGCATGAAAACTTATGTCGCAAGGAAGTTATTTTAGAGTTTGTTTCAACTTCAACTTATTTCTTTAGTTGTGGAAATGATAACAAAGCAACTGCAGCAGAATTGTACAGTGAATCACCGACTACATCGACTTTGACATAATCTTTATTGAGCATCAATTACTGATACTGATACTTATGAAATTTTATAATTTGTAATATTACATTTTTGATCTTACCAAATGAAAAGAAATGTGGGCTGAAGATATTTCAACAATACTTAAATTTAGCTGAAATATATTATTTGACATATTAATTTAGCTAAGCAAAACTACGATCTTCAGTCGGCGGTGCCACCCGGTGCGATCCCCTCGTAAGTCCACTGCTGTCCTGACGAGAGGATTGCCGTGAAGAGCCGTTCCATCAAAGGTCTTCCTTTAGCTTCCTTAACGAATTCTACGAGCGTTGGATTGTTGATATCGGAGTCGACACAGTGAATCGTTACACCAATCGGTTATTTTCAGTTACAATAAAACACGTTCCTTATTTATACATAAAGTTGTTATACATAGAGTTGTGTATAAAGCATAATATATACAACTTATCAATAAACAATTATCATCATCATTAGGTCTTCAGTCCTGGAACTGATTAAACGCACACCTTCATTGTTTCCTATTCTGTGCTAACCTACACATTTACCTGAAATATCCACAGTATCCATCTTTCACTATCTGCGTGCAATAGTCTTATTTAGGTCTACCTCTACCTTCTTTTCCTATCGCTGCTTGTAATATACCTTGCACAATTCCCCAAAAATGCCTTAGAACGTAACCTACTCTTCTACTTTTCATATTTTTTTTCCACAGATATCTTTATTTCTCTAATATTTCTATAACCTCTTTGTTATTAACTTTGCACATGCTATCATCTTCATACATCTGAAATACAACATTCCAAACGGCTTGTACCGTTTTTCTGTCTGCTTCTCCTACTGCCTCTATTTCATATACGTACTGTGCTATGCTCGATACATATGCTTTCAACAATTTTGTTCTTGTTTCTACGTTTGCTGTCTACGAACGTAGCCGCTGCCGTTCCTTGTTCAATGCAGTTCGGTTCCCCTTCTATTGTTTACAAATGTATATCCTATTTCCCTGATATTCAGTAGTATCTGAAGGGGGTAAGTATCTTGCGGCATCCAAGACCTCCCAACACTTAAACATTTGCCGAATGAATAGTTTTCCAATACATCCTTTCGCACAATTCACATTAGTTGAGAGTAGTGCAAAGCCAATACCTGTAGTTGCTTATAATAATCATCAGGTTTAAGTAGAGTTATTTTTTTCATCATTAGGTTTCTACCCTGGAATTGTTTGGACGCGTACCTCCATTGATTTCTATTCTGAGCTAGCCTGCACATTTCCTTAACATTCCACCAACCTACATCTTTTACTATCTGTGTGCAATAGTATAACCTAGGTCTACCTCTACCTCCCTTTTTTCCTATTTCTGCTTCTAGTATATTCCGTACTATTCCCCCATGCCTTAGTATGCGAGCTATCATCCTATCTATCCAGTTTTTTACTGTTTTCCACATACCTCTGTCTTCCCCTACCACTCCTAATACCTCATTGTTTTTAACTTTGTTTGTCCATGATATCTTCATCATACGTCTGTAGTACCACATTTCAAAGGCTTCTATCTTTTTCCTGTCCGCTTTTCCTGCTGTCCAGGTTTCACAATCATACAGTGCTGTGCTCTACACATATGTTTTAAGCAATCGTTTCTTTGTTTTTATGTTTGTTGCCTTTAAATATAGCAGTTGCTTTTTCTTGTTAAATGTAGCACGACCTTGTATTAATCTTTGTTTTATATCCTTTGTACTCTTAACGTCTTGCGTTATTTGGCATCTTAGGTAGCCGAAAAATTAATGGAGGATGTGGCACATTCCTGTCTCACCCCTTTCCTGTTCTAATTCTATTATCGCTGTTTTCTCTTTGTATAAGCTATGTACAAGGCTTGTTCAATCGAAACATATCTTTGGTCAGGTTAGCCTTGGAAACAATTGTAATCACTCAACTGACGTTATACAACGATAGTGGTGTTTGTAAACTTCCCACTGGTCAGTTTCTCTCGTATATATTTGACAATGATTTTAAGTATTGTGACTTTGAAATGACGTTTGCTGTTAACAATCCGACTAAATGTGATCAGCGTGCGGTTATTCAATTTCTGTGTGCTGAAGGTTTGCAACCATTGTAAATTCATACACGAGTGCAAGCAGTGTATGAAAACGCATGTTTTGCTAATCCAACTGTCAAGGAATGGTGTCGAAAATTTAACAATCGACGCGAAGGGACGAATGATAAGCCACGACCAAGTGCAATGTGTACTGCGTCAACAGAGAGGAATATGGCACGTGTGGAGGCCTGATTAGAGAAAATCATGAATTTCAAGCTGAATAATTTCAGAAAATGTTGGTGTGAGTATCGAATCTGTACATAGCTTCGTACACAAACTAGGCTACAGCAAAGTTTGTGCGCAATGGATTCCCCGCCTTTTGTCAGAGAACCAAAAAAGATTGCGAATGGGTTTATCTTTGCAACACCTCACGAAACACAGACAAAATGGTAACGATTTTCTCTCGTCAACAATTGCTGGCGACGAATCTTGATGTCATTATTTTGAACCATCCAGTAAGCTGTCATTGATGCAATAGAAACACGCAAATTCTCCGCCACCAAAAAAGTTTAAAGTTCAAACTTCTGCCGGTAAGGTCATGTTGACATTTTTTTTCGACCATGAAGAACCCTTGTTGATAGAATTTACAGAACCTCGGATGCATATCAGCGCAAACTTGTATAATGGAACTTTGAACAAGCTCCATCAAACAATAAAACGAAAACGTCCAGGGAAGCTTTCACGTGGTGTCATTCTGCTTCACGACATTGCTCGACCACATGTTGCTAACGTAGTGAAAAAAAATCTACAGCGAAAGAAATGGAGGATATTAGAGCATCTACCCTGTAGTCCCGATTTATCGTCTTTCTATTTTCACATCTTTGGGCCACTTAAGAAAGCGTTAAAAGGTAACCGTTTTCCGTCGGACGAAAAAGTACAAAACGCCGTGAAAGAGTTCTTTGAGCAGCAGCCACAAGATTTCTTTAGGCAGGGAATACATAGGTTGACGAAGCAATGGGATATGTGCTTTAATCGTAGTGGTAATTATTTGTAAATAAATATTTCCTGAACCAAAGATGGGTTTTAATTGAACAAGCCTCGTATTATCCGTCTATCGCTAAAACTCATTCCAATCTTTTTGAGTATTTCGAACCTTTTTTTTCCATGTTAGATTGTCGAATGCTTTTTCCAGATCTACAACCTTTATATACACACTTTCCCCTTTTCTGTTGTTTTCTCCATTATCACCTTCAGAGCCAAAATAGCTCCCCGTGTCTCCTGTTTCGCTTAAACTCAAATTGATCTTCTCCCAATATTTCGTCAGCTCGTTTTTCCATTCGTCTTTGTACAATTTTAGTTAATATTTTTGACACGTGTGCAGTCAAACTTATTCAAAAATTTTAACATCTAGCTAAAGCCTCTCCTTTTTGGTATAGTTACTATGATATTACGTTTGAAATATTTGGATATTTCGCCTGTCTCATACATATAACTTAGAAGTTGGAAGAGACCTTCTGTTACTGCTTGTTCAGCGGCTTTTAAAGTTTCTGCTTGCATCTTATCTGTACCCGGCGCCTTATCATTTTTCATACCCTTTAATGCTAATTCAAACCCATCCGCTAAATATAAGATATCCCAAGTCATTCTTTCAATGTCTCATTCCTGTTCTAATGCTGTTAGTTCCTACCCTGCATATAAATTCCCTATATATTCTTGCCATCTATCCATTTTTTCTACATTTCCTCCCGCGCGCCTTATATTTTTGCTATACAATTTTATATCTCTAAAATTCATTCTAATTAGTTTGTGTGCTTCATCTGTCTTTCCTATTTCCATCTTAGTTTGTACCTCTTTGCACTTTTCATTAATTCATTGTTCTTTAGCTTTCTTGCATTTGCGAATAATTTTCCATTTTATGACTTTGTATCTCTGTTTTCCTGTTTCATCCGATCTATTTATTGTATTTTCGTTCTTCTTCTATTAGATTCAGGATATCGTTTTTTTATCCATGGTTTCTTATTTTCTTTTTGTGTATACCCCAGAATATCTTTGGTCGCCATGTCTAAGTTGGATTTAAAATTAATCCATTCTGTTTCTACTTCCTTAGTATAAGCAATTTTTCCGACAACTATCGGCAATTCTTTTGACTTCTTATAAAATCTTTCGAAGATATCTTTAACTTCTAGTTCCTCAAAGTCAAAGTGTTTTTTTTCATTCCTTTTTTCAAATTTTCAAATTTAGAAAGGCCTTCAATATTACGATGTTGTAGTCAATGCCTATATCCGCTTCTGGGTAGTTTCTACAGTCTTTACTTGATTGCTAAACCGTTGTCTGACAAGAAGGTGTTCTATTTGATATTTGATATAAAATCAGCGGGAGATTGATTTTGAACTCTGTTACGTTATTAGGGGCAGCCACGTTGGGCGCCAAAAATGTTACGTTACGTAATACAAAGAAAATCAAAGAAATGACAAAGAAAATCAAAGAAATGACCGGGCTCAATCGGAGAGTAAGGGGGGGGTTGTAGAAAGCAGACCAACATACCATGTACGCGGCTGTAAGGAGTTAGTGATAATACCTGCAAGAAAAATAGTTAAGCAAACCTGAAAAAAAAAGAAAAGAATAAGCATAGCAGCAATGATAAGTCTAAATTATTCAGTACTTTGTAAAATGTAAGAAAAAACTGTTTGGATAATCTATATTATATAACAACGGTAAAAGCAGTACAAAAATTTTTAATACAAAGTGAGGTAATATTGGGGAGTAGCAGAAACGTTTCCTCACACACCAATTAAACATAAATCAGACAAAATGTTAAAAAAACATAAATAGGTAAGACACAATAAATATGAGTAATTCAGTAGGATTGATCTTTCTTTCGTTGTTTCTTTGTTTTTCTTAAGTTTTAAAATATCATGCAAGTCTTTTGTAAAAAGTATCAGAACGACAAAGATATGGTAAAGCAACGGATAGATATTTAAAGTAATAATAAGTAGGACATAGTTCAACTTACAAAAGTCCTTCAGCAACGCTTCCTTACAATTGAAGTGTGGGATTCACGATGTCCTGCACTAACGAAGCACTTCACCCTTGGCTGTGAGGGTGTTGATGGAATTTCTTACACTTTATACTAATCACACCTACGTATTTCACTGGCGTTAGCAGCAGACATTATCATGCTGATGGAACTAGGTAGCCTTGATAAATTTCTTGTCAATTCTATTTCCTGAGACAATAATTTCGAAATATTTTGTAACACTAGTTTAATTTCAACTGGGATCAAATGTATACTATTTTCATAAACCTCCAAAAAGCAGTGAGAAACTTCAACCAATACGTTTGTAAACCGGTAATCTGTTATATTTCGCAAATAACGAAAATCGCGCAGGCACTGATCTATTTTAGATTCGTTGGGGTTAGAGAAATTCAGAAACTACAGTATCACTGTATTTAAATAATTCAAAGTATGCACTAATCTGATAAAACAAAGGGACACTAGACTAGATCGCACATACAGTTCAAATATAAAAAGACAAATCCACTAAAAAAACACAAAGTAAAGCAACGCGTATCACTAAGACAATGTTCCGTAAAACGCACGACAAGTTCTATCACTTTTATTTACCACGGAAAAGCAACAAAAAAACCAATTAGTAATGCAACGCGTATCACTAAAACCGTCCGACAATGACCTTACAACAACACTTGTGATCAATCAAACACGTTACATCTAAAGCATACTTCCTTCAAAAGTAATCAGAACTACACTCTGCTACAATTAATATACGACTTTTATTTCATAAGAAAGACAACTAAAATCGTGCCGCGCTTGTTCAGGAACAATTCGAAATTGATCCCGCATTAATTCTCCCTCTTGTCAAAGCAAAAAGAAACAGTCTTTTCCACGTAATTAATATATAGGAACCAAGAACGAACTACGACTCCTAATCTGTTTATTCAACTCGTTGTTACAACCGCTTATCGACTCTTATCTAGACCCGTATATTCACATAAGCAACAAAATTTATATCAACGGCAAGACAAGGACGATGCAATCTACTCATTATAATACGATGCACTCGCCTAAGGAGTTAATAAATATAAAATATAGAAATCGTAGTTACAGAAAGGTATTTGTTAATTGGGAAATAGCGTAAAATGTTATAACTATAAAAATGCCCGTTACAACTCTCTTACGATTCTCTTGCGATTCTCTTACAATTCTCTTACGTTTTTCTTACGACGAAGTTTATGAATCTCTTAGATTCTCTGTGATACTCAGATGATTTCATAATCTTTCGAATTTTCAACTAAAGATAAGTGTTTAAAGTAGAAACAGTTTGATTTTATTTGCACACACTGTGTAAGCTGTGTAATTGGTTTTGAAATGATTAAATGTCGGTTTTTAACCAGTTTTGGTTTACTATCACAAATTATAGTCCTCGTAGAAGAAATTTGATGTACAGCAGAAGTTTGGGTGTACTTTCGAATGGTAGAAGATAGAGAACTCCTTGGTAATTTTTGGTCACAGCTAGCAATTTGGAGAAAGCAATCCAGATTTGGAGTTGTTCTTGCATGCAGCAGCCCCGGGAAGAATGGTAGCAGGTTTCGCGTGTATATATGACACTTAGGTAACTGTACCTTATCGTTGTACGATCTAAATATGTAATTGACTACTTTGTGGAGGGGGAGTATGATTTTATTATAACTAGGACAAAAGGGGGAGAGTTTCTTTATTGAATATTTTAATTTGGGTTATTTTATGTGTGAATTTATGTATAAGGTTTAAGAATAAGTTATGGTATATGAAGTATTTGATATTATGTACGAGGTGAAAGGTCCGTTTAAAATATTTGTGTGCAGAAATTTGCACTAAAGGTCTATGTTTTACAATGAGCTCGTATTGAAACAGAAATAGAGTAAGAAATATATGTTGAAGCCCTATTACTTTCCTTCAATTAATACAATATATTATCATGCGTAAATATTGATCTTGGAGTGTTACTGTTAAGGGAGTACTTAGAAAAGGGTAATGTATATAACTTATAAATGAGGTGTGCAAGAGAAGACTAATTTGATTTTGGCTTGTATATTAATTTCAGTTGGAGTATAAATAAATGTTGTCTATTTACCACAGCAGGATTTTTCGTGTTGACAGTTTATTTTCAGGAAAGTGAGCAAAGCAGCCGTGACAAATTTTTAAGCATTAGTGATATTATAGAAAGAGGTCGTAGTTTTTAAATAGGCACCACAGCGAAGGCCCCACGTTAAGATACCGCAAAAAGAATGATGTGACAATACCTCGCCTCGGGGCGTTGTTAAAAAAGTGCTGTGATACATATGCAGCAATTTGTTTAACTTGAAATTGTTCACGTACCTTTGTTGTTAACTTTGCCTTACGGACTTTTTAAAACGAAATACAACGCAGCAATATCACAAAGCATTTATACAATATGAATTATTTTCTTTCATACAAATGCATTTACAACATCGTTTCTTTCAAACAAAATAATTTCTAAGAAGTACTTGATAAAAATATTGTTTCTCACCTTATTTTAAATTTACAGAATTGAACGTATTCTTTTAAGGATCGTTTACCTGGTTATAAATTATTTCTACGCTTGAGAAATTTGTTTTGGCCAGAAAAATCCTTGACATATAATCTATTAAAAAATTAGAGTATTTCGAACTCTCAACACAAATTCCTGGTAAAAAATCCCTCACAAAAAAATTATGAAGACTATCTTCAACTAGATCCAAATACTCTAATATCAGTTAAAAATAAATCTAAAAGTGATGCTTGCAGAATCCACAAAAACTGCTCCTGGAAAAAATTATCTTCTTATTTTAAATTGACGTCAAATCCGCTTACAAGATTTTTCATAAAAAATTTTCATTTCAAACAGCAATTACCAAAGTAGATTTATGTTTAAATCTTCCTTTCGATTATTTATTAAAATAGCTTTATATTCAAGAATTTTGCTTCTTCAACGTAATTAATGAATTCCATTTTTCTTTATAAATTGCGTTTAAAACATCGCTTCTTTATTCATTACAACCTCACAACTGGGTTAAATTACAGTATGTTTACTACATACTCAAATACTAGTGCAATAGCTTGCGGTTAAATCAAAATATTTTGTGCTCTCATGAAGGAAATCTAATCAATGAATGACTGACCGCCCAAATAAATAAGCGCTTCCTTTATATACAAATTTATTTGTTTCCAGATGCTTACTCGAAAAGTGTAGAACATAATGATGTAAGGTTTTTCAGAAAACCCAATTAACGTTTTTACATTGTACATCAGTGAATAAAAGTACGCTTGTATTATACAGGGCGTAACCATGAATTTACGGAAATTTTCATTTTTTCCAGATCTTTTTATATCTTGGTAAGATTTATTTGTAGAATTTGAGATTCAATGACTCCTTGTGACCCCTTATCACGTCAATATATATGTGTGTGTGTGTGTGTCTCTGTGTGTGTATGTGTGTGTGTGAGAATGTGTGTGTCTGTGTGTGTATGTGTGTGTGAGTATGTGTGTGGGTGGGTGGGTTGGTGGGTGCGTGCGTGCGAATATGCGCGCGCGCGTGTGCATGCGTGCGGATGTACGTGTGTGCGCGTGTATACGTGTGTGCGGTGTGCGTGTGTGCGTGTGTTGTGTGTGTGCGCGCGTGCGTGCTTGCCCGCGTGTGTGTGTGTACGTGCGTAGATGCGTGCGTGCGTGCGTGCGCGAGTGCGTGCGTGCGTGTTTGTGTGTGGGTGTGTGTGCGTGTAATATTTGTGTTTTGTAAGCAACATCATACAGTTTAAAACTGAAGGCACAAGAAGCACTACCCGTTCGCTTACCGTTTTCCAGAAAGTCATTTTGCTTGTATAATTTTGATCTTTTGTGAAAAACTTTTTGCGCACAATTACAGCAACAGTGTTTTCCATAAATTGAATTCATCCAAATATTTCATCCCAACATAATTACTTTTATAATGGTATGATATTAAATGTGCATTTCGTTGCCTGTTTTAATTCCGCACATCAAAAATTGCAAAGTTCCAAAGGACTGTTTTTTTAGATATCGTTAAAGCTCCGTTCTAAACAGTTTCTCATGTTCCACAAAATAAAGTCAAACGCACCATCTTAAACAGAGTTTTCTAAACACAAAGCTTTCGGAATCAATCAGTTTCAATCAATTACTTCAGTCAGCAACACCGTATACATTAACTTTGTGCTCCGTTGAATCTACACTTTTAAAAGCATTTTATATAAAAAGGGAACTAATTAAATCGGCTTACAATGAGTGGCGGCTTCGAACTAAACCTTGTTCCTTTGAAAATATCTTTCAACTTCCTATCGCAAGTTAGTTCTCTGTCTCTTTAGATTCTGATTTTCTACGACTGCCCAAAGCATAATGGCAATTGTTGCACTAGTTATTTTGTACAATAAAGCTACAAACAAAACTCAATTTTCAAAATAAATTAGTGATCAACTTTCTCTTCCATTTTCCCTACATCTCCAACGTCCGTACTTACGTGTTTAAAAAGTATTTTCGCTAACGTTAACTGGTTAATTAAAACGGAATTCCTCTAAAGGATTTCGATTGATTGTTATTTAAGGAAACAAGGGTGTAGCTGTTGTCATTGATTTATGTCTTAATTGAAGCACTTGTACTACAGGTATTTAGGCTTATCTTCTATGGGAAGAAACCCGATTTAACTTCAAGTTTAACTAAATGAAAGTTCAATTTTGAATGATAGGAAACGTTTGGTACCACCTCATATACCGACTCGTACATATGCCACATAGGCATTTCAATGATAAATAACTACACTTGTTTGTTTAATTAATGACTATAGAACTGAAACATATATATGGTTCTAATACAAGAACCCACGTGTGCGAACTCCTGCTTTTCAGAAGACATTTATATAACGTTTATATATCTGTAAAAGAAATTTGTTTGGCTGTGCGTGTGGTGTATTTTTATTGATTAGAGAGTCATGCAACCTTCCGAATTAGATCTATGTAGGGAGCTATCCTGAGTTCGGCGTAAGAACAAATTGGGTAATTTTAACTAACTATTGACTAACCATTAGAAAGCTGACCCCCAAAAAGTTATTATAGATCCTTTACCATTTTCTCTTCTTGTTAATAATAGAGCATATTGGAACCGTTCAAGTAAAATGTATCATTGGACATTTTCGGGATATAGATTCTGTTTTTCAGTGCAATCATCGCGCAAGAGTTCCTCTATATGTCTCTTTCTGCTTTATTATTTAATAATAGTTTTACTAATAAGGTGTCAACTTAGTTTGTCTTACAATAAAGTTTTGCAATTATACCGTGCCCGGGTTCTAGTGAGAGCTGATGTCTATCTCTGTACCATGTCAAACATTTGAAGAATGCGTCATTTGACTCTTCAGGATTGTTGCAGAACCAGCAGATGACATTGTTTCGCCTGTAGAAACGTTTTAGACACGACCTAGAACAACCATATGCTGTCATCACCTGGGTCAGATAGTAATTTACTTCCCCAAATGCCCTTTCTGCCCATAGCCGTTAATTCAGTATTAGATATGGGTACACCATTTTATTGGTGTACTCTACTACCTTTGCTCTTGAAACTATCTTTTTTATTTATTCAGTGAAACAAATTTTTTATATATGTAGCTGGCCTCACTCATGGGCGCTAGTGATACTTATTGTTCCAAGAATCTTCCGACACAACTAGGGGTCTATTCCTTGGGTAGAGCTATGAGAAGGGGAAGTCGAAATCTGTTTGCAGATCAAACTTAATCTAAACCAAATAGGCGCCACCAAGTCCTGATGTAATTATGATAATCGCATAGCATATTTCTAAGGGCGGACGTGGAGACCCAAAGAAAAAGGATCGCCTTCGCTGACAAAAACCTGTCTTAATAAAATAAGACGCAGCTCCTGTAAGAAATTGTAATAGTTAAATAAATAAAAAAGTGGAACACCATTTGTGTCCAGCAAAAATACATAAAGAAGTAGTAAAAAGGTATTTCCAATATAAAATTGGCATCAATTTCTTACTCATAAAGGTTTTAGCTTTATGTTATTAGATTTGATCACACTTGATCAAAATAAAAAAATCTTTAAACTTGAACCAATTGTTTACTAAAAAATCTCTTTTAAAATAATGTGACTTGTAACAAAAAATTTAATCATTAACTGTATCAATCTAAAACTTTCAACTTTCATCTTTGTCTTAATTATTTTCAATCAAATACTTTACTTTAAGACATGAACTTGTTGTACAAATAGGGTTCTAACCTGTGCAGATCTGTTCAGGCGGATAACAAATTAATAGCTTCTAACAATGTTAGCATTTGAGTTTTCTAAATTACATATACAAATTCTAATGTAGATAAAGCTGATCACAAAACTAGACATGTTTACATATATTGTACTAAAGCTGTTCAAAGCATTTGCTTTTAAAATAACATCTGTCAGCAGTACAAAGCAGAAAAATATATGACGTCAGTAACACCTGTTGACGTTACCGACGATTCACATTGAGCAAAGCGTGTTGTTTTTAAAACATTAAATCAGTAAACTTTAGTTTTACTACTGGTAAATCCAGCTCAGCAATTAGTTGAAACTTTTATAACGTACTTGTATTACGCATCAAAGCAAGTTAACGTGTTCCTAGTTTTGAACACATAAAAAGAACTTATAGCTATCTACGAACCAAAACTGCATTTGTCGCATTGTAACAAAGAAAGACGGGATACCCGATGTTTCAAGCAACGATAACAGCGTTTGTACTTTGAAACAAATTCATCCAAACCAACTTCTTTAATGACTTCGTTCCACGTGTCAAATCAAATTCTGTTGCAATACATTCTGCAGCAGTTGTAATCTCGAAGATGAATTACGCCGCCTTCCAAAGGTAGCATCTCACATGTGTATACTTTACTGTGTCCTTGTGTGTCTTAAAAGTTGCATCCTACTTGTCGCGCTAAATAAATTATCTCAAATTATACAAGTTCGCACAATATATGCCTTACCGACCGTTATTCGAAGATATGTTTACTAATTGAAGTGGATTCGCAGATTGCCGGCCTGCAATCTAGGGTACATGTTGATATTTCTATCACTTGTGGCCGACTATCTTCTAACCAGCTCGGGCGGTCGCGCCGTCAGGAGGGAAACGATCAAACAGAGATGTGCTTGTAAATAGCTGTATATGACACAGATATCTAAATATAAGTAGATTATTAAAGGACGATGCAGGCTTAACGTATTACTTTTGAAGTTGAATGCAAATTATTATTGTTATTAATAAAATTATTACATTATTCTTAAAATTATATGGAGGGATTTATTATCGAAAATAAAATTGTTACACTCTTTAGTGTTCTTGATATTCCTGTTAGTATATTGCGTACTCTATTTGCCTATAGCAGGTTCTTCCCATACAAGGAACTCCAGTAGTACTGCGTGCAACCAAAATGGCACTTAAGAATATTTTTTATAAGCGCTACACATCCTTTAAAAGCGTTTGTAGCAATACATTATCACTTGCACTCTTTTTGAGTTTAATATTTCATTCCAAGCAGATGCAATACACGACACTATCGATTCTACCGAGGAAAGAACCACTTTATGTTTGCTAACAGTTAGCGTTCTAAACATTGAAAAATCTTTAGTGAAGCTCTAAGTATACGAGGGTAGACTGAAAAGTAATGCACACATGCTCGTAGAATATGGACAATATAACCTACAGTCCCGGTGCCAATAGCGTTGTAAACGAAAGCGGCACTTTGGTAGTTGCTCTTTTGCGGGCGGAGGTTTCGTTGATGGTGTGGGACTGGTTGTTCCTTTTGTTGCTTCCTTTGCAATCTCGTCATCCTTGTAAGCGGGTGACCATTTCCCATGGAGTTGTCGACATGTGACATTGAATTGGATTCTGCAATTTTGGAAAGATGAGATCCACAGACAACTATATATCGTGGTTGATCTCTATTTTCATGCGGCGAACCTGACGCACCTTAGTGCTGAGTAAGGTAGCTACCGGTTGAGATAGCGTCTGTTTTTGTCCATAATAATCTGCTGTTATTTTCGCTTTAATGGCTGGGCTGTCGTATTGCTCCAGGAAGAACTTCTTAAAGTCGGCGTAGCTGGACTGGAAAGACTCGAATGTTGCCTACCATGTGACTGCATGGCCTGGTTGTTGGTAAGTTTGCTCCTTTCGCTTCCATTTGTTGGAGGAATTCTGTCGGATCTTCTAGAAGGATGCCAGAGAAAACAAGTTTCTCGACTTTGGTGACTACCGTAGTGATATGGTAGAGGTCTTGCACTGGCGTGTTAATTGGTATAGTTTTGTATGCTTTGTTGGTGTTGTTGAACGCCACTGCGTTGTTGCAGTTCTAGAACTATTGGTGGTTTTGTGTCCTCCTGGGCTGGAGGTGGTTGATTCGTGTCCGGCTGGATGTTCATGGCTGTCTGACTTCTTGTTTAGGACATGTTATTTTGTCCGTAAAAGTTACTGCTTACAGTGTCTTGAGTGAAGACGTCCCAGTCACGTTGGACACCACTTGTTACGGCTTGGTGCCGGTGTTTGGGGCGACGTCTAAATTCTGAAGCACAGTGTGTGCGAGTCCTAGTTCTGTTCATTGGTTAATATTCACAAAATGTATATATACTGAAAGGTAAAACAATGAATTATAGGATCAATACACACACACACACACACACACACACACACACACACACACCACACACACACAGATATATATATATATATATAAATTGTTGATAATTTCTTGACCATCTGTAGTATAATAGCAATCAGCAGTTCCTGGATTTTGGTCATCAAAATAATATGTAATTTATATGTATAGTATCTTTTTAGTCAGTATAATAAAATAGTTCATAAATATGGAATAAATTACATAAGTTTTTTTTTTGTTAAGACGCGTTTCGGTTAGCGACCATTTTCAATTACAATTGTCTGTAATGTAAAAGTTAAATTAATTAAAAACTAATAAAATATTTATACAAACCAAAACTTTTTTGAGATGAGTATGTTCATAAATTGTTGGATGGTATACATACTTCTTAAAATATAAGTAGTATATAAGCCATCCAACAATTTATGATCATACTCATCTCAAAAAAGTTTTGGTTGTATAAATATTTTATTAGTATTTTTAATTAATTTAACTTTTACATTACAGACAATTGTAATTGAAAATGGTCACTGACCGAAACGCGTCTTAACAAAAAAAAAGCTGATGCAATTTATTCCATATTTATGAACTATTTTATTGACCAAAATCCAGGAACTGATGCTTATATATATATATATATATATATATATATTTTGATATGATAACGCTGCACGTCTATGTAACTATACGTTCAGTCTCCTGCTGCCCGCAACCGCTCTGTGCGTTATACTATTCTAAAACTTAATATGCCTCGGCTAGCTCAGTCTAATTCACACAAAGTGCACAACGTTACGATTACAAATAATTTACCCCCTCCCCCATCTAATACTTGTCCTGCTTTGAATGAAAAAAACGAAATCGACTAATATTTGTATAATGAGAAAAAAAAATCATATTTAGTTCACAGCTTAATATGTTTTACAGTATGACAAAATAAACCCCTGAATCAAATAATAATAATTTTTAAATTGTTTATCCCCAAAATTATAGCCCCCTTTCTTTCTTTTTAAAGCCAGCAAAAATGACACTGTACTCTACTGAAAAATTTTAAACGTTTAAGACTTTTCCCCTTTTTACGTAAATTTTCACGTATAAAAAAGATATTTGTTGACTCTACATAAAATACTCAGGTATAATAAATATAGTCAATGTTCAAAATAAAGATAAAATAATGCCTTTTGATAGATATTTCTGACCTGTAGTTTTCCTGGTGCGTCTTTCTTTGTTCTTCCTGGATCTGCTTACTTTCAGTTGAGTTGCTTTATTCAATGCTTAAAACAATTTTCTGTTTTGTACTCCTTTGCGTAGATTTAAACCAATATTTTTATTCGGATTTCTTCCCAGCATTATCAATTTATTTGGTTTCCAAATTTGACCCCGTTTAATTAATAATCTAGTATTTTCTTAGTTTACTCAGTATTACCCAGTTATTCCGTAGTCCTTCTTATAGTTACTTAGATTTCTAGTCTTTTCTTAGTATTACTTGAAGCCGCTTTCCAGCAAACGGCGAAACTTATCTCATTTATTTCTCACTATTATTTACTTTAACATTTTCTAACACCACTTTCACAAATATTTAATTATTTTAATTTTAATATTCACTTGTTGCGTAAATTCTTGACTATAGGTGACTGGAACTTTGCTCAGTTTGAATGAAGACTGCCTGCTTATCAAATTCTCGCGTTATATAAGCAACGCCCCTATCCAAAGTTTATTGGTTATCGGCATTGTTTGTACAAAGTTTACGACCAGCCATAGGCTTTTACATTTATACGTCTAATAATAATTCGCCGGAACGATGTTCTTGGTTACGTAGGATACCAGTGGATTTCTATTATGTATTTATTCTTGACCGTCTGTCTTGATGTTGTTGCAGGAATTTCTAATTCGCTTTGGCACGTAATTCAACTTACAGCTTTTGTTTGTCTAGATAATACTTTAGGTTTTGTATTAACTTTATGTAGAAAACCACATAGATGAAATGACGTAAATTAACATATTTCTGTTCACATCCTGCGTTTCCAAAATGTATTTATTTTGAAAGATGCGTTTATTATCAGAGCTCTTTGCTATCTCCTTTCACTATCGCATGTTTAATTTTAATGAAATTGTATCATGATTTCCTAGCCTTTACTGCATTTACTGCGTATCTATTTACAATTTATGAATGCTTTTCGGCTTAAGACAAGTTTGATTGAGTGTGGAGTTATTTCTCTTGCTAAATGTGTATTTATTGTTAAACGATATGCTTCCCGGCATTATTTAAACTCAATTGCTCCTTATACAGGGTGTTAAATGTTTGCTCTTCGCATAATATGCAAATTACGTATTTTTCATGATAAATAAATGTAGTTTTCTAACTTCTAGTGCAATTTACATGTATTGTGTGACCATTATGACTCAGTATACTCCTAAATAACCCTCTTATCATAAAATTATGTATATATATATATATATACATATTATATATATATATATATATATATATATATATATATATATATATATATAGTGAATAAGATGAAATAATAACTACCTAAAATATTTATATATTTAAGTAGCTTCCTGTCCATAACCGACATAAGTCAAAAATTGGCAATGTCAGATATGGTTGACAAAAATGCCGATCGTAATTGAAAGTTAGGTTGATGTATCGTCGTGTACACGATTTAAATTTGTAAATTTCCCAAATGTGCCATCGGTCTCGGTGCCGTAATTGGTAAACGCATGGTTCCGGCAAAACCAGGATACAGGTTCAAGTCCTGTCCAAGACCTTATATTTTCCATCTTTCAATTACTAGTTCGATTTGAAATGATCATTTGGGCTTTGCATAAAAGTCTAAGTTATTATTTCATCTTATTCACTATAATACGATAGTATTTATCAACTTACCTTGTGTAATTAACTACCTAAAATATTTATATATTTAATACTTGGCTTATAGCCATAATTTTGAGCGTAGCTTCCTGTCTATAACCGAAATAAGTCAAAAATTGACAATGTCAGATATGATTGACAAAAATGCCGAACGTAATTGAAAGTTAGGTTAATGTATCGTCGTGTACACGATTTAAGTTTGTAAATTTCCCAATTGTGTCATCGGTCTCGGTGGCGTAATTGGTAAACGCATGGTTCCGGCAAAACCAGGATACAGGTTCAAGTCCTGTCCAAGACCTTATATTTTCCGTCTTTCAATTACTAGCTCGATTTGAAATGATCATTTGGGCTTTGCATAAAACTCTAAGTTATTATTTCATCTTATTCACTATAATACGATAGTATTTATCAACTTACCTTGTGTAGTTAACTACCTAAAATATTTATATATTTAATACTTGGTTTATAGCCATAATTTTGAGCGCAGCTTCCTGTCTATAACCGACATAAGTCAAAAATTGACAATGTCGGATATGATTGACAAAAATGCCGAACGTAATTGAAAGTTCGGTTGATGTATCGTTGTGTACACGATTTAAATTTGTAAATTTCCCAATTGTGTCATCGGTCTCGGTGGCGTAATTGGTAAACGCATGGTTCCGGCAAAACCAGGATACAGGTTCAAGTCCTGTCCAAGACCTTATAATTTCCATCTTTCAATTACTAGCTCGATTTGAAATGATCATTTGGGCTATGCATAAAAGTCTAAGTTATTATACCATCTTATTCACTATAATACGATAGTGTTTATCAACTTACCTTGTGTAATTAACTACCTAAAATATTTATATATTTAATACTTGGCTTATAGCCATAATTTTGAGCGTAACTTCCTGTCTATAACCGACATAAGTCAAAAATTGACAATGTCAGATATGATTGACAAAAATGCCGAACGTAATTGAAAGTTAGGTTGATGTATCGTTGTGTACACGATTTAAATTTGTAAATTTCCCAATTGTGTCATCGGTCTTTGTGGCGTAATTGGTAAACGCATGGTTCCGGCAAAACCAGGATACAGGTTCAAGTCCTGTCCAAAACCTTATATTTTCCATCTTTCAATTACTAGCTCGATTTGAAATGATCATTTGGGCTTTGCATAAAAGTCTAGGTTATTATTTCATCTTATTCACTATAATACGATAGTATTTATCAACTTACCTTGTGTAATTAACTACCTAAAATATTTTATATATATATATATATATATATATATATATATATATATATATTGCTATGCGCTCTTCTTTCTAGCCCTAATGTCGGACGTCATACTACTTTGCTATATTATAGCCCCTTTTTTATATGTGCCTCAGCTACCTTAATCTAATTAGAGTGCTTTATGACACGACAATAAAGATTGTATAACCCATTTTTCTCTAGCTAATATCTGTTAAAATAATGTAAATCAAGCAAATCAAAAATTTATATAATGATCGAGAATATTTACATTTTGTATTCTAATGCCTTATTAATTTAATTTTATATTAAAAAATTAGCCCCTGTAATTTATTTTGAAGCCCTTTTCAACTTTCAAAATGATCTTCTATCTATCTTTTATAAATTTTCAAAAGTTTTTTGATGATCCATACAAATACTTCGATATAAATAGTAGAAAATGTCAAAAAAAATTAAAAATACAGTCTTATACTAATAAATGATTCTAAATCTCTTACCTGTGTTTTTTCTGTTTGATTCCTGGAACTGTCTCTATATGTTGGTGGTCAGCACCTCTGTATTGTTTCCAATTTGATTCTCCGTTATAGCTTCTCCCAGTTAATTCTTAGCGTAGTTTCCTCAACTTGTTGACCAGAATAATTACTTAATTTTTCTGGTATGCTCCCTTCTGTTTTTACCCAGATTTTTGTTTAGTTTATTTTGAAGTTTCTTTGGATTTTTAATTAAAGTTTATTTGGAATTTTATTTTGGAGTTTTTCTAGAGTTTATTTAGAAATTTAATTGAAGCTAAATTGGAGTTTTTTCAAAGCTTATTTTGATTTTCTCCAGAGCTTATTTGAAGTCTATTTGGAGCCCTAAATTCTCACTCAATTAATTATTTTTACTATGTTCACTTTGAGAAGTAATTTACTTCTCACTGATGTGAATAGTGCCTTGGTTGCAGAGATACTGGCAGTTTACAAGGTCCGCGTACTATTTAAAGACTCCTCCTATCTATCTTTTTATTAGTTTTCCTCGCGTGTTAGTTGATTAAGGCGTTGCACCTTGCTATTACTGCTGGACTCGGGTATTTCTTCAAATTTCCTGTTCAGACTATTGGTAAAACCCTTTATTCCTCACGTTGGCGTTTTATATTATGTAGCATATTTCGCAGAAAGTCTAAATTTCAATTACATTTTGTCACGTCGTCTTATTTGTGTTGGCTATAGTTCAAACTTTATTGCATTGCGGACCGTCTGTTATTTATTGCTTATTAGTCCAAACATGTTGGATTTTATATAAATGTACTGTCTTTGGTCACGTATTAATATTTTTATAATGACGTATTTGAATGCGTTTGCTTATTTATGCGTTTGCACCAACATGAAATTTGTTTCAATAAAAATTTTATTATGACTTTTAAACGAGGGCTTTATTTAACCGACCAATGATATACGAATATGGAAGTTACGCGTAAATCTGATTACCGCCACAGAGCATAAACCAGCAATTTCAACAGTTAATAACATTAATGGCTATCACTAATCTGATTTATACGAATAAAGGAAAGTTTTACCTTATAAGTCCAGCACCGGTACATTATACATAGCTTGTACAAGTATTTACTTTATGACATCGGGCAACATAAAAACACAAGTAATTAGGTATCCAATCATCCATACTATTACTAATTTAATCGGATTCGTCCTTACAAATAACCAAAAATTTATAATACAACACGTGTTACCAAATCCTCAATAACTACCGATTTCTGTATCTAATTACTGGGACATTGTCTGGTATTCTCCGTGGCCTAAATATAACTAACTCATGGTTGCACGTACAGTTATATTTGCTCACCTTTTATAATGTTACTAAAACAGAATAATTTGTACACCAATAAGCATACATTAAATTCATATTCAAATTCTAAAGAAACGTCTACTAGAATGGAGTCTTAAAGGTACATCCACATTATCAATAATATTACACTTTCTAAAACAAAAAGTCAAACTTTTGTAATTGGTTGATAAAGGGATAGGGGAACATTACATATAATATATACTAGAATCTACTTACAAATAAATCGGAAAACTAAAATGTTTTTCATTTACCACACAGGTGAGAACAACTAAAGATTTGAGCGTGGCTATCAGTAATACAATTTGCGCTTGAAATAATTTAACAAGATTCTAAAACGGAAACTTGTTTAAATAATGAAGTGACAAAATTACCTATACCTTGAAGACATGGTGGGCTCGCAAAATCCACAAACGCAAGAGTGCACCACACAAAGGGGAATGCTCTGCTAAAATTCGCAGGCAGCTTTTGTAGTTGAAGTAGATGTACAACGATCAATTACCTGCTGATCGCCACCTGTCTGTGCATTTAAAATAATTTAAAATTAACACAATTATATTTATGCCTCGACTAGCTCAATGATACCCGCAAATAGTGAACAACGATTTAATAACAGAGAATTTTCACTCACGCTCCAACACTCAACATCTCCGCATAAAACAAACTAAATTCGCCAAAAATTGTATAATGAACTAAATAAAGTTACTATTTACAAATCTGCGCCCTTTTAATATCATTTACTTTTTATAGAACTTTTAAATCAAATTTTAAATAAATATTCTTATTAAATTTGCTCTTTACGAATATTATAGTTTTTGAACCTTTTATAGCAATTAAAGTCAGCAATAAAATATTGTATATATCACAAATAGTTTCAGTGAACGTTCAAAGAATTATCCCCTTTCTTTTAAACATACCTTTTCGTACTAACCAAATTTTTGTTGACCTTTTACACAAAATATCATGCAACTTTTAAGCTCACTGCTGAATACACATACTATAAATTTAAAAAAATACCTCTGACCATATATTTTTCTGTTTTTCTTGCTGGAGCTTCCTAGGCCAAATCGGCCATTCGTTCAGCAGTTTAGCGTGTTGACCTAGTATTTTGAAATATTTAGCAGCAACTCGGAGTCGTTTGCCCAATGATTTGAAGTATTAACCTTTGAGTTTTAATCCATTAGCTTGGCCTTTTATACCAGCAACTTAGAATATTAACGTCGTGATTTGAATATATTACTTGGAATATGTTACTTGGATATGTTACTTGGAGTTACTTGGATATATTACTTGAAACCGTTTGTCTCAACGGCAAAATTTTATACACACTTACTTCAACGCACTTTACTGTTTCACTTGAAATTATTGATTTTCAATTTAACGTTCACTAAATTTTATATACGTAATAATCTTCTTTCCACTATTACTAGTGGCGCGCCGATTATGGAACGAATGTCCCTTATTTACTTAGGTTAGTTTTATGGACAAATTCCTTCCTAAATGTTCCATGCGTCCTCGTTGGTTGACAGCCCGCTATCGGTTGTTTGTCCGTTGAAAGGTGTTTCAATTATGTGTTATATTTGCAACTTTTGGGGTTTTATTAAATATTGCATTCTATATACGTTCTAAATGTCACGTATCTCGTAACTTCCTGCTATGGAATTTGATTAATAAATGTTATTGTATGTACGTTTTAAACTGCACGTATATCGGAATTTTAATTTCCTTTCTAACTTTACATATACTTGTTATACAAAGTTTGGCACCTTATCGACATTTTTAAGCAACTGTGTTTAGAAATTTCATTTCAGTGTAATTTTTCTTCAAATATGTTGAATTTTGATTTGATTTTAAGCTTAAAATGTCTTAAATGTTCAAAATGATTGGATTGATTCCGCAAGTATTTATTTTATTGAATGTGGTGAAATTTTT
The DNA here is from genome assembly GCA_036346225.1 of Platerodrilus igneus. Classification (NCBI taxonomy): domain Eukaryota; kingdom Metazoa; phylum Arthropoda; class Insecta; order Coleoptera; family Lycidae; genus Platerodrilus; species Platerodrilus igneus. Next base: position 4,405,106 of record JARFIW010001403.1, read on the forward strand.
ACTGAATGAGCTTCCTTTGATTAATTGTAGCTTGTTATTGATTTTATACAGGGTAATTAGTATTTGCTTTTTGCATAATGAATATATTATGTACATTTTATGATTTAAATGTTTGGTTTTCGTGTTTTTCATGATATTTACACGAGGCATTCATCCCTTGTGATCTTATATGACCTTAAATAACCTTATTATCATAGCGATATATATATATATATATATATATATAGAAAAGGAATAATTCTCATGCAAATGCATGTTTATTAATATATATTAATCGAACAAGTTCGTTTTGAAATGGTAATTCAACTTTATATAAAAAGTTGGATTTTCATTTCATCTTAAAACTGTTAATATATATATTGATGTGTTTCCCTTTTTTTGAATCGAGCCTCACGAATTGGGCGTCAAGAATGCTGTGAATCGTACAAAAAGCTATTCATTACCTTAACTGTGTTGGTCCATTGACTTTCTTCTGTTAATCGCCTCGGCTGCTCCTCTAGATAACTTACATCCTCATTCATAAAAAAAAACACATTCCTACCACAAACATCAACGTTAACTCTATTTACATCAATATTCACAATACATTAAAATTTCAAAATTAAAATTCAGCATAAATTTCAGTATCAGAAAATTTCAAGATTAAATTTGTTATCATTTTAATGTGCATCCAGAATTAAAGTCCTTGTAGGATGCCTACTAATTACTATAACAATATATGCAGACCTGAGTCTGAGTACAAAGGGAGCATCTTCCACCCCTTTACGTTAATTAACCAGGTTCGTCTAATTGAGCTCAAAGACATACCCAAATTTTCATCAAGAACATAAATACTAAATACTCCTTTCGACTTAAACAAGAAAAGTTCACCTTAAAATTAAAAATTTGTTGTTAGTACAACTTCATTACTGTCCATTTTAAGTAAATAAATTATAAAGTTATTCAACACACACGAAAACATCAAAGTTCAAACAAAATAGTATAATTTACCTGAAGGTTACTGCACTCGTAGCTTCAATGTACATCGTCCCTTTTGTTAATCACACCAATCCAACTGGGTTATATCTACGGCTTCTGATTCTCAACGCTTTTAAAATTTTCTCCATCACCATTCATCTAAAGTTGTTTCAGGGCTTTTCCGGAACTCATCTGTGTATATCTGACCCTTGTTTTGTGGATCCAGACATGTTTATGAACCATTTAATTATTAACACCCCCGAAAAATAACAAAGAAATTCATACTTCTTTCACCAATATACGCCAAAACTGCCTACTTTTGTGTATTAATTCGTCGGTGCAAATTTTGACTAATTAGTACAGTGATACTAACTTTATTACCTTGTATCTTCTTTTCTAAGTGCACTAAAGTACATTCATTGTAGCACGTAAAGAACAAACTGTTTTTTAAATCACCCAAAATATACGAGCAAACTGTTTAAATTATTTCATCAAAACCGGAAAACTAAAAAGCACTGTTTAACGCATTGAATTCAAGTTGAAGATCTAAGAGAGCTTGTTCATATTAACCTGGGTATATATAGAGGTTAGCCTGTCTGTCGGTCGAGTCCCCAAAACGGACAATTCTCAAGAATTTCGCCTGCTATATTCCCATTCCGCAGCTCGGCATGCGATTTTTACGAATTTTGCACTCGCCCCAGTTAAATCTCAGAAATTTCAACACGGCACGCAACGTCTGGAAATAACTAATTGAATTTTATACAGAAATGTTATTTTTACCTCTCAAATTTTGCCTTTTACTTTCAACCAATCGCAACCCTATGACGTTGCTCTACTCACGCCTTTTACTATATGTGCCTCGGTCTTGCGCATATTATCTGTCTCTATCTACCCTGTTCTTATTAGTGCAAATTGATATTCCTTATTATCGATTATTTCAGTCCATGTGGACTATCTGGGTTAAATAACCGCGTATCGCGCCTTCCCGTGAATATTAAGCCACGGTTTCTCCAAGATTCTTTGTAACCATTAATTATCTGCAAAATTTACGCAGAATGAGCTTTTTAAAAATATGCAGGTGTTTAAACATCCTACTTCTAACTAACCCCTCTACGATTTGCATTTTATTGGGTTTTTACAAGTTTTTATAGATATTATATGTTACTAACGGTTCAATTCACTTCAATTAAAATTAATACCCTTTAAATTTTAGTGAATCCTAACTAAATAATACCGGTTACTTAAAATAGAGTTAATTAATATAAATTTTGCACGTAATTTCTCTTTGTTTCTTTACATAGAGCTTTTTAATACTGCTTCCTTTTGATATAAAGCGTCTTGTACATGATTTAAATCTCTTATTTTTAATGAAACAAATGAATTTTTATTCTCCACGGTTTTTTTTTTAATAAAGCGTACCTTTTCCCAAAGCTTCTACACGGTGATTAAAATTATTTGATGCGATTATTTAATTTTCTACCCTGGTCTAAATATGAGTAATATATATATATATATATATATATATATATATATATATTACTGTAAATCCGATGCGTATTCGTTGAGAGTCACAAATAAAACTATGATTTGGGTACAGCGGAATTGTATCAATGAGGCCGCAATAAAAAATATGAAATTTCTATCTTACCGTGTCCTTTTCCTTGCCTAGCTCAGCAGATAATATGTTCTGGATTTTCTCAAAAGAAATGAAACCCAGAAATTTCCAGAAACACCTATGAACAATCTTCTATGCATTCAAAATACCTTTTTTTTATACACGTTATCTAAAGAATCTCTTACGTATACAGATATAAATTACGCTTGTAAAAACAATTTACAGCTTAAACCAGATGCATTTTGAGTCCTTGGGTGCTTCTTTTTAAAAATTTTATATCCAAAAATACAACTATCAAATTTATTTTAATTCGTTGAATACAAAAGTTATTTGTTTCTTGCAACAAACTTAAACGCATATATTCATTAAACGCAAAGTGAATGCAATTAAAAATACAACAAGTTAATATTTTAATAAATTAATAATTAATAATTGAGAATGTAAAAGATTTACTATAGTGGTTTTGTATATGGGTTTTCAAGCAACACATTCATCTTATGACTACCATATTTAGTTTGCTATTAAACTTTCCGGTCCAATTTTGGATATACCCTGTAATGTCTTTGTATGTAGCAGATTGGTTAATCCAACAACTTTGTGTTGTAGATTTTTTATTATGTTTTTGATATTAACTTTCACCAAGCTATTAGCAACTCAAACTCATTAAATTAGCATTTTCCGTTTGTTGGGCAACACTTTCCAAATTTCTAGTCTCTCTGAACCCCTCCAACATATATAGCTGCCGCGCACCACACACAAAAATTATAGGCAATCCTAAGCATAATAACAAACTTATGCACAAACGTATCATAATCTTATTCATTTAGGATTTTTATTAATTTAACAGTTTTGCATCTTTTTTAATAATAAAGTTAACTATTATTCCCATATCAAAGAATAATTTTATCAACATTGAAGAAAAAGTTCCTGAAACAGGCCCATTAATCTTCGTTAATTTTCAGAAAACTTTTAGAAAGCTTTTCTCGCATTTCCTTTGTGCTACCTTAACGTTGTTTGGTTGTAATACTAATCAAATTCTAGCGAAACATTGTAATAAATATGTTCTGAAACGTAAACCCTGTAAAATGCTGGCTGAGCTTAGTACAACTCTTTCTAATTAATGTTTGTAATTATTGTTCTCATCCTGATTAAATACATAGGTTAAAGGAATTATTACACTTGCTGCGCCTTTTGCAATGGAAAAGCTTTAAAAGCCTCCCAATTTACTGCTTTAATTACAAATTCGTGTTTGTTAGTATGTGTACGGATAGCTAGTATAATTCAAGTTTATACCTTTGGAATGGAATCGTAACGAGTAATGAATATAGAACAACGCTGAAGTAATGAATTTGATGAATATGTTGCAATCAACATTTTGAAGCAAGGCTCTAGCTTTCAAACAGCTATATCAATCAGCAACATAAATCGCGTTAACCCGTAGGGGTACGGTTGCTTCTAGGCCACATGAATAGTTTTAAATCGTTGTATAAATGTTGATTTCTCATAATTAAATAGTTTATTTGAATATCAAAGAATAAAAGATTACTATTCTAACCCATAAATGCACGATTTTTATTTTACTTTTCATTATTATCAAATATTTCTCTGAAGGATGCAGATAATCAACAAATTCAAAACCTAAAAAATTGTATATTTATTACAAAATAATTGTTTGTTGTCAGATAGCTACAATGTGCACTCCGTTATAATGTAGTATACATATGGAATTACGTCAAGTGAAAATTTTTAAACAATTACCATTTTTATTTAAACAAAGATCAACTCCGCATTTATCGCATTTCGTGCGCGTAAATCCTTTGCACTTAAAGTACTTACATTGCATTTTAGTATCCACAAGCATGGGTCAATGCTCAATTGATCTTGGCATACATCTTGAAGTGGTACGTTTTAAGGTAGCAATTTTATTAGGCAATGAGCATCGACCTCGACTTTGAATTTGGCTTGCTCCACAATTTTCGAGATCCGTGTTCCATTTTGTTGATGTACCCGTTTGTATGCCAACGATGCGTTCATTCTTAGGTCTATTAAGGGTGCGTTGTACAAAAATTTAACCCTAGTTTAATACGATTTTACGTTGTACAAATTCAAAGTTATTTAATTCATAATTTTTGTGTGTTGGTAATTCCGTTCTGTCAAAATCATGTTTTCTTTCACTTTTGGTAGATTGTGCGTGGTAGTGGATTAACAGACGTAACCTAGACAGCCGCTGTAAGCTTTAACATTTCTGTAAAATTGTTTGGTTGTGTATTATAATTTTAGGGTGCGTTGTACCAGTTCGGATTAATTCCAGAGTTAGTTAACTCGCGATTAAAGTTAACTCTAGTTTAACTACAGAGTACGTTGTACGAATTAAAAATTATTACTAGTTAGTTAAATCAAGTATTTTCCTATATTGGTAGCATTGATCTGTCAAAAATTTGCAATCAGCTGTTCGTTAAATCATTTACATATTGTTTTTCTGTTATTTTATTTATCGGTATCCTCAAATTATATAGTTATTGGTAGTAAATAAAATTCGTTTTAGGTAAATTATTAAGCATTACTATTGTATAGACTATTCGTTTTAAAGTTTTAAGGTTAGTTGTATAAATTATACATAAAGCTACATATACCGCATCATCATGATGACTAGCGATAAAAGAAAGCGTGCAGATAATTTTTCGGACAAAGAAAACGTTACTTTTAACAACAGTTAAAAATTCTCTTCCGCGATAGAAAGTAAAAAAGCTGATGCCAATAATATCAAAATTAAAAATGAAGCTTGGACGAAAGTGTGCGATTTATACAATCAAACTAGCGGAGAGAATTATCGAGATGCACAGACTCTGCGTAATAAGTATAAAAATTTAAAAAAAAATTCCTGCAAAAAGTATGCAGATTATAAACAGTATTTGTACGGTACTGGAGGTGGTTCACCTTTAAAGGAAATAAAGAACTCCGATATTGAGCAGGCCATTCTTGAAGACATATTGGGCACACAAATGACTGGTGAGACATCACATTTTGATGACGATGCTGAGAATATAAATACCAATATCGACATGGAACCAATTATACATCCTGGTAAGTATCATAACATTAAAAAATTCAAGCGTTGCTTCAATTAGTTATGAATGTTATTTTGTGAGATTACTAATATTACAATGTCTATAATGTTCAAGAATCTGAAGATAATGTTGGTCAGCATATTGATCTTCCAGCAATTGCAGAACACAACTATAGTGAAAGTGCTTAATTTGTAACGTGCATTTTTGGTGGCCTAACGTTTTTAGTCTACTTAGTTCTTACAATACATCGTTTGTGGATCGCGGTTTGTATAAAGTAAATACTTCCGCCTAGTTTTCAGATTGATATGCAAGTTGACTCGCCGGTATTAATTTTAAAAGATGGTTTAGTTGTAAATTGGAATACACGTAAAATTACTTTCCACTTGTCATTAATAAATAATCCCGCTGTAATTAATATGTGGATATACAGTCTAGGTAGGCGATCAGAAGTTGTACTAGTAGGATGAGATATAAACAAAAAAAATTCGTGTTTTGTTCTTGCTTGCGAGATGTCAAAAATTAAGTGTAAGATACGGTTTTTCTGGTTGAACTAAGAGTGGTAGAGTTGGTGAAACTCGACGCACGGGTGTTCGAAGAACTTTCGACGTCCGGCTTTAGTGCTTACGCGTGTCTACTAAACGTTTTTAGTCGTCTTTCTTATGGAAACAAAAAGCCGTAGAACTAACTGTCGCAGAGTCGTAGTTGGTCTTTGGTTCCGATATAGGAATTACATTAAAGATACTGATTCGTTCTGCTTTTAACTCGATGCACGCGGGTGTTAAGGACATGGTTACGGACTCCCTTTAGTGATACATGTGCTTTACTTATTATGGCTTTTGTTGCTTGCTTTGTCTGGTGATATTTAAATTGTGACAGACTACCGGTATATAAAAGTAGTGGTTGAAGTTCCTCGCTGCTTTCTGTATGGTTATGCAACTAATATACCTAGTTCCTTCGCGTGATAAGGTCCGCTGCTAACCCCAGTGAAATCAGTCAGTGTGATTAGGGTAAGTTGTGATAAGTTCCATCAACACCCTCACAGTCTAGGGTGCAGTGCTTCGTTAGTGCCAGACATCGTGGATCCCACACTGCAATGGCAAGGAAGCGGTACTGAAGGACCTTGTGTAAGTTACCCTATTTCCTATTTGTTCTTACTGTAAATATCTACCCGTTGTTTTTGCAATATTCCTTGTCGTTCTGATACCTTTTCCATAGACTGGCCCGCTATTTAATAACAAAAAAAAAAGGAAAAGAACAATCAACCATACTGAATGACTCAGAACAATTGTGCTTATCTACTGATTTCTGTCTTTGCTAAAAATTTTTACTAAATTACTTAGCCTGATTATGTCTTACCTATATACTGAATGACTCAGAACAATTGTGCTTATCTACTGATTTATGTCTTTGCTAAAAATTGTTTTCTAAATTACTTAGACTAATTATGTCTTACCTATTTATATTTTTTTGTTACATTTTACCTGAATTATGTTTAATTGGTGTGTGATGAAACGTTTCTGCTACTCCCCAATCTGGCCTCACTTTGTACTCAGAATTTTTCTGTAATGCTATTATTGTTGTTAGATTATAGAGTTTATCTAAACAGTTTCTTTTATTTTTATTCTATAAAGTACTGAACAATTTATACTTGATCCATATGCTATGCTTTTTCTCTGTTTCAGGTTTGCAGGACTAATTTGTTTTTCTTTCAGGTTTACTATTTTAATTTCTCTAGTGCAGGTACTGGTACTAACTCCTGACAGCCGCGTCCCTTGTAGGTGAGTATGCTTTCTACAACCCCTCCCTACTCTCCGATTGAGCCCGGTCACTGGTTGTTTTCTTTTGGATTTTCTTTTGTTACGCACGGCTACTAGCCAACGCGACATAACTTTGACGCACGACATGGCGTCTACTAGAAATACGTAACAAATTGAGTTGCAGTGTGTGCCCATCCAGCACTAGCTGGCAAACATACACTCCCTGCCAATTGAGGACTGCTATTTCAAAGCCACTGAAGAAATAATTGGTCAGATAATGTATAGATATTACATAATGTTTGTATGTGCGAACGGAAAGCAGCCCTGCGCATCTCAGCATGGCAAGACTAAAACCGAGCTCGCTGAGCTTAAAGCTATTTGGAGGAACACAATTAAAGCTAGAGTTGCTTCGAGAAAGCAAGCATTTTGAAAATGAGACTTTGCTACTTCAGGAAAAGTTGAAAATGTTTAAAGAGAAACATGTTTTAGAAATTGCTTTTGAAGAAGCTGTAAATGTTCTTAAGTTTGTATATAGTGGGCATAATTAATTTGTAATTAAGGTGTGCATACTTATTAGAAATAGGCTAAATTTTTCAATTAAATACATAATTAAATTTTAATTTATAGTATAGATATTAGGTATATTGACTATTTTACAATATGGTTTAGTTGAATAAAAATTATAATAACTCATGAAAATGACGTGTAATTAGAACATGTCTCGCCAAATTATTTTCATTAGGTAACCTTTGATCAGCTTGATGATTATGTTCATCGATAATTGGACTGCTTGCTCCTCATCTCGGTAGTTGTTCAGAATCATTCATTGTTACAGCAATTGTGTAAAACTGCTGATGCAACTACAATTGCTTCCACTTTATCGATGTGCAGCCGCATGCAGCCAAACACAAACCTCCGTTTCACGCACCAAAACATCTTTCCATTGATTTCGTGTACGTATCTGGGATTCGTTAAAAGGTGTTCAGCAGGTGTAGTAGGTTTGCTAAAGGCGTTATAAGTAGCAGTGCATAACCAGTATCACCCACCAGTAAACTGTCTTTACCGAATTCTTCATTTCTAACCTCAGTTTCAGCAGAATTTTGAAAACTTTGAATCAAGGGCAGACCCATTGCAACGACATACAATGTTCCTTATTAATTCACTATCGCACACTGCTTGAACATTATAAGAAAACCTTACGATTTCGAAATCGCTCAGCGTCTTCTCCGTCGGGTGATTGTATCTAAGTGGTACATCTATTGCACCAACAGTTCGCAGAAATTTAGCGATATTATAAAACTCTTGACGAACGTTTGAGATCTCCTCTTTAGTAGATGGCATTTCATAGGCTGCTCGTACTTGCGCAAGGCTTTATAACCTGGTTATTGCTCTCGAAACAGTTGCCTTATCAACTCCACTGAGTTCACCTACAATTGTCAAGAGTGAACCAATCAAAACCTCAAACTTAAGCACCATATCTGAGAAAGCATCATTTCTAAAGTCAATTACCTGTAATAATCACATCTCTTTAATAGCTACCTGTTACTCTTTGAATCAATTCTTGTTCATGTATCGATTATGTATATAACTACAACTTTGAGACACGAAATCGCTGTTTAAACTCAAATTATTCCATTCTCAAAATGATCAATTTTTCACGTATAACGCGAGGCTCCCTTAGCTCATTGTCCACTAATTCAAGAAAGTCTTCGTCATCGGTGTTCTTCGATTCATTCGGCACATATTAAAACCATATCACGAAAATTTATTTCTGTAAATATATATGATGGAAGCCAAGTGAGGTTATAATTATTTAATCTAGGTTAAACTCCCAACCTAAGTTAGAATTAATCCGCCAATGTTGGGAGTTTAACCCTAGATTAAATAATTATAACCTCACTTTTTGGCTTCCATCATATTTAATTTTACAGAAATAAATTTTTTCCTGACATGGTTTTAATAGGTGCCGAAGGAATCGAAGAACTTACCGATGATGAAGATTTTCTTAAATTAGTGGACAATAAGCTAAGGGAGCCTCGCGTTATACGTGAAAGAATTGATCATTTCGAGAAATGGAATGAATTTGAGTTTAAACAGCGATTTCGTGTCTCAAAAGTTGTAGCTATATACATAATCGATACAATTAGAACAAGAATTGATTTAAAGAGTAACAGGTAGCTATTAAAGAGATGTGATTTAATTATTACAGGTAATTGATTTTAGAAATGATGCTTTGTCTCTACAGATATGGTGCTACTAAGTTTGAGGTTTTTAGCCACTGGTTCACTCTTGACAATTGTAGGTGAACTCAGTGGAGTTGATAAGGCAACTGCTTCGAGAGCAATAACCAAGGTTATAGAAGCCCTTGCACAAGTACGAGCAGCCTATATAGAAATGCCATCTACTGAAGAGGAGATTTCAAACGTTCGTCAAGAGTTTTATAATATTGCTAAATTTCCACGAACTGTTGGTGCAATAGATTGTACCCATATTAGGATACAATCACCCGACGGAGAAGACGCTGAGCGATTTCGAAATCGTAAGGGTTTTTTTTTCTTATAATGTTCAAGCAGTGTGCGATAGTGAATTAATAATAAGGAACATTGTATGTTGTTAGAATGGGTCTGCCCATGATTGTAAAATTTTTCAAAATTCTACTTTGAAACTGAGGCTAGAAAATGAAGAATTCGGTAAAGACGGTTTACTGGTGGGTGATACTGGTTATGCACTTAAAAGCTACCTTATAACGCCTTTAGCAAAACATATTGCACCTGCTGAACACCTTTTTAACGAATCCCAGATACGTATACGAAATTCAATAGAAAAATGTTTTGGTGCACGGAAACAGAGGTTTTTGTGTTTGGCATTTGGCATACGGCTGCACATCGATAAAGTGGAAGCAATTGTAGTTGCAGCAGCTGTTTTACACAATATTGCTGTAACAATGAATGATTCTGAACCAAAACTTACCAGAGATGAGGAGCAAGCAGTCCAATTATCGATGAACATAAATCAATATCAAGCTGATCAAAGGAATTTTACCCTTAATGAAAATAATTTAGCGAGACATGTTCTAATTACACGTCATTTTAATGAGTTATTATAATTTTTTATTCAACTAAACCATATTGTAATAATATTCAATATATACCTAATATCTATACTTTAAATTAAAATTTAATTATGTATTTAATTGAAAAAATTTAGTCTATTTCTAATAACTATGTACGCCTATAATTACAAATTAATTATGCCTACTATATACAAACTTAAGTACAATTTACAGTTTCTTCAAAAAAGCAATTTCTAAAACATGTTTCTCTTTAAACATTTTCAACTTTTCCTGAAGTAGCAAAGTCTCATTTTCCAAAAATGCTTTATGCTTTTCTCGAAGCAACTCTAGCTTTGAATTGTGCTCCTCCAAATAGCTTTTTTTTAAGCTCAGAGAGCTCGGTTTTAGTCATTGCCCACTTGCTGAGCTTATTGCGCAAGGGCTGCTTTTCCGTTTCGCCTACAAAATGACAAACAGTTATTGTAATATCTTATACATTATTTCATGCTTATCTTCTTTAACTTTTTTCTTTCTCAGTGACTTTGAAATAGGAGTCCTCAATTGGCAGGGAGTGTATGTTTGCCAGCTAGAGCTGGGTGGGCACACACTGCTACTCAATGAAGCACTTTCACTATAGTTGCGTCCTGCAATTGCTGGAAAATCAATATGCTGACCAACATTATCTTCAGATTCTTTAACATTATAGACATTGTAATATTAGCAATCTCACACAATACTATTCAGAACTAATTGAAGCAACGCTTGAATTTTTTAAAATTATGATACTTACCAGGATGTATAATTAGTTCCATGTCGATATTGGTATTTATATTCTCAGCATCGTCATCATAATGTGATGTCTCACCAGTCATTTGTGTGCCCAATATGTCTTCAAGAATGTTCTGCTGAATATCGAAGTTCTTTATTTCCTTTAAAGGTGGACCACCTCCAGTACCATACAAATACAGTTTATAATCTGCATACTTTTTGCAGGTACTTTTTCTTAAATTTTTATACTTATTACGCAGAGTCTGAGCATCTCGATAATTCTCTCCGCTAGTTTGATTGTATAAATCGCACACTTTCGTCCAAGCTTCATTTTTAATTTTGATATTATTGGCATCAGTTTTTTTACTTTCTATCGCGGAAGAGAATTTTTTAACTGTTGTTAAAAGTAACGTTTTCTTTGTCCGAAAAATTATCTGCACGCTTTCTTTTATCGCTAGTCATCATGATGATGCGGTATATTTAGCTTTATGTATAATTTATACAACTAACCTTAAAACTTTAAAACGAATAGTCTATACAATAGTAATGCTTAATAGTTTACTTAAAACGAATTTTATTTACTACCAATAACTATATAATTTGAGGATACCGATAAATAAAATAACAGAAAAACAATATGTAAATGATTTAACGAACAGCTGATTGCAAATTTTTGACAGATCAATGCTACCAATATAGGAAAATACTTGATTTAATTAACTAGTAATAATTTTTAATTCGTACAACGTAGTCTGTAGTTAAACTAGAGTTAACTTTAATCGCGAGTTAACTAACTCTGGAATTAATCTGAACTGGTACAACGCAGCCTAAGTCATAGATAACTAACTTTCTAGTTTAGTATTAAATTTAATGAGGTAGTATAATATCGCATCCTTCGTACTGTGTAGTGTTCTTATAGTTTGTAAAACATTTAAAATGTCCACAGGATCCTGTGATAATAAATGGAAACGAACTGAAAATTTTTCAGAAAGAGAAAATATCCTATTATTGAAATCAGTGCAGCGATTTACTTCTGCAATAGAAAGCAAAAAACCGACGCGGATAATAACAAAATTAAAAACGATGGCTGGTAAAAAGTTTGCAAGGTATATAACTCCAAAGTGGTATCGTTTATAGGAATGTACAAACTTTAAAAAACAAATATAAAAATAAAAAAAAACATCGTGCAAAAAATTGTCAGACCATGACAAAAATTTATACACTACTGAAGAACCCCCCCTATAACTTCAACAAACAGTAACACCGAAATTGATATAATGGTGCAAGAAATCATGGGCGTACAAATGACTGGATAATCTTCACAATATATTGATGATTCCATATTTGCAACACCCTCATTACAATCATCAGTTGCAAGACCAAGTAAGTTAGTATACGTTTTAACTATTATGTATAATGTGAATAATTCCAGGTACCCCCGAAGACATTGTTTTGCATGTTGATTATCCAAGAGCTTCTATTCTAGAAGTAGAAGGTAAAATATAGTGTGGGTTTATTTACAAACTAAATTTAATATTTTTTAGTTAAAGCTGATGATCGATTAGAAACAAATAACGTGGATGTTGCAGCATCAATGTATGATTATTTGCCAACTACATCCACCAAACCAACTGGAGTGGAAAATATGGCATCATGGAAGTCATATACATCATTCAAGCTGCGAACTCCTATTTCTAAACCGTTGCGCCAAAGAAACAAAGGTAGAAATGTGGTTATATATAATTCCTAGAAATCCACATTCGTTTCTAGGTGAAAGTGAACCCTTGAGGGATAAATTGAGCAAATGGGCATCATCAAAATCCGAACTGGTTAATCTACAAAAGCAATGTTATTTGCAAGAGCATGAATTAAAGTTAGAGTTGCTTCGTAAGAAACATGAGACAGATATAACTAATCAGCAGACCGAATTTGAATATAAAAAGATAATGGATACAGAGAAGCATGAATTAGAAATGCAAATTTTGTGAAGAAAATTGTACAACTTATTGTATAATAATATTTAATTGTAGTTGTGAAATTTTTTATATAAATATATAAAAAGTGACCTCTTTATTACCAAATTTTCAGATTTAATCAATGCTAATTCCAAAGGTATTATACAAAGATATTATTATAGTCAATTCATTCGGGATGATTTAATCATAATGTAGTATAAAAATTAATTTAGATCACACAGTTTTAAAATATTTGTAAATTACATAATTACAACATATTATTTCAGGAAAAATGAAAAAACATTTAATAATTACAATACCAAATGTGTGAAAACTAGAATAGCTGTAACTTTTGTAGAAACCACTTAAACATATACATTACACTTACTATTCTTAAACTTGTGTAACTAGAAAATTAAAATTAATTTGATATCAGGATTAAGCAAAAAGTTTATTAACATAAGAAAACTAGAAAATAAATATAGTTTGAAACTTATTCTTATTACAATTGCAATTTTAAATGTTTCAAATCTGGAAACAAATAGCAGTTCCTAACACTGCAGTTAAGTCTGAAAGCCTCTTGGATGTTTTAAAAATAAAAGTTGGGATGGTGGTATTTGTTACATTCGTGCAAAGTGGCCCATAATCAAAGAATGCCTCATTATATTATTTTCGTTGAGTAATTTCGTCTTTCTGCATCATATTCATTGGCACTCATTGTTAATTCTATCGCTTCCTCTCAAGGTTCTGCATCATTTAATGTTACTGCAATGTTATGTAGCACTGCTGATGCAACAACGATTGCTTCCATTATATGTGTCTGTAGCCATATGCCATGTGCCAAACAGAAATCGTCGTTTCAATGCTCCGAAACACCTTTCAATTGGATTGCGTGCACGAATTTGAGCATCATTAAACAAATTTTCAGCAGGTATTGCAGGATTTCCTTAAGGGGTTATTAGGTAATTTGTATTTCCTGTCCCCAACCTCCAAGCTGCCAGTACCAAATGATTCAATTTCTAACTTAGCTTTCAATAAAGAATTATTGAAAATTGTGGAATCGTGTGTCGATTCACTCCAACGACACACAATATATCTTATTATTAATTGTCACATACAGTCTGGACATTGTATGAAAAGAAACATTTTCGATTACGAAAACGTTCTGCATCGTTTCCACCAGGTGATTGTACACGAACATGTGTACAATCTAATGCACCCACACATTTCGGAAACTTAGAAATATTATAAAAACCTTGCCGCACTCTAATAATTTCTTCATTAGTGGTTGACATTTCAATATATTTCGGACGCAGTCTGGCAATTACATCTATGACAGTGTTATACATACTGAAGCAGTTAGCTTTATCAACTCCGATAAGTTCTCCTACAGTTGTGAGAAGAGACCCAGTGGCTAAGAATTTTAATGTCAATAACATCATATCAGTTGGTGATAATGCGTTATTTCTAAAATGTTTCATATTGGTAAACTACTACATTTATATTATCAGTGTTATACTTGTTGGTTTTTGGAGCAATTTCAACTGCAGTTTTATTAATAATGTATCGAACGACATCTTTCGATAAACGAAACCTTTGCTTAAATTCAAAATCATTCCATTTTTGAAAATGATCTATTCTTTCAGGTATAACACGTGGACCCCTAAGAACAACATCTACCATTTCCAAGAAATCTTCATCATCAGTCAATTCATCTACTCCTTGAGCACCTCCTAAAGCCATACTTTTTATTTAAGTTATATATTACAAATAAAACCAAATCAACTGCTATTACATTCACAATTACAAAATTAGGCAGACCTACACACACGATTAAGAGATACACATAACACAAAAGTTAGGTTATATATACTTAATCCCGGGCTAAGTCATCGCAGTTGGTGGGTGAAGATAACTTAGGTTTAACTCCTAGATCAGTAGTTCTACAATGCCTACCTGATATTTATCATGGGTTTACAGATAATTCTGGTTTAACTCTAGTTGGTACAACCCACCCTAAGTGGTAGAAAAACATATATGCCACTTAATACTATTCACCTTGATTTTATAGTGATCCATCAAAATCTCTTGAGATCTACACCTACCATGTGTCAGTTATATTCTTGAACTACTTGCCAATAGTTAACATAAATATCTCTTCTCAGCTTTTGATCGAATCGTTTCACCAAGGGTTAAGGTTGAATTCGTGTAAATGATGATAAAGGAATACCATATTTAGTACCTTTCTATACAAGCGACGATATATCAATTCCATCTACTGTTGAGGTAAACCTTTTACTGGGCCGCGATCTTCATTGTTCATGAGTTCCACTGTTACAAGTTTATAATTTCGTTGCACTGCACCGATATATGAGCCTTCTTTGGCTAAATTAATTTTTTTGTGGTACTGAGGTGTAATAACTATCGTGGTATGGTCTATTGTTTTAATTCCTTGGTACAACACGCGACAACAGTAAAACAACTTTTGAAGTCGTCCACAGAGCTGACTCTGCGGCAGCACGACTGTGATTATTTTCTTGCCCACTGTAGATTTCAAAGTTATAGGACAACCAGATATAAAAGTATGAAACAGCACCTGTGAGGTTTCATTGGCATATGCTGTATCATGCAATGCCTAATCTTAGTCGAGCACACCGTCCATCGATGCATAAATATTGCTCAAGCGGAAAGTTATTGAATTGGCCTTTTAAATGTTCTAAAAGTGACCTAATTTTGTATAGTCTATTATGGTTTGTTTAGCTCCTTGCTATGAACTTGGAATTATCATAACGCAAAGAAATTATCGTAATTTCTCAAATTTTGTCACATATATTGCATTCTTTACTGGGTTGAATTCGAGTTGTTAACTCCGGTATGATCTTGTAATTGGCAAATGAAGAAGTGACATACAGTGCTTTCCAAAAGTAACGGATATTTCGATTAAATGATTATTGACAATTTCTGAGTAAAAAGCACTGACACGTCGATTTTTATTTTTAAATTGTCATTTAATTATGTAATTTTTAACCCTCCAGATTTCTCCGTAAGCAAAAGTTTCACCCTTATAAAGTGCAATTAGTGCAAGAGTTATCAGATGATAATTTTGATAGGCGAGCGCAATTTTGTGAGACAATGATGGAAGTTTGCAATGAAAATCCTGGATTGGAAGGAAATATTATCTTTTCTGATGAGGCAATATTTTATTTAAATGGTACCGTTAATAAGCAGAATTGCCGTTTCTGCGCTGATGAAAATTCGCATTGGATGATGGAAGCAAATACACGATTTCCACAAAAGATTAATGTTTGAGCGGGAATAGTGGGCAATAAATTTAATGGACCGTACTTTTTTGAGAGAACATTCAATGGAGAACAATATCTAAATTTTCTCCAATTTGAATTAATTCCGGCTTTAGCGGTACTACATCCGAATGCAGAAGATCCTGATTCACCTCATCCCAGTATTTGGCTACAGCAAGATGGTGCGCCTCCCCACTATGCACGTCCAGTACAGGAATATCCCGACCAAGTATTTCCTATGAGGTGGATTGGTAGACGAAGACAAATTAAATGGTCCGCAAGGTCTCCCGACTTAACCCCTTTGGATTAATTCCTCTGGGGTTATTTAAAATCTAAAGTGTATCTGAATAGGCCTCAAAACGTAAAAGAGTTTAGCAGAGAATTCGGAATGAAATTCGCTTAATTTCCCCCCAGTAAACAAAGTTCAACAAGAGTTTGTCTCTACAGCAACTTGAAATCGATATTGCGGTTAGCCTCTACAACTTATCGCGCGTTTTACATGGCTTTTTTATCCAACGTCTGTTATTTGTCATCCTCGTTTACCCTATGCTATTGATATCCCGTCTCTACTATGTTTTCAAACCACCTGCTATTTCGTAGCCTTCGCTTCGACCGTTAACTCAAATTTCGAAAGAATTAAATTCCAACGTACATTCTGGTTTCTTGAATTTGTTTATTTGTCTGTCAGTCTTTCTATGAACTGTTTGCCAGTTTGAAATTGTACCTTCCCATGTTGTTTAACCTGTAGATTTCTTAGGATTTGTTTTTAACGAACGCTTTGTTAGTTTAAATTAACATATGCGTTTACATTATCAATTTTATATAAACAAAAGCTTTCCCTTATTAATTGATATGCTCAATTTACAACCTTCGAATATAAAAACTAATTATACTCGTATAATCCTTGAGTTTTTACGTACTACAAAGCTTCCACACTATGCAACTTTAACATTACGATTTATTAATACAAATGTATGCTATTATCCGTTTGTTTTAAGGTCAAAACTAATTAATTTGGAGCGTAAATAATTTATCCCTGTTTTCTATGTACACGGTTCTTACAAAATTACTCTCTTGACTTTTTTTTACATATAATTTACACAGCAATTTTATGAGAGCCCAACGCTAGGGCACGAAGGTAATACCAAACTCCACTGCAATGTTATGGCGACCCGTACGTGAGGGGTAGATTTCCAAATAAAATCCAAAATTTTATTCCAGGAAACTGGCGAGCTGAATGAGAGGGTGTGTGTAGTGTAAATTTGTAAATATTTTTGAGTGTGTGAAAAAGTGATTTAAACGTATGCAAAGAGAGTGGCCAAAAAGTCAAGGGGTTAAAATTGGAAGTGACGATAGTGCGTTATTTGAAAAATCAGGAAAAATGGAGTAAGCAAAAGGTAGTAGGGATCAATCAAGGACAGAATCGGGAGAACAAGGAAATGAGATGATCATAAGGTTGCTAGAAAGGATGAGTGAGGAATCAAACCGGAAATTAGAGCAGATGAATGCAGAATCGAACCGGAAGTTTGAGGAGATTAGGGAAATGAGTGCTGAATCGAACCGGAAGTTTGAGCAAATTAGCGAGAAAATAGACAAATCGACGAAAGAATTCTCTGATTTCAAAAATAGTTTAACTGTAAAAACGGGGGAAGTAGAAACTAGAGTTGATAAGAATAAACGAGATATAAGAGGTCTGAGGCAGGAAATGGGACAATTGAGGACTGAAGTAGGAATCTTCTGTGAAGATAAAATAAATGTAAAGACGACAAAGGTAATCCCGAACTCCACGGCAATTTTTTGTCGCCCAACGTGAAAAACGAAGGTAATCCTGAACTCCACTGAAATATATATATATATATATATATATATATATATATATATATACACATTGTACTGCATTAACGTCGATAACCACAGGTAGTTTAAATAGTGAACTTGTAAATATGAGCAAAGTTTATATAAGCGGAACCTTCGAGAACTTACCAGTAATACTTCAAATTTAAGCGGCGGCAGCAGAACGAGAAACTGTCGAACTTGTGCGGACTTCTACGTTAATATTTTTATATCACCATAGTTACAATCTTTCCAACCTTTCTACAATTGTCGCGGCAGACCACAACACAAAGTACTTGAAGGTTAATCGAAGTAAAACCCATAGATTATACATATACCGACATGGGGGAATTGACCTGAAAGCTACATCTTATGCCACTTGTGCTAAATAAAAGAGCGGAACACTTCCTAACGGAGGATAAACGTACGTGAGGTAGGGGACAACCAACCCGCAACTCAATAGAAAAGTGAGTCTGTTGAGTAAATTTAATTAAGGGGTTCACAGCGCTTTGGAACTCGAAACAGAACAAAGGTCAAGGATATTTTGCCAACGGATTTTATTTGTTATGGACAGAACGGAGAGTCCAAGCAACAATGCGAATAATAAATTGAAAAGATGAATGACTTTCCAAAATCGTTCCCCGATGAGAACTTCCGAATAATTAAAAGGTGGAATTAGTGGACTGTAAGTGTCGAAGGAGCCATGCAAGGCAAGCGGTGCCGCCCGCTATGAAGAACAATGACACAAGTAGGAAGGTAGCAAACCACGTGTTCCGACACCGGCAGGATTCTCAGTGGAAGGAATATGATTCCAAGAAGCGCGAGAAGTGTTTTCCTGAATATAGAAAGCTCGATTGGTGACGAATATCTTTCGATCATAAGGTCAGACCAACAACAAATTTTTTAATGGTGATATGTGGATCAATAGTTTTGAGGATAAAGGTTAATAGTTTTGAATCCAAAGCGGCAGTTAACAGTTGAGTCTAGCCAAAGAAAGAGTACCGAACGGAGCAACTTTGGACAAACGGAGGAAGAGGTAAGAATACGAAAATAAACGACAGCATAATAGCCGCGTTCGGAAACGTCCACAAAGCAAAGCGGAAGTAGCAACCGTGGTAAAGCAAATTGGGAAAGAAGTAGTAATTCATTCAACAAATGGAGTAAGTCGGAGGAAGGGGTAGCATCCCAGTTTAATTTGATACACCACAGTCACTGAATTATAAAGCTAAGAAATGATAAAATTCCTATAGAGTCGAAAATACGAGCCACGTTGGATAGTGAGTTACGCTTAGAAGAGGCGATTGTGGCTAAACTAAAAAACAAAAGGTATCCATGATGGGATTCCATGGAAGACCTAGAGCTTTCAATTTTCAAAAACCTCTTGCTGCAAACAGACATGCTGCTGATGAAGAATATACAGTAGGTGTTGTTGGATATGCTGAAGTTAATCTTAATCCTACATGTTCCATACGACAGATAGCTTCAGAATGTAATATTTCGAAATCCTAAGTACATTGCATTTTAAAGCAGTAAACTACAAGACATACAAACCTATACGAATACACAAGTTTCACCCTGAAGATCAAAAAGGAGACTTACATTTATTGTTTGAGTCTTAGAACTACGAGATTAACAACATCATTTCTTGAAAAAAATATTCTGGTCAGATACAAGTAATTTCCATAATAGCGGATTAGTTTCAACACAAAATTTCAGGTATTGGTCCACCGAAGAGGCACGGTGGTTGAGAGAATCCAAAAATCGGCACGTTTTCGCAGCTAAATCTTGGTGTGGAATACTTGATGATACGCTAATAGGACCGTATTTCTTTGCTGAATCATTGAACGGTAAACGGAATTTACATTTTTTGGATGAGATATTGCCGAAGCTAATGGAAAAATACTTCTTCGTTCCAGAATAAATATGATTTTGCAACAAGGTGGTACTCCTCCACATAACAGTGATACACCAAGAAATTACATAGACCATCATTTTCCTCAGCGATGGTTGGAAGCAGATGGCCCAGTATTGTGGCCAGCACGCTCTCCGGACTTTACTCTCTTGGATTATTTTCTATAGGGATATTTAAAGGAGCGTGTTTATAAGACCCCTGTAATGAATTAAAAGACAGAATTTCGATAGATTGTGCAAATATTCCTGGAAAGGTTTTATAGAAGTTACTACTAGATATTTTGAGCAATTTTATAATATTATTCATTATTTGTTACCTTAAAATCAAGAAAAAATAACGTCATTGTTTTATCACGTACTAGACAGTAATATAAACCTATATTTCAATTTTTTCGAAAATTTTGTTATGTAACACCCATATTTGCATACATGTTTGAACAGAGAATAAAATGTTCTATATTACAAAAGTCATAAAAATGTAAGGTGCTATTTAAAGAAAAATAAAAATCACTGCCTTATAGCCGCGTGAACTTTGAAATTTTTGTAGAGCCATTTTACGGAGAATTTCCGCTCATTTACAAATATATAAGGTCTATTATAGTTATTTTTCAAAATAAGAAGTTAAAGACTTGGGGAATCGAGCCTGTGACACGCCGTATATGAGGATATGTGAGTGCATGCGCGCGCGCGCGCGCGTGTGTGTGCGTGCTTTAGTTTACTGAATGCATATTCTTTTAATTGGGTTATATAAAAATCTTTTTAGGGTAATTCAAGTAGTACGGAACTTCACTTAGACAAAATTTCAATTTTACTGGCTAGATGTAAGAAAGCAAAGTAAAGAGGATAAGCAATATTTAACTTAGCGCTATAAACCAGGTCGCTCGTTAAAAAGCCTTACGAACTTTCCAACTTTAATAATATGAGAGGCGTTGAATTTTATCTACACCTTAGAAAGACAGGCGAGAAAAGTTTTAAATTTAATTAGAATATTTTCCGTCCACAATTTCATGCTTTTGCCATTGCTTTACAAAGTTCGTTTTGTTTGCCAGACATAGTCACATGTTGAAAACAATTTAAGTTGAAGGCTATTTGTTTTAGTTCAAAGACTCGATATTTTAAATTTGTTTCTTTGTAGGTGTAGTTCTCAAAAGCAGATATGATTCCATTTTATGTAGATCAAAAATAATGTCCCTTAACTACTTGTAGTCTGGTCGACAGGCTTAAGTTAACTAGTTTTAGCAGCCTTATAAGCTGTTTCTATACAAGAAATACACTTCAATATTCCGATCTTCACGACTCGGCAAAGTTACAAAAGCTGAAATACGCATGAGAAAAATTCCCGTAATGGTATCTCGAGCTATCTGTTCGAATCCGCTTAAGGCAACTGCGGTGATGAACGTAAGCGAAATAATATACATCATTTTGCTTTCAAAATGCTAGTCTTCATCTATAGAAGTTCTTATATTACATAGTACTATGACGCCAGGTCGTTTAATGGATTACAAAAGTGTAAAATGAGATTACTGTAGAATAGAGAATTTTATTACGTCGCACAACGGAAAATCACAAATATATTCATACTTATATCTATTGTCGAGATCACGAAAGAAGGCAGTCCCGTACACAATCGTATTCCTATGAACTAATACTTATGCATTTTCTACGTCAATTGACCATCTAGAATGCCATATTTATTCAATTTACATGGAAAAATAGCCTTGTCAATAGGTAGTTATTCTCTTAAAGCTTGTGCATTCTAAAATTTAATGAATTATCTTTTTATATTTTTGTCTAGACAGTTGCTACTTAGTACATGTTTATTTAAGATATACAGATTATCAATTTTTGTTCTATAAGTTACAAGCGAATAAAATGCTAACACCTTGAAAATGTAAATCTCTCCTCATTTTTACTCTATCAAGATCGACCGGACAACAATGCAAACGAAGCAAAACAAGGTTAACCTTAACACTAAATGACATTT
This sequence comes from Platerodrilus igneus, assembly GCA_036346225.1. Taxonomy (NCBI): domain Eukaryota; kingdom Metazoa; phylum Arthropoda; class Insecta; order Coleoptera; family Lycidae; genus Platerodrilus; species Platerodrilus igneus. The sequence continues at coordinate 4,427,305 of JARFIW010001403.1, forward strand.
ATCATCTGGAAATTAGACACCATCGGGAATTATTTCACTTTACAAGCACTTATTGAAAATCATAATTATTCATCTATTTTAGCAGGAACATCAAATTAATGTCGAAAGGTCGGTTACGGCTATATATGTATTAAACAGTAGGTTTTTTGAATGTTATTTATTGATATCCCCTTTCAAGCATGAACCATAGTTAATTGTAATTAAAACTTGTATCATTTAAAAAACAACCATAACGTAGCTGTAACATATAGGAAGTAGAAATTCATTTACATGTATTAACCTTTTAATGGCCAAACTTTCCATTTTGGGGACATGACTTTAGCCACAAATTATATTATTATGAAAAGGATTAGTTTTATTGTAGGGGATTTTCTGTAATATCTGAACCTTTACCTGAACCTGTATATTAATTAGTTAGAGTTACTCTTATAAATAACTTATCTAATTTGTGGAGTAAAGCTGCTAAATTGTTGAGTTTGAGCATCATTACTATTAGGTTTATTTTCGGTAATGTAATCCGATATTTTACAAGCAAACGTATTTTTCTCAAATTAGCAAGGTTGCATATATTATATTTCCAAGTGTTAATTTCTTTGGCATATTTCTTAGAAGCCGATAAGGGTTATATAAACTCTTGTTCCCAGAATGGGAACGTTTGCAATTATAGATGGTTAGTTTCACAAGTGCATTGGGTTGAAGCGGTAGTAAACTACATAATGGATGTAAAGAAGTTTTATGGGTAAGTTGGATTATTATTGGGTTTAGTCGATATTAGTTAGAATTTAAACTTTATCAGGACATGAATAAAGAAGGTGCGGTTTTTGTCCGACGCAATTGAATACGCAACTACAAGTGCTACACCTACTGACATAGTAATTTTACCACCCGAGTCCGCTGACAAAGATGTGGACAGCGACGAAAGACTATATGCCAAATGATTTCAGTTTAGTTCTACAGAACAACTATGTGCCATCTGAAATATCTGGTCAAATTAAAGTTCACCTTAGACACGAGGACAATAATGATGAAGGTGTGGGCCAGTTGTCGAAGCGGCAGAAAATTGAATCTTCATCTTGGAAGAAAAATGAAACCCTTGCTATTCAAAATCCTATAATTGATTTAGGTATGGTAGGAGAAGAGCGCAGAGGAAAATTAGAATATGAGACATTTTCTTTATACATGACTGAGCAAATTATATCATGCATAATGGAACAAACACAGTTATATGCAAATAACCATAAATTTACTATTTTTGAAGAAAATGTGTGAAAATTTTTAGGATTGCTGCTTATTAGTGGATATCACTCTCTTCCTGGAGAAAATGATTATTGGTCAACTGCTGATGATTTGGCTGCTCCCCAATTTTTGCTAAAACTATGAATAGGGAGAGATTCAGGCAAATAAAATGGTATCTTCATTTAGCAGATAAAAAGAATCTTTAAAATTCAAAGATGGCAGGTCTTGCCATTGTATGAAAAATTGAAAGCACAATGTCAGCAGTTTGGCGTCTTTCAAGAAAAAATTAGCATCGATGAAGCAATGATACCTTACTATGGACATCATTCAGTAGCTAGTAATTATCACGGTGTTACACCTTTATCTAATTGTCAAAGACGTGTCATCATCATATTGTTTTCGACCTTACTTAAGGTCGGTTTGACGCAGCTCTAACTTCTTTTCTAATCTGTGCTAATCTAAAAAGTTCTACATACCCTTCACAACCTAAATTTCTAATAATTTGACTAATATAGTTTGGTCTAGGTCTTCCTATATCCTTTTATCTTTTTCCTATCCATCTGACTTTACATAGATATTAGCAACATGATGGTTGTTAAAGAACTCTAACGTGTTTACATGTTTACCATTTATAAGGAAATGAAATATAACCTTCAAAAAGGAAAAGTGTTAAAATATATGTTATGGTAAGGCTTAAGCAACGAAACGCTACCCACATGCCAGACCGCTACCTAATTGTGAGTTGTCATGGTGACGTTTATTAAATTATATGTTATGGTAAGGATTAAGCAACGAATCGCTACCAACATGCCAGACCGCTAACTAATTGTGAGTTATGTCATTTAGTTAACTGATTTTTATTTTTTTTTGTTTTATTTTCGAACTTACTTAAAGTCGGTTTGACGCAGCTCTAAATTCTTTTCTATTCTGAGCTAGTCTAAAAAGACGTGTAAAAAAAGGAAAATACAAAAAAATGTAACTCAACCTAATTTGATACAGCAGTATAATTGTGGCATGGTGTAACGTATTTTTTTTCTTGTTACACCAAGCTTAATAAATTAATAATAAAACAGATAAATTTTAAAGCATTTAATTCGTAAATATTCAGCCAATAAAAATTAAAGTATAATGTTCATAATAACACATAGATTCTAGAAGATATATATTCTGAGGATTGTTACCAAGCGTTGTCCAGTTAATTATCAGCACTTTTGTTTCCAACGTCGAAGAATCAAGTCGCTTTTTGTAGACTAGAGATAAAAGTCAAGATGGCTCGACTAAAACACGAGGCGTCGAATAGAGTCAGAAAGAAGAACTTGAGTTGAGAACATGGAACAATAATATACATCATTTAAGACATGCAATATCTTATGGACATATCTACAACAACAATTTTCAATGTTAAATTATAATAAATTTTCGTCGCAATAATTTAAAGCAGGCAGTTATGGTTTCGTTCTATCTATTTAATACGCCGTATAGAAATGGTTTATTATACAAAGAATCTTGGTACTTCAAACTTACAGATGATTAATACGCTGGAAAAATACAACAGCTGACGTCATGATTTTGCACCTGCAATTTATTTGGATACACGTGAGTGTTTGAAACTTTCCGTAACTTTGAAAGTATAGTAAATTATTATGAGATTTGCTACGTTGAATATTAGAGTAACACAAATAAAAAGTAGTTTTTTAAAGTCAATAACACACCGAATAAATATCTAGTTTGTCAGTTATTTGTACACGCATACAATGTGTTTTAAGATATTTAAAATGACAACTTATGTCAGATAAAAAAAGATAGTATAGATTCTGTTTCCTAATCTAGACGCCAGATGCAGTCTTGATTTAATTTTCACATTTTGCTTAAAAACATTCAGGTCATGTAAAAGCTTTTTATTGGTGCTGAAGTTCGCGTATTTTCTTGGTAGATTATAGTTAAATTTGAGTAGTTGCATTTTATGATCGCTATTTTTCTGATGATCAATCTTTGTTGTAAATGGTCAAGGAAGCGCTTCAATGATTATAAGTAAAAATAAATTCATGTGTTATGATCTAATAAATTATTACATGTTTGCTTAAACTAAATTTTATAGAAATGATCAATTAATACATATTTATTTTGAAGGTTAAACTTCACTAAAATTCTTTTATAAAATTTTAAGACAAGATAGTAAATATATATATTGCAGTCACATGTATTTAATCAGATTTCTACATATAAATAGAATTCATTTTGTTTCCTTTGAAAGAAGTTTTATTATACAACATTTAAATTAGGAAAGAGAAAACTAGAACAAATCCTCCTTAAGTAAAAAGACAGAGTAATGAAAATGAATCCTTTAGTATTTCACAGATGTTTAAATTCATTTATTCTATTTTTGGCATATGCTTTTGAAGACACAAATAGTGTCCATGTGGTGTTTTTGTTTGTTCACAGGTAAAGCTGAGACAACTGTTTGACATCTGGTGGTTGAGGTTTTGGTAAGTGTGTGATAAAGAGTGAAATTCAAATTTTATGGCTATGATAGTGGTGTTAAGATAAGGTTTCCGCATTCCCTTATACAAACACAGTTAAATTTTGTTGGCACTTGTATTAAAAATACGGTGGCGCCTATTAAAAATATTTTTGGTCGATTATCCACCCATGACCCATGCTCATGATCTACCCAGAGCTAACACTCTACTAGCCGTTTAACCCCTAAGAGTTTTCTTTGTCTAAAGCCGTTTTCCATCTGACATTACCCTGGGCTTGGAGTCTAAAGAAGAAAATCTCGACCTAGTGACATCAGATTAAAAATAGAGAGTTTTAGTATATAGCTGATAGTCACGAGGATAAAGGGTAATAAACTTACAAAAGTTTTAATTACCCCCGTTTTTTATTACACTTACAATGGGAGGTGTCGATTTATTGGATCGATTGAACTCCAGCCATCGACCTCGTTTACGAGCCAAAAAATGGTGGTGGAATTTGTTTGCCAATGGGTTGAACATGGCGGTTGTTGCATCATTTAGATTCTTTCGCCACTTGAATCCATCCTCACAAATCAGTCATCTGCAATTTAGAAGAACAATAGCAATGGCTCTAGTGAAGGTTGGTTCGACATTAGAAAGAAGAAGAATAGGAGGTCCTGCTGCTCCTGTAATACAGGATATTCGTTTTGATGGGATCAATCATATTCCAGAACCGTACGACCACGGAAGATGTGTATATATCATCATAGGAAATGTGTAAAATATATATACAATCTTCATAGAACAACATTGGTATCTGACAAGTGCAAACCCGCCATAGGGTCGCTTCAGAACCATGTTAAAATTTACCAAAGAGGTAGCCTAAATCATAATGATTTTCCCCTCAAAATAAATATAAAAAAACGACTGCTTAAACCTTACGGTTACGCAATCGCACACTTCTTTAATAATCATCTTCTTAATTGTATAAATAGAATTCCCAAATTATTTAATTTATATAAAATTCACCAATAAAAATTAATAAGCTGATTTTACGTTAAGCGTATTGGCTACCTAAAAAAAGTCGGTCCCAGGCCGCAATACAAATTGAAGGCAATCATTCTTTCAAACTTTAAAAATTTTCGATTAGTGTACTCAAACTAAATATTTTGAACATCAATAAATCAAAGTCACCTTCAATTTATGTCATAAATGTCAAACTTGAAGTTTTTATTATTTTGACTACGATCCTAGGTCATGGATCGAAACGTAAATAAAGATGATTTTAAAACCTATGAGTGGTTTAATTCTTAAAGAAAATTAAGAAGAGTGAAAAACGGTTACATAAAAATTACTGTTTTGAATTATATCATACAAAGGCCTAGATAGTGATCATAATAATATATGATTAACATTGAAGAAATTTAAAATTAGTATTATTTTGATAGAAATTTTGTTATTAATATATAACTTTATTTCATGGTTGTGTAACGAATATATATTATATGGCACTGGTTTTAAAGAGATCGCATCTATTCATTGCAGATCTGTGATATCTGATTTTTTGTTTTTAATATAGTAATATCTGAAGGAAACAATTTCACAATAGAACAGGACGCTATTATAATTTAATTAGCTTTAAATGCATTACTAGAAAATATTTAATAGCAATAAACACTTTGAAAACGTATTTAAATAGGACTACGTAACGAACAAGTCATTTGTGTTGCCTAATCCGTAGGCGATTTATATCCTTTCTTTTATTAAATTAAAACAGCGCTTGCGTAAATAGTGTCACGAGGTGACGCGCAAGACATATCAGCTGTTCTCTACGTGGAGGATACTAAAAGGCAAATTCGCCATTGTGGTTTAAAATGTGAACGAAGCCACAAACTTTAAAGGATGCGGACACGATTGCGTGTCAAATGGAGTCTTCGGATACCCATAGTAGGGGGGAAGGATTCGTGGTCGTTTTGGGGACCCCAGAATGTTATCATTCTTCAGGTTCCGGCAAGACAACGGATCACGCTTCTTAACAAACATGGCTAGAGAGATCGGTGACTATTAACGGTGAGACCACAATATTTAAGTAATTTTTATAAATGATCTTTAATTTTTTAGCGTTTGGAATAACCAGTAGTAATAATTAGAATTAAGGCAACTTTCGTTATGGATGTATTTAAAGCTGTTGTTTGACATTTATTGGGGAAGACGTATTTAGCAGATGTTAGTCGTCAACGTTATATCCTAGGCATCAAGTTTCGTAAGCAGGATCTGAACTTGTGCATCGCAGTTCGTTTGGAAGAGGTAACTTCTTCACCTTCTCTAAGCCCAGGTATTTAAACGTTCAGTTACTACGTTTGTTAGACTTTTAAAAGTGTTCATTGGATTGACGAACGATATTAAATTTTAATAGAGAATTACTTAATCATGTTAAATTTTACGAACGAATTAACTTTGCGTAAGATCATAAAAATGGTAATATTTCCTTAATTTGATAACAGAGTTATTTTCTAAAATTGTGCTATACAAATTTAAACAAAGTGAAATATGGTCTTTTAGAAAGTAATATTAAAGTAATTTTGTAAGATACGTGGGATATACATGTGTTCAAAAACAAAGAGATTCCAAAGTCCACTTCCTGTTTAAAAAGATTTAATTACAGATGTCTAATCTTTAGTAAGGTCATTGTGTCATTTCTATACCAGAATAAATTTGAAATTCTATTTACTTAAACTAGCTACGTGTTATTTAGATTTTTTATAAGAAATATGAACTAAATTTATTTGATATATATATATATATATATATATATATATATATATATATATATATATATATATATATATATATATATATATACAAATAGAGCTCCTTTTTTAGTCAATTGGACTAGTCTAATATTTTTAAATTAATTTCTGTAGTTTTCAAATTGGGATATTGTCGTCCAAAGAATGATACGATATTATTTTTGCATCAATTTATTAATATTCTAACGTTTCGGCAAAGGTTGTTGCCTTTATCAAAGATACTACAAAAAAATTTTTAAATGTCAATAAGGTAAAAAATCATTTTAAAATATCACAGTACTTACTTAAAATCTAATGCCAAATAATCAAACGAACCCCAAACATGGGGATGTTGTTAAAACTTTAAAAACAGCAGACATGTAAATGACATATAAATGACATATGAACAGAGCACACCAAAGGAGTTTTTTTTTGTTTACTCTTTTCCGCCTCGGCTGCTCCCCTAGATAAAACTTTCATCCTCAATCATAAAAAAAACAAACACATTCCTGTCACAAACATCAACGTTAACTCTATTTACATCAATATTCACAATACATTAAAATTTCAAAATTAAAATTCAGCATAAATTTCAGTATCAGAAAATTTCAAGATTTAATTTATTATCATTTTAATGTGCATCCAGAATTAAAGTCTTTGTAGGATGCCTACTAATTAATGTAACAATATATGCAGACCTGAGTCTGAGTACAAAGGGAGCATCTACCACCCCTTTACGTTAATTAACCAGGTTCGTCTAATTGAGCTCAAAGACATACCCAAATTTTCATCATAATCCAGAACATAAATACTAAATACCCCTTTCTACTTAAACAAGCAAATTTCACCTTAAAATTAAAATTCTGTTGCTAGTACAACTTCATTACTGTCCATTTTAAGTAAATAAATTATAAAGTTGTTCAACACAAACGAAAACATCAAAATCCAACAACAAAGCATAAGTTACGTGAAGGTTACTGCACTGGTGGCGTCAATGAACATCGTCCTCTGTTAATCACCCCAATCCAACTGGGTTATGTTTAGGTCCTCGGATTACTGGTCGCCTTTAAAATTTACACCACCATTCATCTAAATTGTTTCAGTGCTTTTCCGGAACTCATTTGTGTATATCAGAAGCTTGTTTTGTGGATCCAGACACGTTTACGAATCATTTAATTATTACCACCCCCGAAAAATAGCAAAGAAATTCATACTTCTTTCACAAATATACGCCAAAACTGCCTACTTTTGTGTATTCATTTGTCGTTGCAAATTTGACTAATTGGTACAGTGATACTAAACTTTATTACCTTGTATCTTCTTTTCTAAGTGCACTAAATTACATTCATTGTAGCACGTAAAGAACAAACTGTTTTAAATCACCAAAATATACGAGCAAACTGTTTAAATTATTCTATCAAACTCGGAAAACTAAAAAGCACTGTTTAATGCATTGAATCAATTCGAAAATCTAAAAGAGCTTGTTCATATTAACCTGGGTATATATAGCGGTTAGCCTGTCTGTCGGTCTTGTCCCCAAAACGGACAATTCTTCAGAATTTCGCATGCTAGGTTCCCATTCCGCAGCCCGGCATGCGATTTTTACGAAATTTGCACTCGCCCCAGTTAAATCTCAGAAATTTCGACACGGCTCGCAACGTCTGGAAATAACTAATTAATTCTTATACAGAAATGTTATTTCTACCTCTCAAGTTTGCCTCTTATTTTCAACCAATCGCAACCCAGTGACGTTGCTCCACTCACGCCTTTTACTATATGTGTCTCGGTCTTGCGCATATTATCTGTCTCTATCTACCCTGTTCTTATTGGTGCAAATTGATATTCTTTATTATCGATTATTTCAGTCCATGTGGACTGTGAAATAACCCACCTTTAGCATTTCCCGTAACTATTAAGCTACGGTTTCTCCAAGATTCTTTGTAACCATTTGTTATCTGCCAAATTTACGCAGAATGAGCCTTTTAAAAATACGCAGGTGTTCAAACATAATACTTCTAAATAACACTTCTACGATTTGCATTTTATTGGGTTTTTACAAGTTTTTATAGATATTATATGTTACTAATGGTTCAATTAATTCCAATTAAAATAATACCCTTTAATTTTTAGTGACTCCTAATCAAATATTAATTATTATCTGTACATTTTGTTTAATACCGGTTACTTAAAATTGAGTTAATTAATATAAATTTTGCACGTAATTTCTATTTGTTTCTTTACTAGGAATAATTAAATTACACGTAGAGCTTTTTAATACTGCTTCCTTTTTTTTATAGCAAGCGTCTTGTACATAATTTAACTCCCTTATTTTTAATGAAACGAATGAATTTTTATGCTTCACGGTTTTTTAATAACGCGTACCTTTTCCCAAAGCTTCTACACGGTGATTAAAATTATTTGATGTGATTATTTAATTTTCTACCCTGGTCTAAATATGAGTATTTTCCCCCTATTTGAATACAAATAATCCCACTTATTTGAATTCAAATATAAAATATTTAAACCGCAAACAAAATTTACAAAAAAAATGCCTATCTCTCTCTACCCTTATCTATCTAACTTACCTACCTTATCCAATCAAAAAAATTATTTACACCTGTCCTATATCCCTATCCTATTTCTAACTTTTAACTATACTCACTTCCCCCTACCTAATCCTATATACCTATCCTACTCTTACTCTATTCCTAACTCTCCACTAATCTTATATGAAATATCTATACTTAACCTATCTTATTTTCTTCCTACATTTAATCTTTATTCTCATCCTAAACACCTATTTCTAACTATTTCCCATATTTATCCTATACTTAGCTTTATTTTCTATATCTATACTAAAATTCACCTATCTCTATCCTTTGTTCATCAAGTTATTTAAATCTAACTCTCTTCTTGACCCTCCAAGTCTTTCTTTTCACCATCCTAATACTCTTCATCTCTATTTCTCCCCCTTTTATATCTATACTTATCATCCCTATTATCTCACATACAATAAACTCATCCCTATTATCCTGACTCTTAAAGACTGCTTCTTCTTCAGTCTCTACACATGTCTGTTTCTCATTTACTATTTTTTTCTTTCTGCCGACAAACCAAGCGATACTACTTTAAAATTATCGATTTTTCCCTCTATGGAAAATCCTATGTACCTTCTAGAATTCTTGTGTAATGGAATCCGCCAGAATGAATTCCTTAAATCTACTTTATTAAAAACAAACTTGCCATTTAACCTCGTCAAAATGTGTCCATGGATGGTGGACAATGGAATTGCGTTTGGTCCATTGGTTAATTTTACGTGCATCTTTACTTAATTCTGCCTTCACCTGCTCCCGATATGCTGCTGTTGCTTCTACCCCCACTAATTCTGCATGTTTTTGTACTAAAGCTTGAACCTCTACTATCCTATCCTCTGGACATCTTATTGTGTTGATCTGTTTACCTTCATCATCCTCTACCTCTACTACATTAATACTCAACCCCGTGTCATCCTCTGTGACTTCATAACTGCCCTTCCATGGCACTACCCTATCCTTAATCCTTATTACCTTCCGTTCCATATCTATCAAAACCCCTAACTGCATCATACAGTCAACACCTAAAATGCTCTGAAACTTCAGTCCAGGTACAATTACAAACTCCTGTTCACAGCTTAAACCTCCTATATCTATCCTAAGCACCACAACACTATTTACTACAGCAAACTTCTTTTTATTTGGAGCTACTAAATGGCTACGCTTTATAGGCATAATTCTATCACAAACCTTATCCCTAATTTTGCTGACGAATTCCTCCGATATTAAACTCGCCTCTGCCCCTGTATCAAGTAATACTTCTACATTATTCTCAAAAATTCCTATATTAACAATTGGCAAACATACTTTTTCCTCAGTTTCTGGCTCTACTTCCTCCTCAATTTTGAAAAATTCACGTGGATGTTCATATACATTTACCCTGAAATCTAGTGGTCTGTCGCGTTCTAAAAATCCTGTCCAGGTCTGTTTTCCTACTTGGTCCTGGTCTAGCCGTCACCTCAGCGTATGTCCTAGGCGTTTCCACTCGTTCCGTGTCTGTATTAGCAGTCCCCCTCATGTCCGGTGAACTATTCCTTCTGGTAGGTTCCGGTCTCGGTGTAGGTCCCCTTCCTAAACTATTACTTCTAAAGTATGGTCGTCGCTGTTCCCAATTCTGTCGCTGGTATCCGTAACTATTCCCCTTCTAGCATAGTTGTCCCGTCTATTGTCAAACCTAACTGTGTTGATCTGTCTTTCCTATTATCCCGAAGTCGTCCACTACTTACGTCGTCGTACCTCTGCAGGTATTCTAAAAACATTTCTCTGTCCACTATGTTCTGTAGTGCTACGTGTTGTCTTACTTCTACCTCGAAGTGTCGTGATAAATACTTGATAATTTGTCGGTCCGTCAGTGGTGGGTTCAGTTGCTTTGCTATGCTATACTTGCGTATAGCATATTGCTCCTACTTCCCGAAAATTCTCCTTAAATTTCCTGTGATTAAGTAGTCTCGTACCTGGTCTTGTCTGTGGTCACTCTAGTAGTGCTTTAAAAACCTGTCTTCAAAGTCCGTGTAGGTGTCTATGTCCTGTCCTACTAAATTGTACCATGCTTCCGCATTGTCCTTTAATAAAGCCTTTATCGTATTCAGTTTAGTCTGTTCGTCAAATAAATTTCCCACTAGATTTATTACACTATTAATAAAAATTTGTGGATTTATCCTGTTATCGCCATAAAACTTCATGTGTTGGTCCAATGATACGCTACCTGTATAAAATCTGGGACCATCCCCCGTTAAATTTGACATGTTGTATTTGATACCACTAACTTCGCGTTCTACCCTGCCTAACTGATCCCTACATGAGTCCGTTACTTCAGTCATTTTTATATTAATCTCTTCTTCACAGAAAATGCGTACTTCGGATCTTAAATTTCCCATTTCCTGTCGAAGACCTGTAATATCACGCTCATTTTTATCAACCCTATTTTCAACTTCCCCCATTTTTACGGTAAGACTATTTTTAAACTCTGTAAATTCTTGAGTCGATTGCTCAATTTTCCCGCTTATCTGCTCTAATTTTCTATTGGATTCTTCGTTCATCCTCTCTAGCATTCTCATTATCATCTCGTTTCCTTGATCCCCTGATTCCGTCCTCGACTGATCTCTACTGCCTCCAGCTTCTTCCATTTTCGAATTTTTCCCACACAATGCACTATCGTCACTTCCAATTTCCACTCCTTGACTCCTTAACCACTCCTTTCTCTGCATACGTTCTAATCACTCACACACACTCTAAAATACTCTTAAATTTACACACAAACAGAAACTCTCTCTCTCAGATCGCCAGTTTCCTGGAATAAAATCACAAAAATTTTATTTGGAACTCGAGCCTCACTTTTGGGTCGCCAAGAAATGCTGTGTTTCCCTGTATTAGAATCGAGCCTCACGAATTGGGCGTCAAGAATGCTGTGCAACCTATAAAAAGCTATTAACTTAACTGGTCCGTTGACTTTCTTCTGTTACTCGCCTCTTTACTCTTTTCCGCCTCGGCTGCTCCCCTAGATAAAACAAACTTTCATCCTCAATCATAAAAAAAACAAACACATTTCTATCACAAACATCAACGTTAACTCTATTTACATGAATATTCACAATACATTAAAATTTCAAAATTAAAATTCAGCATAAATTTCAGTATAAGAAAATTTAAAGATTAAATTTATTATCATTTTAATGTGCATCCAGAATTAAAGTCTTTGTAGGATGCCTACTAATTAATGTAACAATATATGCAGACCTGAGTCTGAGTACAAAGGGAGCATCTACCACCCCTTTACGTTAATTAACCAGGTTCGTCTAATTGAGCTCAAAGACATACCCAAATTTTCATCATAATCCAGAACATAAATACTAAATACCCCTTTCTACTTAAACAAGCAAATTTCACCTTAAAATTAAAATTCTGTTGCTAGTACAACTTCATTACTGTCCATTTTAAGTAAATAAATTATAAAGTTATTCAACACACACGAAAACATCAAAATCCAACAACAAAGCATAAGTTACGTGAAGTTTACTGCACTCGTGGCGTCAATGAACATCGTCCTCTGTTAATCACCCCAATCCAACTGGGTTATGTTTAGGTCCTCGGATTACTGGTCGCCTTTAAAATTTACACCACCATTCATCTAAAGTTGTTTCAGTGCTTTTCCGGAACTCATTTGTGTATATCAGAAGCTTGTTTTGTGGATCCAGACACGTTTACGAATCATTTAATTATTACCACCCCCGAAAAATAGCAAAGAAATTCATACTTCTTTCACAAATATACGCCAAAACTGCCTACTTTTGTGTATTCATTTGTCGTTGCAAATTTGACTAATTGGTACAGTGATACTAAACTTTATTACCTTGTATCTTCTTTTCTAAGTGCACTAAATTACATTCATTGTAGCACGTAAAGAACAAACTGTTTTAAATCACCAAAATATACGAGCAAACTGTTTAAATTATTCTATCAAACTCGGAAAACTAAAAAGCACTGTTTAATGCATTGAATCAATTCGAAAATCTAAAAGAGCTTGTTCATATTAACCTGGGTATATATAGCGGGTATATATATGTCGGTCTTGTCCCCAAAACGGACAATTCTTCAGAATTTCGCATGCTAGGTTCCCATTCCGCAGCCCGGCATGCGATTTTTACGAAATTTGCACTCGCCCCAGTTAAATATCAGAAATTTCGACACGGCTCGCAACGTCTGGAAATAACTAATTAATTCTTATACAGAAATGTTATTTCTACCTCTCAAGTTTGCCTCTTATTTTCAACCAATCGCAACCCAGTGACGTTGCTCCACTCACGCCTTTTACTATATGTGTCTCGGTCTTGCGCATATTATCTGTCTCTATCTACCCTGTTCTTATTGGTGCAAATTGAAATTCTTTATTATCGATTATTTCAGTCCATGTGGACTGTGAAATAACCCACCTTTAGCATTTCCCGTAACTATTAAGCTACGGTTTCTCCAAGATTCTCTGTAACCATTTGTTATCTGCCAAATTTACGCAGAATGAGCCTTTTAAAAATACGCAGGTGTTCAAACATAATACTTCTAAATAACACTTCTACGATTTGCATTTTATTGGGTTTTACAAGTTTTTATAGATATTATATGTTACTAATGGTTCAATTAACTCCAATTAAAATAATACCCTTTAATTTTAGTGACTCCTAATCAAATATTAATTATTATCTGTACATTTTGTTTAATACCGGTTACTTAAAATTGAGTTAATTAATATAAATTTTGCACGTAATTTCTATTTGTTTCTTTACTAGGAATAATTAAGTTACACGTAGAGCTTTTTAATACTGCTTCCTTTTTTTTTATAGCAAGCGTCTTGTACATAATTTAACTCCCTTATTTTTAATGAAACGAATGAATTTTTATGCTTCACGGTTTTTTAATAACGCGTACCTTTTCCCAAAGCTTCTACACGGTGATTAAAATTATTTGATGTGAGTATTTAATTTTCTAACCTGGTCTAAATATGAGTAATATATATATATATATATATATATATATATATATATATAAATAAATATTATAAGTAGTTTTTTACACAAGGTAAGTTGATAAATACTAAAGTATTGCAATTAATAAGATGAAATAATAACTTAGACTTTCTAAGTAAAGCCCAAATGATCATTTCAAATCGAGCTAGTAATTGAAAGAAGGAAAATATAAGGCCTTGGACAGGATTTGAACCTGCATCTCAGTTTTGCCGGAACTGTGCATTTACCAATTACGCTACCAATACACAGATCTGTTTGTTGGGAATTAAGAATCTTGTTTTAAAATAATAGTAAAAAAGGTCTTGTTATATCAAGAAAGATCTATAGTTAAAATCAGAATTCAATTTTATTATTTTATACTTGTAACTATATTTAACAAAAAAAAAGAGAGGGAAATTACATTAAATTACATTTTTGGATTCAAGTTTTTTATTCTATGAGTAATTAATTTTAATAAGAATACCTTTGAAAAAAATAATTTTTTTTTTAGTAACAAAATTAGACAAATGCTGATACAATATAAAAGTACAGACATGTTACAATTGATTTATTTTTGATATCCACTTTTAACTAAAATACAGTAAAGAAATCAAGAATCTATTTGAAATCAAGAACTTGAGCAAAGGCGGAAAAGACTACTTAACTGTAATATTATCGACTAGTAACTGTTTTCGACTAGTATATGTCTCAAGCTATTACTTTTGTTATGAATTATATTATTTTCTAGAGAATAAGAAAGAAGAAACACAATGACGAAAAAATAAGTGCTCTTAAATCTGATGATTATTATAAACAACTACAGGTGTTGGTTGTGAAATATTTTTAACTAACGCTGTTTGTGCGAAAGGATACATTGGAAAAACTATTAATTCTACAAAGGTTCAGGTGCTGGGGGAACTTGGCAGCCAAAGGCTGCTTACTCCCCTCACTGAATATCGGGGAAATAGGGTATATAACTGTAAAACAATAAAAGGTGACCGAACTGCATCAAACACGAAAGAACAGCAGCTATGTTCAAAGATAACAAACGTAGATACAAGAAGAAAACTGTTCAAAGCATAGTGTAGAGCACAGAACAGTACATCTATGAAATAGGGGCAGAAGGAAAAGCAGACAGAAAGAGATAGAAGCCTTCTGGAATGTTGTGCTTCAGATGTATGAGGATGGTAGCATGGATATACAAATTTAATAACAAATAGGTTGTTGAAATAGTATAGGAATAAAGATATCTGTGGAAAATGAAAAAAATGCGAGAAATAGAAAGACAGGATACGTTCGCAGGCATTTCTGGGGAATAGTACGAGATATATTACAAGCAGAGATAGGAAAAGAAAGGTAGAGGTAGACCAAGATCAGACTTTCACACACAGATAGTGATAGATGCAGACTGCAAATTTCAAGCAAATGTGTAGGTTGGTTCAGACTAGGAAACAATGAGGGTACGCATCCAACCAGTTCTAGGACTGAAGACCTAGTGATGATGAAGATAGAGTGAAATTTAAAACTGCCGTTTTAGTGCTGCTTTGAGTACTCCGCTGAATGATGTTAATGTTGTAATTAGTAATATATATGTTTTAAGTGGTCTTGCATTTTGAACATAATTTAAGTTAGTGATTGGAAAAATTGCAGTGGGATGCTGTTGAAAGATTTTAAACAAAAGAGTTGCATGTGCTATTCGACTTCTCGAACGTAAAAGTTACTTCGTGCTTTAATTGAAGAACGTAATTCGTCCCTATAGGATATGATAATCATCCTACACTTCAAGAATAATAAAAAATAAAATATTTTCCCATGTCATTATATAAATTTGTGTTGTAAATATTTAAATTATTGAATTTAGTAATATTGATTTAGTGCATACATTGTATTACTTACTAGATGACTATGAGATGTTGTCGTTCTGCAGGTTGTTGGTATAGCCAAAATTGTTTTTAGAACACATCGACTGCTTCTTCTGACGACTGGACCTTTGACCACGCAGCCCGTCCTTGATTTTCCGAAAGTATAGAAATTGTTTGGACTTAGGTCGGGGTTGCACGGAGGATGGTATAACAATTCGACGTTTTGTTGCGTTAAAAGTTCAATTGTCTTGCTAGTTGTGTGCGAACTTGTATTGTTTCGGTGTAGGATGATTTATCGTTTGGTTTTTTGAAGCTCCGCGATGACGTGTGGCAAACAAATGGTTGTATACCGATTGGCAGTAACAGTTCTTAGATCTTGTAAAGAAATTGTTACTCTATGACCTGCTTTTGAGTCAAATGTTGCGACCATGTTTTTGGAGACACTTTGAGAACGGATCACTTTGTCGGGTTATGTTCACCTTGGAACACCCAACTAGACGACAGGCGTTTATTTTCTGCCTCTTATGAGCAAATCCAAGTGTGGACACGTTTTTAAAATTTCCTGCGTTAAAGCGGTTTATAGCTTTTGACACCGATTCACTCTGCTTTCTGTTCTTAGGTTAACAGATGCAGTATCCAACGCGAAAATAATTTTTTTTCACAATTCTTCATGCACAATTTTTTGAATTGAAGTCATTGAAGTCCTCATAATGCCGTAATTTTGCGATATGCCACATTTTGATCTTTCCGGATGAGCTTGTGTACAGTATCGACGTTTTCCTGACTCCTGAGTAACTGCCATTTTTGGTGCACCTGCATTGGATTGGCGCTAAGACTAAGACTAGGTAGTTAACTACTTATAATATTTATATATATATATATATATATATATATATATATATATGTATATAAATATTATAAGTAGTTTTTTACACAAGGTAAGTTGATAAATACTAAAGTATTGCAATTAAGAAGATGAAATAATAACTTAGACTTTTTAAGTAAAGCCCAAATGATCATTTCAAATCGAGCTAGCAATTGAAAGAAGGAAAATATAAGTCCTTGGACAGGATTTGAACCTGCATCTCAGTTTTGCCGGAACTGTGCATTTACCAATTACGCTACCAATACACAGATCTGTTCGTTGGGAATTAAGAATCTTGTTTTAAAATAATAGTAAAAAAGGTCTTGTTATATCAAGAAAGATCTATAGTTAAAATCAAAACTCAATTTTATTATTTAATACTTGTAACTATATTTAACAAAAAAAAAGAAAGAGAGAAATTACATTAAATTACATTTTTGGATTCAAGTTTTTTATTCTATGAGTAATTAATTTTAATAAGAATACCTTTGAGAAAATTAATTTTTTTGGAATAACGAAATTAGACAAATGCTGAAACAATATCAAAGTACAGACATGTTACAATTGATTTATTTTTGATATCCACTTTTAACTAAAATACCTTTGGTGCAGTAATCTCAAGATGATTAACTCATAATTATTATTATGTTCTTTTATTGAAAAGCACAAATAGTGTCTTTTTAATAGAAAATTTGTTGTGTAACATTTTCTTTCAAGATCATCGTGATAGAAGAGGATGTAGGTACGTTCAAGACATTTCCAGATGTATTAGTTCATTAAGTTGTAGGTTTTTTATAGTGCTTATATCCAATGAGTTTCTGTATCTTCTCATAGGAGTATTGAATTTCTTGTATTGTCCATATAGATACATTGGCGCTCAATTTCCCTTTTTCTTTCTATGATTGCTTATTATTGAGTTTATACCATACCCACGCCCATTCTCTTTGCTCACCCTTGGGGTAATTCCCAGACTAAGCCGCGAACAACAAAAAAAGATAAAGTTTCACTTGCATCCAACGAGTGGAGTCTTAAATCATTTCAGTTGTGTAGTTTTAAGTGCCAACGTTCCCAAAATGGGAGCATAGCTTTCTTCATGAAATATTACAGATATTTTCTTTTTTCTGTAACATAACATTAGTGAACAGTAAGTACATCAATCATTTGTCTGAAAATTTTTCAACTACATCAATTATTTCAGGGTTCGTCAACTAAAAGGTTAATATAGAATATTTTATTCATTCACTCTAAAATAAATAAATTGTAAATACAGCAACTAGTGAAAGCGTGGTTAACGTTGATAAGCTTGTGTCGTACTATTGTAACATTATTTATTGTATTCCTTTTTCAAGCATAGACCAAGATTAATGCTAATTAAACTAACATTAGTAGCATTGAACATACATCAACTAAGAGTATTTGTTCTGTAAATATAGCTATAAAGTGGTCATGTGAAACTTACAATGCAGTCACACTTTATTTAAACGTCCAACTATTTTACAAATATAATAATTTATAAAACGACATTATATTGTATTCATAACTAAACTGTTTGTATTAAAGTAAAATATTTTGCAGATTGTCATAATATATGGATACATTATGATGTGCATTATTAGATCTAGGTTTTTCAGTTATCATGGCTTTCTGACGCAGACATTCCATTATCACGATCTAACTGATTAACGGTTATCCCCAATGCTTTCACGTTCACTAAAGTCGGTTATTAGTTTCTCTGTGTGTCTGATTACATATTACACATAGAGAAAAACTTGATGGTCATCATAACTATCCCTTTCGATATGTTTATTGTAAGCCATTCCCATTGGGGTAGATTGGCAGTGATATGAAGGTAAATGTGGCTCCGTGGCGTAGTTGATATGCGTGTGACTTCTACGCCCAAGGTCTCAGATTCGAATCTTGACAAGGTCCGCTTGAAAAATATTAAGTGAGCATTTTTCACAAAAATAAATCCTCGTTCGGATGAGAGGTAAAACCGTGTGTGAGTGTTGCCACGCACGTTAAAGATCCCTACCTTGCTTGGAACAACAAAGGTTCGGCAAAATTCAAAATTTTTTAGGTAAAAAAAACTCGCTTCCTGGCCAATGTAATACCTTCGGGTGGAGCATTGGAAAAATCACATGTAAGATATGAAGGTAAACAAAGAACTCCGTGTCCCCACGACTTCCCAGAAACTCGTCTACTTTGTAACGCTTCTCTTTTCTGTGTAACTTTCCTAAAGTTAACAGTTCTGTTTTAAACATCTGCAAATTATGTTGGATGTTGTTTGTAATCAACCATTGTATTACATCGGCCTTATTCCAAAATGGCTATGGCATTTTTTCAACCAACACCGATCGATAAAGTGCATTATGCAACACAACTGGCGATGGTTCTCCTAAAATCTTCACTAAATATTCTTCAACTCACTGTAAAAACATGTCCTCATTCATTTCACCATGATAATCATTGTGTTGAGATTTGGAAGCAAATAATAAAGAGAAACCTGTACAAACCTTGCTTTTAGACCTGCATGTACAACAAATCGTTTCCCGTCAGAACATTTTGGTTTTCTTACGCTTCGTACATCATTATCTTACCATGAATTTGACCACGTGTTGTTTCCTATCAAAATTAATGTTTTTCTTATATGTTCTAAGACACTTAACATTAAGGTTAGCAATGCTTAGTTTTTCCGTTAAAGCTCTACGATTTCCTTCTGTTTTGAACTTAAAACCAATATTATGCAAAACGTCTTTCAAACTGGTATGACTTGAAACCGAAGTTCCGTATTTAGAGATTGCACACTTACATGCTTTTCTGTAACGACAATAATTTATCATCGTTTTCTAAATCACTTTATGGCACTTACTTTTCGCGTACATCACGTATACAGACAGTATCCCTAATGCTCATTTTAATAAATTCAGAGAGGTGGATAGTCTTGATCTTTTTACGAGGCCTTTACTCCCATGACCAATTATAATTGATTTTGCTTAGCTTTGACATTTAATCCATACCACAGTATAAACATAGATTATTAAAGAAGATGATACTCGCTAAAACACAAAGTTAAGTAATTTAATTTATAAATAAGACGCGAAACCCCCATACCTCTTTTATTGATGGTATTGAAATTAAAAGACGGCCTAACTTTCTAAATATATTTTTTTAGACCATCACAAGGGATGTCTTTTGTGTTTTGCATACTGGGACATAGAGAGCGCCACTAATCCAGTGTAAGTACTAAAAATTAGCACCCTTTCTTAGTTAACATAAATTTAACGTTTCAGTGCGATACGTATAGTGTTGTAACTACAACAAACGGTCAAAGTTAACAAGTTAATTGCAAAATGGAAATAAACCGTGAACATTTTCGCGCAATAATTTTCCATAATTTTCCGAGACAATTTTCTCAACAAGAATGCCTCGTCAGTTGGTTTCTTTTTTCTGCAAGGAAGCGCTATATCAGTCAACTAGTTCCTGTTTGTATGAAGAATTCAAATGTGAGCGAATTAGTCTTAGCGCCGATCCAATGCAGGTGCACCAAAAATGGCAGTTACTCAGGAGTCAGGAAAACGTCGATACTGTACACAAGCTCATCCGGAAAGATCAAAATGTGGCATATCGCAAAATTACGGCATTATGAGGACTTCAATGACTTCAATTCAAAAAATTGGGCATGAAGAATTGTGAAAAAAAATTAGTTTCGCGTTGGATACTGCATCTGTTAACCTAAGAACAGAAAGCAGAGTGAATCGGTGTCAAAAGCTATAAACCGCTTTAACGCAGGAAATTTTAAAAACGTGTCCACACTTGGATTTGCTCATAAGAGGCAGAAAATAAACGCCTGTCGTCTAGTTAGTTGTTCCAAGGTGAACATAACCCGACAAAGTGATCCGTTCTCGAAGTGTCTCCAAAAACATGGTCGCAACATTTGACTCAAAAGCAGGTCATAGAGTAACAATTTCTTTACAAGATCTAAGAACTGTTACTGCCAATCGGTATACAACCATTTGTTTGCCACAAGTCATCGCGGAGTTTCAAAAAACCAAACGATAAATCATCCTACACCGAAACAATACAAGTTCGCACACAAATAGCAAGACAATTGAACTTTTAACGCAACAAAACGTCGAATTGTTATACCATCCTCCGTGCAACCCCGACCTAAGTCCAAACAATTTCTATACTTTAAGAAAATCAAGGACGGGCTGCGTGGTCAAAGGTCCAGTCGTCAGAAGAAGCAGTCGATGTGTTCAAAAAAACAATTTTGGCTGTACCAACAACCTGCAGAACGACACCATCTCATAGTCATCTAGTAAGTAATACAATGTATGCACTAAATCAATATTACTAAATTCAATAATTTAAATATTTACAACACAAATTTATATAATGACATGGGAAAATATTTTATTTTTTATTATTCTTGAAGTGTAGGATGATTATCATATCCTATAGGGACGAATTACGTTCTTCAATTAAAGCACGAAGTAACTTTTACGTTCGAGAAGTCGAATAGCACATGCAACTCTTTTGTTTAAAATCTTTCAACAGCATCCCACTGCAATTTTTCCAATCACTAACTTAAATTATGTTCATAATGCAAGTGTAGAACCGCCACTGAAATTAGCAAACGCCGCTTTACGGCGCTGCCCTTTATAGTGACGGGTGCAAGAATATAAGAAGCTACCCGCTTCAAACACCCTTGCGCAGGAACACTTTATGTTTATCAAAAGTAATACTCAACTTGTATTAAACTGTGCAATTTACTGGCATAAAATATAACTTTTTTGGACGAGACCTAAAAATCACTCTTGACATATATGTAACAACACATAATCATCAATCGCCTACTACTTAAGTTTAAATACATATGAGGCGCGTTTGCAACATACTCCCACCTTGTGTTATGAGCAACCGAAGAACACAACAAAATTTACGCGCCACTGTCCAGCCTAGTACGCAAGTCTTTCCGGCAACTTAACTTGCCGTCCACTTTTAGTGTACACACGTGTTTTACTCACAGGTACAATGTTCCTTCTTAACTGCTCTTCTGAGGAATCGCCGTCATGTACTGCATTTTCAGTAGCTGCTCCCACCTGACCGTAGCTATTCACAGAATCAAGATGAACCATTTCACCTTCTGAACACTCCAACGGATAAATACGCTGAATTGGGCGCACCAACTGACCTTTAGCAGTTTTTAGTCGGACAACTCGTACTCGTCCATCTTTACGAGGTATCAACTCTGTTATGCGACCCAGAGGCCAGTCTATCCGTTTTGTCTGATCATTTCCAATCATAACGATCTCACCGACATTTAGTGAACGTATTTTGCAATGTTTGGACACCATACGTAATTGACCCAAGTATTCGGTACGAAATCTTCTGCGTAATACATCACGAATCTTTTTGTGACGTAACAGTCGCTTGTTCAATGATGCAGAATCAAATACATCTAATTCTGGTACTCCAATTTCATGCCGTTCCTGCAGAAACATATTTGGTGTTAACGGCTCCAAATCGTTCACATCACTCGAGATGTAAGTCAAAGGTCCAGCGTTTATAATGGCTTCACAATCACATAATATAGTATGTAGTCCGTCAAAATCCAGCGAAGCCCTTTCTAAAACTTTACGTAATAATTGTTTAAACATGGAAATCAATCTCTCCCAAAATCCACCCCACCATGCTGCGGTTGGAGGGTTAAACTTCTATGCAATACGTTGCACCGCTGAATATTTTTTTACAGCGTCCCAATTCACTTTGCGCATCGCGTTATCTGTACCGACAAAATTAGTTCCATTGTCTGAATATACGATACATGGTCGGCCCCTTCTAGCAATGAATCTACGGAAAGAGTCAACAAATGTTCCAGTTGACAAGGATGTAACAAGTTCAAAGTGTACAGCACGATATATCGCACACGTGAAAATACACACCCATGCTTTTTGTCCATTTCTTAGAAACATAGGCCCGGCCATATCAACACCAATGATTTCGAAGACTGCCGCGTCACGTACTCTATCACTAGGTAACGGCGGCGTAATTTCTTCCATTCTGGAAGCGTTTAGTCGTTTACACACAACACAATTTCCAATTACAGTTTTTATGTTACGACGACCTCCTAGAATCCAATAACGTTCTCTTAATAGAGATAAAAGTGTCTGCACACCAGTGTGACAGGACTCAACGTGCTTATCCAATATAAGCTATTTAACCACTGGGTGCTTCCCAGGCAATAACAGGGGATATCTAAAGTCGACATCGTCTTCGCGATATGAAACTTTGGTATTCAGACGAATAATACCATTTTTATCAATAATTGGTTGCAATGAAGACAACTCTTTTACCTTCTGGTCTTGAAACGATTCTTGTTGTATAACTTTAACAAGACACAGCTCAGCAGCTTCTGTTTCTTCTACAGATAAACATTTATCCAGAATTCGGCCATCAGGAAAACGACAATTGTGAATGAAACGTAAAATCCACGCAAGCAAGCAAATGATTTCATTGTAATGAGAAAACGTTTATTATACCATAAGTCTTCACTGTTTAGCATAGATGCTACAAGTCTTTTGCGACGTTCTCTTCCAACCTCCTCTTCATTGACCTCAAGATCTGCCTTAGGCCATGCACAGTGTGGTTGGTATAACCAGGACGGTCCCTCTAACCATTTGGATTCTAGCAATTGTTTGGGGGAACAACCGCGAGATGGGAGGTCCGCTGGATTCAAATTTCCTGGAACATGGTGCCACATGTTTTTATCGGTCAACTTACGAATTTCTGCAATCCGATTCCAAACAAATGCAGACCATTGATCTTCTTGTTTTATCCAAGAAATAACAGTACTCGAATCGCTCCAAAAATAACTTTCAAATTCGTTATCAATCAACGATTTCAACACGTCTTTTACAGAGACGTACAAGCGTGCTGCAATCGTAGCAGCCAACAATTCGAGCCGGGGAATAGTCATTTCTTTTAAAGGTGCAATTCTCGCCTTTGCTTGAAGTAAACTTACTTTTACACCATCGACCTTTTCTACTCTTACATAAACCACCGATGAGTAGGCTGCCGTACTGGCATCACAGAATGTATGCAAGCTGATCTTTTGCGAACCATCATTTAAATAGTCTATCCATCGAGGCACTTTAATTCCTAATAAGCATTCTGATTCCACATACCATTTCATAAATTCTCTCTTAACTTCGCCGTCTACTTCTTCGTCCCAATTAATTTTCTCTCCAGAGGTGCCGTAGCAATGCTTTTGGGCGAATAGTAGTTGGACATACAAATCCCATTGGATCAAATATTCTATGAGTCAGCGATAATATAACACGCTTCGTTATAGGTCCTTTGACTTCATGTTCACGGTGCTCAAAATTTAGCGCTAAACTATCTTTCATTTTGTTCCAATTAAGACCTAGCACTTGCGTCACAGGTTTGTCAAAAGGCGTTTTACCCAATTGCGTATGCCCCACCCTCTGAGGTCGAAATATCCTTTGGCCATTACTGTACGAGCATTTTTTATAAACCGGTTTAGCTCGCTCACAGTAGCGACGCTGTGTATGCAATTGTCAACGTAAAAGCCATTCATCAATGTCATAATGACCTGTTTAACTTCTCTGTTCACAGTTTCATCGAGCATACGAGTCAAATGGTACTTTATAGTCATGCCTAGTAAATACGGACTAGCGCACACTCCAAAAACAACTCTCTTATGTCGATATATGATTTCACTACCCTGTAAATCCAACCAAATAAATCTTAATACGTCTTGTTCAGCAGAATGTAACCCCACTTGCAAAAAAAGCTTTGGTGATGTCTGCAATCACACCTATCGGATTGAATCGAAAACGTAATAGCAAGGCAGGTATCAACTCAATCAGATTCGGACCGCTTTCTAAACAATCATTCAACGAAGGACTACCCTTTTCGTGCGAAGAAGCATCGAAAACTGGCCTTATCTTTGTGGTTAGACTATTAGATTTCACTACAGCCCTATGAGGTAAATAGTGAGTAACAGCATTTCTGGGACAGCGCATCTCTTCTTCGGATACTACTTCAACTATGCCTAAGTCTTTCCACTCATTTAAAACTTGTACATAAGCTTCATACAACTGTTCAAATTGCAGCATTTTTATAACTTGGTTCAATCGCTTACGGGCAATTTCGTAATTATTAGCCAAAGGTGGATGACCTTGCTTCCATGGTAGACGTACAACGTATCTTCCATTAGCATCTTCTTCTACAGTTTCCATGAAATATTTTTGTACATCGGAATTTATTTCATCTTTAGATCTTTTTTCCACCGGATCCATAATGCCTAACACGTCCAACTCCCATAGCTGATTTACCTTCAACTCACTGTAAAGTAATGAGATGACTTGCATAGTAGTGGACTTGCTACAAAGCTCTTTGGGAGCTTTTCCCATAAGCGTCCAACCGAGATCAGTCTCAATAGCCACAAGACCACAATTCAAAACATGTCTCTTACCCGTCAATAATTTTCCACAAACATCGGCTCCTATCAAAATTTCTAATGGCGAATAATCACCCACGTCAGCTATTTGTATACCTTTTTTAGCTAGTTCGTTTATCCACAGACCATTGGGAACTGGAGCTACATCATCGCAAATAACGGGTTGGTCTAAAACATCGAAGTGGCAAGAATATTCACCAGTCAAATTAATAAGCTTTATCTTATAGACAATGTGAGCTTGTTCCGCTGTAGACGCTCCGCCAAACAAAGTATGAGTAATCCGCGTGTGACCTTGCACGGGAAAACCCAATATCCGAACAGTATTCTTCAAAACATATGATCTTTGTGACCCTGTGTCTATAATAGCCCGCACTGTACGTTCCCCATTTTTTCCAGCGAGTTTTACTCGTAAAGTTTGCAGGAACACAACAGGATTATACAAATTGGCAACATTCTTATCGCAACTGGTTGCCTGTAGTACCTTATCCAGAGTTACCGGTGAAGTAACGTCTTCAGCACCCTTGTTTGCTGACAACTCAGGACACATTAATGGTACGTGTCTTTTGTTACATATCATGCAAGTTATTTTTGACGACATTTTCTGCCGACGTGACCTACCTTTAAACAACTAAAGCAAGCGCTTTTCTGTTTCAAAATTTGACGTTTTTCATCTAATGCAACCTTTTGCATTTTGTGACACGACTCACTACTATGACCAGCTTCACAGAAAACGCATTTTACTTGTTTGGTAAACAAACCAGCAGCAGTCGGTACGTGCTCATGTTTTTCATTAACTTTTTTGCCTTTTCGCTCAGTTTCGTTAGAAATGGTGGCTGCAGAAAACCCTTCTTTTGCTAGTGCAATGCGTTGTTCTCCGCCAACTTCTAAACTTATAAATGCCATCAAACCGTCAATCTCTGCCATGCGCGCAACAGCTCTTCTGGAAGACAAGATTCTACCAATGGAAACAACATTGCGGAACAAGTGTCCGTCGTCACACCAAGCGTGTCAAGAGCTCTCAACTGCGTCGCAATCTTATCATACAGACTGGCTAAATTTAGCGTCTTTGGATTGAGTGCTTTAATTAAAATAATTTTTAGCAACTCACGCACATAAAACTCGACTAACAAGTCATGCCTCCCAAACCTGCCTTTTAAACTTTCTACAGCTTTTTCATAATTATTCCCAGTTGGGGGAAAACTAACTATAAGTTCTTCGGCTCGGGAACCCGGGACAATAACTTGCAACAAATAATGAAATTTATCTTCATTGGTTAACTCACAATCATTATGAACTTTATTAAAAGTGCTCCAGAACGAAAGCCAATCGCGCAGCTCACCTCCGAATTTTTTAAACTCAATGATTGGCAATTTGATTCTACGAGAAAGAGATCCTCCTGCGCCACTACCAACGTTACTAATACTGTCAATAGCAGGTGACCCAATAATGCGTTGGCAACGCAAATTCAACCTGCGATAAGTAAATTGATACTCGTCTGTGCTCTGAAGTTCTATTTCGAGTTGTTCCTCGCTGATTCCATCTGTATCCAACAAAAGGTCATAGACTTCACGATCCATTTGTTTTAATCCGGCTATTTTTTGGGTTAACATTTCACACCTTGTATTTATCTGGTCAACATCTTGTTGTTCGGCATCCAAAAGTTGTGTCAGCTGATTTGCAGTTAAAGTGAAAGCCCTGCGTGCTGCAGCTCGAGACTTCTAAGTCTCTCCATCGTCACAGTCTTTCAATTAGTAACTCAAACGCGATACTGATAAACCAAACACCAACGCCACGCTAAATCGAACAATACCAAGTTGAGTCCTGTCACGGTCGCCAATAAATGTAGAACCGCCACTGAAATTAGCAAATGCCGCTTTACGGCGCTGCCCTTTATAGTGACGGGTGCAAGAATATAAGAAGCTACCCGCTTCAAACACCCTTGCGCAGGAACACTTTATGTTTATCAAAAGTAATACTCAACTTGTATTAAACTGTGCAATTTACTGGCATAAAATATAACTTTTTTGGACGAGACCTAAAAATCACTCTTGACATATATGTAACAACATATAATAATCCATCGCCTACTACTTAAGTTTAAATACATATGAGGCGCGTTTGCAACAGCAAGACCACTTAAAACATATATATTACTAATTACAACATTAACATCATTCAGCGGAGTACTCAAAGCAGCACTAAAACGGCAGTTTTAAATTTCACTCTATCTTCATCATCATTAGGTCTTCGGTCCTAGAACTGGTTGGATGCGTACCCTCATTGTTTCCTAGTCGAAACCAACCTACACATTTCCTTGAAATTTGTAGTCTGCATCTATCACTATCTGTGTGTGAAAGTCTGATCTCGATCTATCTCTACCTCTCTTTTCCTATCTCTGCTTGTAGTATATCCCGTAGTATTCCCCAGAAATGCCTTCAAACGTATCCTGTCCTTCTATTTCTCGTATTTTTTTAATTTTCCACAGATATCTTTATTCCTCTACTATTTCTACAACCTATTTGTTATTAACTTTGTATATTCATGCTACCATCCTCATACATCTGAAGCACAACATTCCAGAAGGCTTCTATATCTTTCTGTCTGCTTTTCCTACTGCCCCTATTTCATAGATGTACTGTTCTGTGCTCCACACTATGCTTTGAACAGTTTTCTTCCTGTATCTACGTTTGTTGTCTTTGAATATAGCTGCTGTTCTTTCGTGTTTGATGCAGTTCGGTCACCTATTGTTTTACAGTTATATACCCTATTTCCTCGATATTCAGTGAGGGGAGTAAGCAGCCTTTGGCTGCCAAGTTCCCTTAGCACCTGAACCTTTGTTGAATTAATAGTTTTTCCAATGTATCCTTTCGCACAATCAGCGTTAGTTGAAAATATTTCACAACCAACACCTGTAGGTGTTTATAATAATCATCAGATTTAAGAGCACTTATTTTTTCGTCATTGTGTTTCTTCTTTCTTATTCTCTAGAAAATATTATAATTCATAACAAAAGTAATAGCTTGAGACATATACTAGTCGACAACAGTTACTAGTCGATAATATTACAGTTAAGTAGCCTTTTCCGCCTTTGCTCAAGTTCTTGATTTCAAATAGATTCTTGATTTCTTTACTGTAGTTTATATTATTTGTTTGCTGTACAACTCCAAGTATCTTGAACTACTAACATCTCATGATTAAGCACAAAGACAACTCTGGTCATCGAATATTCAGCAGAACTGACGCAACATGTTTCAGCAAATATAATACAAGACCTTGGGACATATTTGAAGTATGTGAAATATTTCTAATGAAGATCGTGAAAAATCTTTTTTGTATTACAATAAAATTTATAAAATAATTTTCTTCAACGTACATTGTTTCATTGTTTCATTTATTAGCTGAACTATTATCAGAGATTTACTAAAATTACCAAGTCGTAGTTAGCTTCCATCATTGGAAAGTTTTTACCATTTAAAAATTGTTTATGAAAACCCTATAATCAGGTTGAAAGAATCATTATGGTGTAAAACAATCGATTTAGTGGACAAACCTTATGAACCACATATGGCAGGTGTATCATTGTGAACCCAATCTCAGGAAAATTAGATTTATTTTCAAGAAAGGTAGCGTTGATAAATCCCAATTTCAAAAAGTATTTGGTTAGCATTTTCCTACCTCAATTGGCAATTGCATTATTTGGACTTTATAAGGATAAGAACCATTGTGCAAACTACCGTTTCAATTCAGGTTCTAAAACATTATATCCTCCTTCGGATACCACTTGTCATATTGTTTAATGCTTTAGATTTACTTTAAACATCAAGTAACATGTTTTCTTACTTTCATCACACTCAAACTAACAGAGAAAATCTAATCTACAGCCTTCTAATCAACACACTACTTATATTTCTAGGTGTGCGTTTAAGTGTCAATACTTGTTTCTATGGCCAATGAAGTTGTTCATTAGCCTAGAAAACAATTGCCAAGAAAATTCAACAAAATCTTAGTTGTTTAATCAAACGCACACAATCATCGGCAAAGATTCTTTGTAACTGAATTGCAACATAGAGATCTTTCAAAATTGCATGAATTTATAGTTAAAAAATTATCTTTGTAACTGCTTTTCTTCTACATAACACAAATGTTGCAAGAAGTACCGAATCTAATTAGAAGTGCAAAAACCATTTTCTGGCACCTATTAATTTAATATAGCGGAAATATTTCTAGTCTATAAACAAATATTTGATTGTCTATAGATAGCGCAACGCAATGAGAAAAAAAACGGGAACAAAATCATTTGAAGCCACCGCACGGGTATCTCATTGATTGAGCACTATTTTCTAATAAGTTAAGTTTTTATGTATTGAATAAGAAATTTTATTTTCAGATGTGACTAGGATAACTTCTTGTTTACATTTGGAAATATCTTATCATGGTGACAGTTTATTAAAAACTACAAGTACCTATTTTAGGATTTGTTGCTTTATTCTAATTATTGATCAACTACACAATAAGATCCAGGATTTAATTTGTCTTAAATGAATATCTAAAGTATTTATGTTTAAGGTTATCAGCATTGAAAGAAAATATTAATAGAAATTTTTGCGCTTATAAATAAAGGTCGAGAAGTGGGAAGCTTTTTTTAGTGTGTATTTTATGATGCTAATACTATATGTACAATGCTGTAAATATATGACGGAGAATGTTTGTCCATTTTGCTTGTAGATAATTTAGAATTTCTTGTTTTTTGTTTTTTAATAAACGAGAGATTTTGGTGTTAGGTTTCGAGCTTTTACCAACGGCGTAGTGGGTAAATCCGGTATGCTGGAAAGGTATGTAACGTGCAGCGGTTGTGTATATTTAATAACACAGTAGTATGTATATATATATATATATATATATATATATATATTGCTGTGAAACCTACAAAATCCGTGAACTACGCTTTTCGAATCGAGCCTCACGAATTGGATGTCAAGAATGCTGTAAAACCTCTTGAATTACCTGGTCTGTTGATTTTCTTCTGTTAATCGCCTCGGCTGCTCCTCTAGATAACTTTCATCCTCATACATAAAAAAAAAACAAACACCTTCCTACCACAAACATCAACGTTAACTCTATTTACATCAATATTCACAATACATTAAAGTTTCAAAATTAAAATTCAGCATAAATTTTAATATCAGAGAATTTCAAAATTAAATTTATTATCATTTTAAAGTGCATCCAGAATTAAAGTCCTTGTAGGATGCCTACTAATTACTATAACAATATATGCAGAGTACAAAGGGAGCATCTACCACCCCTTTACGTTAATTAACCAGGTTCGTCTCATTGAGCTCAAAGACATACCCATATTTTTATCATAATCCAGAACATCAATACTAAATACCCCTTTCTACTTAAACAAGCAAATTTCACCTTAAAATTAAAATATTATTGTTAGTACAATTTCACTACTGTCCATTTTGAGTAAATCAAATATAAAGTTATTCAACACACACAAAAATATCAAAGTTCAAACAAAATAGTATAATTTACCTGAAGGTTACTTGCACTCGTAGCTTCAATGTACATCGTCCCTTTCGTTAATCACACCATTCCAACTGGGTTATATTTACGGCTTCTGATTCTCAACGTTTTAAAAATTTGCTCCATCACCATTTATTTAAAGTTGTTTTAGGGCTTTTCCGGAACTCATCTGTGTATATCTGAACCTTGTTTAGTGGATCCAGTCATGTTTACGAACCATTTAATTATTAACACCCCCGAAAAATAACAAAGAAATTCATACTTCTTTCACCAAGATACGCCGAAACTGCCTACTTTTGTGTATTTATTTGTCATAGTAAATTTTACCAATTGGTACAGTGATACTAAACTTTATTACCTTGTATCTTCTTTTCTAAGTGCACTAACGTACATTCATTGTAGCACGTAAAGAACAAGCTGTTTTAAATCACATAATATTCGAGCAAACTGTTTAAATTATTTAATATTAAAACCGGAAAACTAAAAAGCACTGTATAACGCGTTCAAGCAAATCGAAGATCTAAGAGAGCTTGTTTTTATTCACCTCCGTATATATAGCGGTTAGCCTGTCTGTCGGTCTGTTCCCCAAAACGGGCAATTCTAAAGAATTTCGCATGCTAGGTTCCCAGTCCGTAGCCTGTGCATCGGTTTTTACGAATTTTGCACTCGTCCCAGTTAAATCTCAGAAAATTTCCACACGGCACGCAAACATGTCCGAGAATAACTAATTAAATTTTATACAGAAATCGTTGTTTCTACCTCTGATATTTGCATCCTATTTTCAACCAATTGTGACCCTCGTGACGTTGCTTAAATCGCGCCTTTTACTATATGTGTCTCGGTCTTGTGCATATTATCTGTCTCTATCTACCCTGTTCTTATTAGTGCAAATTGATATTCCTTATTATCGATTATTTCAGTCCATGTGGGCTATCTGGGTTAAATAACCCCGTATCGCACCTTCTCGTGAATATTAAGCCCCGGTTTCTCCAAGATTCTTTGAAACCATTTGTTATCTACAAAATTTTCGCCGAATGAGCTTTTTAAACCACGCAGGTGTTCAAACATACTATTAATACTCAGAGCCTTATTCCGTGGTATTTTAATCTTGGATTTTCACAGACTTTTATGCTTATTATTAATAATGGTTTAATTAACTCCAATTAAAATTGACTTCTATCCTTTCATTTTTAGCGAATACAAATTAAATATTAATTATTATTTGTACACTTTGTTTAATACCGGTTACTTAAAATAGGGTTAATTAATATAAATTTTGCACGTAATTTTTATTTGTTTCTTTACTAGGGATAATTAAATTACCCGTAAAGTTTTCTAATACTGCTTCCTTTTATATAAAGCGTCTTATAAATAATTTAAATTTCTTAATTTTAATAAAACGACCGAATTTATTTATGCTTCACGGTTTTAATAAAGCGTACTTTTTCCCAAAGCTTCTACACGGTGATTAAAATTATTTGATGTGCTTATTTAATTTTCTACCCTGGTCTAAATATGAGTAATATATATATATATATATATATATATATATATTGCCGTGAAATCGGAAATTAAGCTGTTATGCTTCAGTCCTTTACCTAACTCAATCGTGCCCTACGAATTGGGCGTCATAAGATTGCCGTGAAACCTCAGAAAAATTTTTGGACAAAGCTGGGACAAAATATAATTTTCAAAAATGCAAAAATTTCAAAAAAAATACCTTACCATTTTATTTCTGCTCCAAAAACCTTCTGCAGCTTCTCTGGCTAGCTCAGCTGGGCCTCTTCTCGGATACCTAAATTTACAACCATTCCTCCTTTCACACTCGCACACCATTCCATAAAATCACCAAATAATACAACAATCATACAACCTTTTATTTACAGCTCTTTACAGATAAATTATTCACATGTATAAAAAATAGTTTGATACTCTCCTTACAAAACTCTAATATGGTATATTTTTAAAGTCCTTGATTTTCTAATTATTTTCAAACAAATTAAACAAGATATGAGTAAATGGGCCCCACATATTACCCTAAATTGACTGTACACTGGAGTATGGTGAGCTCATAATAACACAGTTTAGTTTATATATGCCTTTTACACTTTGCATTAATTAAAACAAAATTTATAGACCTGTTTACCCTTTACAATCCAATTTATATCCAGAATAAAATTTTGTAAGTTTTAAATACACCTCTTTTCAATATCTAACCTCAATAAATTGTCCAGTACATGTATCTTTTCCAATACGTTTCTACAACCCTAAATAAACCCCAACAAGTCAATCACACAGCACCAAAATTTCACAAATGTTTATCAAACAACAGAAATTTCAAATAAATTACCTGGAGAATTCTTCAGGCTTCCATTCATTCGAAGATGATCGCTAGAACACCTCGGCTTCGTTACCATTTGTCGTGATACTCAGCGAATCCACAGACGGTAACACTATTTGCGAGCCAAGCGCCTCATTTCATAGTACCATTCCATATATCAGCTTACAATCTTGGTTATTTGTGATGCTTACCCCACATATATCATGCTTCCAATTATAGATTTTCGTGCTTTGTATTGCGAGTTAAGCGCCTCATTTCATAGTACCATTCCATATATCAGCGTACAATCTTGTTTATTTGTGATGCTTACCCCACATATATCATGCTTCCATTTATAGATTTTCGTGCTTTGTATTGTATTAGCCAGACCTCTATTAATTTAATATACACTACACGTACTTCGCGTTAATAACTAGATGCCCGCTACTACTGAGTTACACTTGTAAGCACTACATTTACTGTATTATCAACACATACAATACTAACAAAAAAGCTTTACCGTTATGGTGGTCAGCATTTAGTACTTTATCGTAGTAAAGTAAAACCCCACCCCGGACACACTTCAAGTGAACAGCTTGTTTTCAAATCTAAATTCTAAAAATGTTGCATACAACCGTTTTGAAAATTCCTGAAATTTACTCCGGTCTACGTGCCGTATCCGAAAAGCGTTCCCAAACTTCGCGAGTGTCTAAGTTTGGAAAACTGTCTGTTTCTAACCAATAATAAAATTCTCTGTCATCACAAACCCCGCCTAAACTATATTCATCTCTGTCCTATCCATGTCTGCTGTCGCGTTTAAAACCCCACTTGAGTTACAGAAAATCGATATTGATGACAGTTCATCTCCACTCCACGTGTATATGGTATGTGCGTTTTCAATCTCAACGCTTCTTTACCTGTCTCTATCTGTTGCATATAACCGATCGTGCATTTCCCTCGCTCTTTAAGAAGTTTGTTAGCCTAGTGGTTTATACCAACTGACGGTTGAAAATATTTTTATGAAATCCTATTTTGACACATGCTCGACTTCTTCGAAGGTAATCTTTTAAAACGCAGGTGTTCGTTAATTATCGAACGTTTAGCACAACAATTCGTAGACTTTATATTTCGTCGCATTTATAAAAAACGAACTACATTTACCTTGTAATTATTGACTTTGTTACGCAAGCACGTTTTCTTATGCTTATTCGTGTTGGATTAAAATAAATTAAAATTAATTATGAATTTCTATTTGCGTTAACACTGTTTTTTCTTTATGTAATTTCTAACATACCATTATTAATTATAAATATACGTCAATACATGTCCGTTTTCCTTATGACTCAAATTAATTTTGCGCGTAAATAAATCGTTCTTTTCTACCACTGATTTAACCCTTTGAACCCACAACAATGTATATATATATATATATATATATATATATACATCATTTTGCTGTAATATCCTTGCAATAACCCGGTGCCCCCTTTTTGTGAAATAAAAAAGTTAAAATTTTTCTTTTTTATCAATCTAATTTTAAGTTTAATTTTTAATACCTCGACTAGCTCAGTTTTAATCACGCACGGAGCTTGCGACAATACGACAACAAAATTATAAATTTTCCTTTTATCTATACTTCCTGTTCCTTTAAGTTAAAACACCATTAAGAACAATTACTATAATATTCTCAATATATTTAAAATGTACAAAACCTATAACAAATCTTTGAAAAGAGCCTCCTTTTAATAATTGAATTAAATTCTTTCTATAATTTTCTTTTCCGTTAATTAAACAAAAATCCAGCAAAAATCACCCTTATTATTATTTGAAGCACAATTAACGTTTATTAAACTTCCTTCAATTTTTACTTAATTTATAACGTGTACTAAAAATAATCTTTGTTGACCCTAACATAAAGTTTTCATAAAAGTAATTTTTAAAATATTCACAAAATAAAACATAACAAAACATTAAGATTGGCTAACCTGTTGTCTCCAGCTCAAACCAGTTTCTACCCCAACTGCTCCTATATTCAGCTTAATGATTTAAATAGTCCCAATATTGAATCCAGATCTACCTTAGATATGGTCTGCATTTTTCTTAGCATAGCTTCTCCTGATTAATTCCTTAAATTATTTTAGCGTGGTTTGTTAAACTTCCTGGTCATATCCAGTAATTAATAATTAAATAAAATACTTGTTGAATTTCCTCATTGGATCCAGTAATTATTCAGAGTCCTTTTGTTAATGTAAAACCTAGAATTTGATTTTAAAGCAACTTTTTGTTACTTACGTTTTTAAGGATTAAAACGACGAACATCATTTAATTTTGCACTGTCATCATTATACAATTTATTAACTATAAACTCACTTCTAATTCTTTTACGTAAATATTTTCTTCTATGTGATGTAAACTATACGTTATTTCATGCTAAACTGATTTGTTTACAAATCTGGTCGATTTAAAAGGATTTGCCTATCTGCTAACAAGCGCATAGTTCAGCAATTAAGCTTTGTACGTGTTTCTTACATACAAGATTTTGGGTATTCCTATGGATTTTTGAGGTGTAAACGAAATTGATGCGCTATTTCCTGCACGTAAAATTTCAAGTTATTGCGTTGGTTCTGTTGGATTTTCACTTTCCCTTGGCACGTACGTTTTGCTTGTACAATAAATTTGTTGAACTTTGCTTTTATCACCATGCCGTATTTATTTGTAATCTATCAGGTGTTGGATTTTACCTTTCTGATCACGTAGTCCTAATTCATTTTATGTATTAAATTATATGCGTTTTGTATCTTACGCATTTTTAAACCTGCTTATTTAACTGAAACTCTTAGTGTTATCATGATACATTATTCACGCGTATTGTGTTGCAGCTTCCGTTCACGTCGTTTTATGACATGCCAAGTTGTTTATTTAATTAAATCTTTTAGAGTATTCTTCATTTCTTAAAATAATTATGACTATAGTTTATATACAAGGCATTGCCACTTGCTTTCTTGTCTAATCGTTGTATTTCTCATTTTCTTCCTAAAAATGTCTAGTTTTCTGAACCCCAATAGTGTTTTCATAAAGCGCACTATACTAGTGATCCTATCTACCCCTAAATGACCCTATTAACATAGCAATATATATATATATATATATATATATATATATATCATATAAAATCCAAATCCGAATCAGAGATATAATTTTCTTCTTCCAAAATTATTTTACAAAAAAATTCTTCAGATAAACGTTTTAGGGCACACCATTACATATAAATCACTTACCAAAATTTCTTTTGATTTCTTTCTATTGTTAGGAATTAGACCTAAAAATGTTAAAAATTGACTGAATCATTACAGTGGCCGTAAAATTGGTGCAAAAACCTATTTTACAATCATTTCGGTTAGTTATCTTGCTCATGTAATAACAACAAGAATTTAAATATTAAACCTATACCTGTTAAATAAATAATAATGCTATTGTATTTCACTACTTTAGGAATACCTACATTTTATTTTAAGGCACAAGAATTAATAATTTATCTCAACCAAAAATATCAAATACAAAAAATACAATTCCAACTACAATAGAACTTGCAACCTAAACACTAAACGAAAATAAAAGAGCGAGTTGTAAGGAATTATTGCGTGTTGAAATAAATCGCCTCTATTTACTAAGCAAAATCCCATCCTATCTTAAAAGTTGCGCGTCTTACTAGCTAATAGCCGGATAGAAATGTTAGCACATTTTTCAATGATGTTTTGTTTTAAATAGTCTAGATCGAGATGTCTTTTCTTGTGCAAATTATTTTTTAAATGACCCCAGATGCCAAAATTAATTAGGAGACATATCAGGTGACCGAGGTGTCCAATGTATTGGGTCCTATTCAAAAATTCGGCAAAATTTAAGAATAAGTTTAGTTTGTAAAAAGTCTTATTGGAACCAAATAACGTTTTTATTTGCAACGTTTGCCACTGCAGGCTCATTTCGGTTTGAAAAAGTTCCCAATATTTTTCGCCATAAAATTCTTCAACGATGAAAAAAGGTCATCCGTGTAATTCGTAGACAGTAACTACCCTCCATAATCCCTAGTTCACTCCGCATGGATACCCTTAGTTAGACGAGGAGCTCGTTTTTTTTTTCTTCTACCTTACATCCACCTAATATCCATTCTTCTGGCTAGTTTAACAAAAAAAAATTGTTATTACCAGGTTAGTATTTATCGGGCAAAAGAAACGAGACACTATACAGCTCTTTTTTACAATAATTTTTATATTGTTTAAACAATTAAAGTCGTTTTCATTCGTAACCATAGACTGCTAAGTATTTTTACATAGCTTTAGTAGTTTTAGTCTTAAATAGTTATTTTTGAGTCCTAAGGTGGCTAGCTTAACGTATTGTATCTCGCACCTATCCTATCACTGCGCTTTAAAAGAAAGAGCGGTTTTCGTCAAAATGGATTGTAGTTCAATAATTAATTTAAGCAATTTAGCAAAACATGTGCACTTATATTGTGTTTCAATACATAGGCATTTTCTTTTTGTATTTTTCATACGCAAAGAAACTAACCCTAGAAATACTCGGAAAGCTTTGTTACATTTTAAGCGTCTATTTGTATATTTGAAAGTTAATTATAATATTTTAAACGTCAATTTACAGGTTGTATAAACAGGTATAAATTGCGTTTTCTTGTGTAGTATTTATGGTACAAAATTGCTTAAAAATAAATATCTTGCTACACAACCTTGGAAATGAGTATGATATTGGCACGCAAATTTAGCACTTACGACCATTAAACCAACCCCTTCAGCACAATCTTCAGGCTAAAGTTCTTGGCTGTCACAAACTTTGTTGCACCTACTCAGAAGGCGACCTAATGAAAAAGGATAAGAAAAGGGAAAGGAAGAGTCATTCTTCTATATAGCACCACTTCGAGGTACCGGTAAAAGTGTTTATTTACTGCTACGAATGTTATGTAGTTCTTCGCTTTCTCTAAAAAGTCAATTTTCAATAGCCTCCAACAGGAAGACGTCTAAAAGTTCAGAAAAGGCGCTTAAACGTCTTTTTCGTATTTAAAATTAAATACGAAAAAGATGCTTAATACGCGTCAAAATAATACCTAGCAACGTGCATCTGCTATGAGCCGTTATGGGTTAGCCCAAATAAAACCCATTGGTAACGGATATCTCCTAATTTATAAGAAATCGTTTGTATTGCTAAAAAAGTAACAAGTATTAAGAACGGGTTGCTTTGTTTATACACGAACTGTGAAACTACTTATTTATTTTGCGCAAAAAAAACCATCTAAAGCACGGTGTACGAATAAACACTAATTAATTATTTTAGTGGATCTTTTCGGTACTCTTAATAAATACAAAAGCTTTTCGAGATAATAATGTGGATCTTTGCTGAATCGGGGTTTTCAAGAAAACGCAAACCTGTTGTATACGCTTTATATCACGAACTCCGGCATTATATAGCAGGGAAGAGCTGCTAGGATTACAAAAGCAAACATAGTTCAAAAGTTCAGTAAAGTTATTATAGCACAAAAGGTCTTTTGGAGTGGTACAACAATCTCTACAATATCGGAAAGGTCACACACTAAGATAGAAACTTTGACTGATGATTACCGCACCGCATGTCAGGTAGAAATTAAGGAACTTGTTAAACCCTTTTAAGCAACAGGTAGATAAAAGCTTTTTCTCTTACTTTATAATAAAAATGATTAAGTTATTCGTTGGTATTCATAAACAAAATCATTTAACGATGACGTAGTGAAAGGTTCAATTCGTAAAGTCATGCTCCTACTCAGCAGAGTAGTATAGAAGGTCATAATGTATAATGTCATTTCGGAGATGGGGTACGTGAGTATAAAGCGTGATGAGCATATAAAGAGGTTTTATTTTTGTTCGAAGTGCAAACTGTTTCGACTGAATGACTGTAATATATATACATCCACTAATGTTTTAAGTTTATTACGGGACGTTCTTATTGACCCTTTATATTTAAATACAACTAAATTTCAATAGTCATATATTTTTTTAATGTTTGTTTTAAGTAACATTGAAATAACGTACATGTTATTAAGGAAAAGTTTAAGTTTAAATCTTAAAACAATAATAAAGCTAAGATCCATATTTGGTGTTGCCTGGAGACACAATTGAGTTAATACGTTTGCCAAATACTATAGTTACTATTCCACACTAGCTGGTGCAATATTTTCGTTTAAGTAACTTTTAGACAGACAAAAAGTGTATTGATTGCAATCAATACACGGAAAATTGTTGGAATTTAAAGCAAACGGTTCATTTAGTAGCAAATCTGTGGTAAAGTTATTATTTTAAACGTGGTTAATGCAGCATGGCTTGCTCGTCGACAACTAGCTGTGTGACGTTATTTTAAAGCATCTATTGTCACTACGAATATTACGGAACCTTGAATTTGTATGATCTTATGATACAGTAGGAGTACAACAAATGTAGAAAATATAACAACACCAAGCACCGGTCCATTGGAATGGCACCCGTGAAAGCAAAATAACGTCCGGAAAGAATTAAACTCTATACCGCTAACAGTGGTGCAACAAACCGAAGAAAATTTCTTAAGATCGGTGACAGTTCGTCTTTCCAAATATAAAGCTGTCTTTGATAGAGAATCTCATGTGAACTGGAGCACGAGATTTGATGTAGTGTATATAGGTTAGCTCCAAGTTGGGACATTTATTAATCAGATCTCAAAGAAAAAACATGGCTTACAACCTGAATATACCCGGCGCCCTGTATAAAACAAGTATATTCTACGTTAAAGACGTGGCAAATTGTGAATACTCAGTATAAATATTATCGGGTTGAGAAGAACAAATTACAAAATTGATTTTGCTGGCGTTGACGTTACAAGTTGTTTGCTGTACTGGGATGTGTGCAAGCTATGAAGTAAAATGAACTATTTCGAATGAAGGGCGTTCTGCAATTTTGAATTTGATCAAAACTCGCCACACATCAGATAAAATGTAATAGCTAATGTAGAAGGTGTTGTTGCCTTATAACTGGATCGAGAACTTAAATTGCTGCTGATTGCCGAAACATGTAATATATGGGTGGTAAATAAATTTCAGGACGATGATTGGTTCAATTTGAAAATTGAAAAAGGCTGGAAACTTTTTGCGTTTTTATCTTTCAGTGGTACTACTTTAACCAATAAAGGGTTCGGTATAGTTAAAAATGGTGTATCTGACATACTGACAGAAAATGATGTCCCTAATTACGCGGCAAAGGTAAAGTAATTAAAAAAAGGTTAAACTTCAAACTAATCGATCTAAGAGTGTCTGTCGACCGATGCAGAGCGTCAAAAAAACGGCGTGGGACGAACGATGTGAAAGGTAAGAAGTGGAAGGTAAGTTGTGAAAGGCGTTGGGTGAAATGTAGAAGCTAAAATGTGGAAGTAAAGGTTGAAGGCATTATCTGGATGGTAGAATGTGGAATGTAGAAGCAAAGGTGAAAAGTGGATGACGGAATGTGGAAAATGAAATGTAGAAGGTAGAAGGTGGAAAGTGGAGCATTTACATTGGAGAGTGGGAGGTGAAAGGTGTAAGGTAGAAGTTGGAAGGTGCAAGGTGGAAGTTAGTGCAAGGTATAAGATGTAAGGTGGAAGGTGGAACGTAAAAGGTAGAAGATGGAAGAAGAAAAGTGGAAGGTGGAAGATTGAAGGTTGAAGTTGGAAAGTGGAAGGTGGAACGGGGGAGTAGAAAATAGGGAGGTGGTGCGTTAGACTTCTCAAAAACCACTTACCTGCACAGTTGCTAGGCTTTTAAAAAATTAAGCTAATCCAGAAATTACTAAAGCTACCAAAAGCATACTAAGATCAATGCTACGTGACAATGATAGCGCATCAAAGGCCAATTTGCAAACGGATGAAGACACAGGATTTTACAATATATCGCTTAAAAATCTCATGCAAAGGTATAAAGTTAAATATGACTCCGCACATTCAGCGACTAAAGGCAGTATGGCGGAACGACTTATCAGAACAATTAAATACATGTAATAAAGGATATTCTATTTACAAGGAAACACATCCAGAAAAAGTTAAACTTTGATACACCATGTTTTTGGCACTCAGAATATGTAACAAGTAATTCACAG
The DNA here is from genome assembly GCA_036346225.1 of Platerodrilus igneus. Classification (NCBI taxonomy): domain Eukaryota; kingdom Metazoa; phylum Arthropoda; class Insecta; order Coleoptera; family Lycidae; genus Platerodrilus; species Platerodrilus igneus. The sequence goes on from JARFIW010001403.1 coordinate 4,468,573, forward strand.
AAAATTTCGTGAGTACTCTGTTAAAAATCTTGTTTCTGTAAAATACCTCGACTGTACTAACGAAAATGTTGGTTACCGACTAACCCAGTGGGACCGGTGGTGTAAGTGTTCAACGAGAGTTCCAGAATGCTACGGGGTATTAACTATGGTCTTGATCGGGAAATACCTTATGTGCCACCTAGTCTCGCAGGGTTGCTACGGCAGAGCCTTAAGAATGAATAACAAGGAGGTGCCAAAGTCTGAGATCAGGAGAGAGATTCCAGCTTACCTGAAAATTCGTTATAACACAGGTTATTTTAAGTGTAAAACAAACCTGAAACCTATAAACAAGTGGACTTATTTAAGACTGCTTTGTGCATAGAAGATTTCTATGAGTAAATCTTAAATAAACTGAAATATTCAGTCACGCTTCTATGTAATTACAAAACTTTTTAATGCGACAAAACTGTATCTATACCCTTTAAAATAAAGAAAAACCAAACATACACAATTTACACAATTTTATACAACATTTTTAACTATATAGCGCACACGTTTTCATTACAAATAAACAGTACAATCTTAAAGAAGTATGAAAAAGCCAATATGGTAAATCTAACCTAAATTTAACCTAAAAACAGACGTACTTGTAAGTACTTTCACCAGTTCATGCAATAAATTATGATTGTTTATGTACAAACCTTCACTCCGGTATAGTTTCAGAAGGGTTCTATACAATTGTTCTGATTGATTATCGATCCACTAAAGTTTGCTTTCTCCTTCTAATTGACTTTGTCCACTTGCAACATGGTTACATTCTAACTTAAAGGTTGACTATCTAAGAACCCGATGTGGCCCTTAAATTAAACTGGCCCACTTGGCATGGAATTATCCGAACTCACTTACACTACTCTGCCTTGTTCGCTAACCTTTAGTCGAAGTACTTGACCGACCAAAGCGACACATTGAGGGTTTGAACGGTATAAACGATGAAAACTATGAAATCTAAATCTTCCCTTTCTAAACTATAAAAAATAAATCTCTTTTTCTAAATCATTCGAGACCTCTTCGTCAAACTTCGGACAGATGAATCAAAAACGGGCATGCCTTGTGTCGTCTCTTCCTACCTAACTGAATGTGACCTATCTTTGTTCTCAGACAAGGAGACCATCACGGCCATTATTTTTTGTAAACAAAACATAATCAGGGGTGTACTAATTACAATGATGACAACATTTCTAATCCTTAAAAACTGACATATGAATTTGACAACCTTTAACTAAGGCTCAAATATAATGCAAAATAATTTTCTCTTAGATTAAAATTTATAAGAACCTGTTTATGCCTGCCATTCTATTCTATCTATTTCCCCACTTATGGATCTGTAGACACAATCTAGAATCACTGCTTAACCTTTAAGTAGTATCTTTCCAGTGTTTATTTAAGTACGTTACCATACGCGTCGGTCTGGCGAAGTGTTTAAAGTTTCCTGGCAATTTCCGAATTCTTTCCTTCCTTAAACCCTCTGCCTTACTTGCAGTGTGTGCCAGTACGGGAACGTAGGTAAGTACGGCCTTCGTTGTCATTTCTATGAATTGTACCTTATGCATATCTATCGTTTTCGCGTAAATTTAATTACAATGGCCAGCCCCTTGCTCTACCTATCAAAGTTCTATACAACAAAATGTTCCTTCGAGCCGGATTTTGGTGATTTCGTTTGTTGTATAGTTACAAATTTCCATTCATATCTTTATAAAGGTCTTCCTTAAAAATTTGATATTGTTATCAAATTTAAAGTTCAACGGAACAATTTGGGTTTATCGCGCCAGCTGTTCATAAAGTAGTTAGCGTCAGTTGTTGTCATAACAACGATTTCTAATATTAACGGTGTATATAAACATTGCAAACGTGTATTTTGTGTTCGAATTAAGTATTGTGTACATTGTCATTTCACTGTGATTTAATTGTGATTAATTGGTGAATATTTTCATTCATTCAGATTCATTCACATAATGGCTTCAAAAGCGCAATTAGATGCTAGATTAGAAAACATTTTTATCAAATCACAGAGATTTCGGATTTCGCAAAAACTGCCACTACTACTAAATTGTACGGGTTTCAGGCGAAAATAATACGTCCGGATAAACTTGAAATTGGTTACGAAGCCTTACATGATGAAATTATGAATAATAATTTATCAGTGGACACCAAACTGCAAGTGAAAGCTCAAAGGTCTGCTTTTAATGATTTAATTGATGTTGTTAGGGATAAATATTTAGACCTGAAGGAACGGTCTGCGGCTAATTCCGAGTTTAAACACGCAGTTGCGTCTGATGCCGCTTCGGTTAACTTAAAACCACCAGAGATTCCGACCTTTTCTGGTCAAGTGGACAATTGGTCCACATTCAAAGCACTGTTTGTCAAGTTGGTAGATAGCAATTCAGCATTACCTATGACTACTAAATTTATTTATCTCCGCTCCCTACTTAAAGGAGAAGCTAAAGGCAGAGATAAAAGGCCATTTCTTTGCTTTTATTGTGAAGGTGAGCATAGAATTTACGAATGCTTAAACTTTCGAGCTTTAAATATTCAGGATCGGCACGCTGCTGTTAAAAAACGCTTACTTTGTTTCAAATGCCTAGATAATCATAAGGGTGCGTGCGCTTCTAACGGCAACTGCAATACTTTTTCCTTCCGCAAACATCATAGGTTATTACATTCTGCGGATCCACATGTTGCTACTCATTGGAATACTTTCAAAAATTCGGATAGTAAAGTTACCAATAACCCTGAAAATGTTACAGTGCTATTAGACATCATTCAAGCCAAGCGAACTTCAGCCAGTGCGGCGCATTCTAGATACTGGCTTTCAAATAAATGCAAGTTCTGAAAATTGTTTGCGCCTTAGACGTTCATACGATTATCGCCAAATTACAGAAATTTCAAATAATTTTGTATATTCTAAAGGAATAGTAAATTGTTTTTTATTTTCGAATTGTTTACAAAAGCAGTTGAATTTTTCTGCGTCCATTCTTCCTGAAATTACCGGAAACATTCCTGATCGTTCATTATCATCACAAGTTTTTAAGAAATTCCAAACTTTCATTCTTCCTGAAATTACCGGAAATATTCCTGGTCGTTCATTGTCATCACAAGTTTTTAAGAAATTCCAAACTTTGGAAGTTGCTGATATTAAATTATTTTAAATCAGCTCCTGTGGAAATACTTCTAGGAGCCGAAATACCTTCTCAAACATTATTTTCAGAGCATTCTGAAATTATTTCAGGGCAACCCACTGCAATAAGAACCATGTTTGGTTACGTATTGCTTCGACAAGTTGATGACTTACCTAGTCTTGCTAATTCGCGTTTTTCCTTACAGATAAATTCGCTGATTTAAGCTTCCTTTGTATTTCTACATGCACATTCAGATAGTATAATTAATTATTTTACGTTCAACTAATTAAACAAGATTGTTAAATCACAATTAGTGAATATTGAGCAGCATTGTTTGGAAGATACCTACAAATTGAGCACACGAATTAGTTAAGTGGTTTTGTAAACCAGTGTAATAAACATAATTTCGGTTTGTATAACGCTAAAGGTGTAAGATATTGCGTGTGAGGTACGAAGTTCAGAGGCTGGAGGTGAGAAACGGGATGTGTTGGGAAGTGGATATACATAAACAGGAAATCTCCACAATAACACAATTATAAATATTATTTTTATCTCTCAAGACTTGCACGTTACACTAGTTGAAATAGTTAGGAACTGCGCACGCGTAACCACCAGGATATAAGACAGTGGAGCAATTTCTGGAGCCATAGTTGTTAAAATATGGTCGAATTGACCAAAAGTTAAGTCATGTATTTTACCGGAGTTGACGTCACAAGTGATATATCGCAAATAGACTTTAACAGACTGGCAGGTAAGACTACCTACGAGTTAATTAATTTCAAATAATATTTTCATAAACGTATCGTGAAAGTTGGGTTTGATTTATATGGTTGTATGCAACCAGTCATACAAATTATTTGCAACAAGAGAATGTGTCAAACGTATGCTGTAAAAATGTGCTGCTTTGAATGGAGAGATTGCTTCAATTTGCGAATGGGTTTTAAAATTAGACAATACACACAAGAAACAAAAAAAAAGGTAAGACTGATTGATTTAGGAAGTGGAGTGAATGCTGTCAAATTACAACTGGATCATGAATTCAAACTTATGCTGCTACATATACATCTAATAGAAGTGTATGGGTGGCAAATAAATACCACAAAGATAGTTCGTTTAATATTGAGATTACGAACGAGCGAAATATAATTGTTTTAAACGAGTACGAGTGCTTCATGCTGTTAAACATGCAGAAATTTGTTTGTTATAGAATGGGGGAATTGAACTATAGAAACTTTTCAGAATTTTGTGAAAAATTGGTAGGCGCTATTACAAATGTAAATGAAAATACCACAAATAATGAACACAATTAAATGATATTAGAAAGTCCGAGTTGTGCGAGAAATTATTTGTTTAATAATAGCAGTAATACAAACCATTAAACCTTTTTGGAAATAATTATACGTCATCCCAATCAGTATATAGGAAATGTAGGCGTTGGAAAATCGTTCACATAATGGTTTAGAGGCTTAGCTTTTTCCGATTCACCCGATTCCGGTTTTAACAGCAAATTCTAGTTAGGAAGATTATATATAATAGATTTAATAGCTGTAACGGATGCACTTATACCATTTAAAAATGTTTTAATTTCTTTTATTGTTTTTTATTCTTATGTTTAATGTGGTAGTCCTATAGAAAGTAAAGGGTGAGATTAAATTGGTTTTTACATGAGTGGTGGAAGATTGAAATAAAGAGAAACTGCAATGCATAACAAAAGAGCAAATTTCGGAACCTTTTAGTGGGGACCAGTAGTTGAAGGAAGGGGTGGGAGATGGAGGAGGTGGTAGTTCGGTAGTGAAAATATAGTAGGTGGGTGGTAAAAGGGGTGAGAGGTGGAATGTGGTGGGAGTGTAGTTGTGGTGGTACTTCAACTGACTTATCTCTTTTACGCTTCTTTATAGTATGCATTGGTTTAAAGAACTTGAAGACATATGGTAAATTAGGTCGGAGACCTAAGAAGTAGATATCCTAACTCTAGGCTTTTCCTATAGCAATTGAATGTCTTTGAATGATAAAACGAGTTACAACATTTATTTAAAACGTCATATATCAAGTACATAGTTATATTTATAGAGTATCACAAACATCTTAAAAGTAGATACAGTTTAGTCCTTAAAATTACACAGTTAGTAACGTTAAATAGGCCAATACAAAGAAAAAAGGAAGCAAGTATTGAAAGTAGCTATAATATAGTTAAACATTTATTCACTTATCTATTAAAGATACAAAACCTTACCATACTAATAAACATCTTTGGAAACACTGGAAATTTCTGTTTATAAATTTAAATAAATGTAAAATAAATCTTTCAATTTAAGTAATCTAAGAATAGCTTCAATGTAGTTTTTTTAGGTGTTCCAATCGTAGGCCAATATTTGGGCTCATTTATAATACGCTACTTTACGTTTGAGACAGATAGAATCGAAGAAATACGTATAGATTTTGAATTGCACTATTATATTAGACTATGTAATACGTATACAAAAATGGCAAACTGCTTATTTTATGAACTTACATAGAAAGTAAGCTAGCTATACTCTATGGAGTAAGGATGTCGAAGACATGCGAACAAAGTCAAATATTATGTCGAAAACGAAGGAGTGGGGTAAATCCACCAAGGCGCAAGCACAGCAAGATCTTGTCTTATACATTTTAGCAGAGATCGAAGAATGCTGAAGATCTCCGAATACATTCAGAAATTGGGCGAGGAAAGAAGATAGTAATTGACGAATTTTGTGTATAAACACGCAAGGGCTGCAAAAATATTGTCCCATACAGATTAGTATCGAGTGACAGTTAACGAAAGACTCCGGTCTCGGCCGGAGATTGAGTGGAGGATAAAATGAAAGTAAACGCGTAAGTACAAGAAACAATCGCATTTAATGCACTGTACACGACTCTTCTTTATTCGAACTTTTTTCTTCTTATAGAGGAATTTAAATTATATAACGGAATCAATCGGACTATAATACTTTAACAGCTTCAACTCGGACAGCTACTAAAACCAACTCACCCCATTTTAAAAAGAATCCATACATGATACAATAAAAGATATGTAACAACTACAGTTGCTTTTTAAGTCGATCACCTCGATTTACTAGCTCAACCGCTGGAATAGCAAGGATCAGTTATCTCCTTGCGGCATCCCTGTATACAGGGGTTCAAGTCGGAATGTAATTTCCTATCTTCCAAGAACCAAACTGGATCTAAATGTAGTGTATAATCAGTCTATTGACACACGATTCTGTTTTAAGTGTTTTTTGATGAAATACACAACTTTATGGTGCTAAACTCGCTAAAAATCGTTTGAAATAAGAGACATGCGTTTCAAACCGTTTTAAAAATAGTTCATTACAAATTGAATATGGATCAAAAATCGTTGTCATCTTACGCAATTTTTCAAAAACGCTGAGTTATATGAAGGATATGGATGCTGTAAGCATGTATATCAACAAATGGCGCTAACTGCTTTTAATAATATTAAAGCATTATAAACAGCAAAAACAAGTCAACAGTAAAATAAGGCGTTGATGGTTTGTAGGGCAAAAACTTAGTTCAAAGAAGCTCATTCTTGTCCATTTATCGTTTACATTTTCTTGCAGTTGCATGTGAGTCTTACTTTGTACTAATGGCCTATGTAATTAAAAAGAAAAGATAACTAGAAATAAACTTTTGGGAATAACGGAAATATGTACCACTGTGCAAACGAACTTAATATAGACAACAGCTTAATGTGGATAATGCCTGAAAGGGTGACAAAGTGGATGAAATATACACACCCGAAAAAGTATATCCTACTTGAGAAAAGGGCACATACGAAACCCGCCGAAGAAGGATAAAGAAATGTACCGAAATTAAAGGTAAAAACTCGAAATGCATTTAACAGAAAAGCTACTTAATGGAATATTATTCAATGGCCAGAAAATTTTTTCCATACTACAGCAAATTCATGTTCAATTTTTGGATATCGGTTCAAACATTTCTCAAAAACGCTTTTGCGTAGCACACATTGGACAAATTACGATGTCTAAAAGTTCTTATTTTTTAAAACGTGCGTAAGTTCATCAAATTTTCTACAAAGATCGTAACCGTTCTTGGCAATATGTGATTATAAATTCTTTATTAAAAAGGTACAATGGACAGAAATTAGCAGTTACTTTTATTTACATAGAATTACATTCGGAACATCACAGTTGCAGAGCATCATTTTTAAATATTTTCCAAATAAAAAGGACGGGAGTTACATAGGGGTATCAGCACCCTTGAAAGCGGTTTTTACCTTGACAAAACCCGAAAAATTCTGAAAGACAAGGAAGTGTACTACAAAGATTTATTTTTCTACAACGCTATTAGTGAAACAGAAAAATGTCTCAAAATACCCTACTTAAGTAGTGAATTCAGCAAAAGAAATGTGGATTATGCATTACAACATTAGCACCAAAACCTGTAACGCGTTAACACTACGCTAAATAGAAATCGGATGCAAAAACAGGAAAATTAATCTTAAACAATCAAATTAATCTAAACGTACCTTATGTTTTTCTGATTTCATAAATAGTAATATACATTAAGTATGGCATTCCAATAAATATTTAGTACTATTAAAGGAAATTCAGATCATAGCTTAAAAACAAAAAAACAGTTTTAATTGTGTGCAATGTCCAAGGGAATCCGGAGAGTTTCAAGTAAGTCCGAGGAAGTTTTGGAAGTGCGAGTAAGTCGCGGGAAGTCCGAGGTAGTCCGGAAAGTTTCAAATGTAACTCAAGTCCATAAATTATTGCCAAAACCACAAAAGGATAAACAGAATATTTGCAACAGTAAATTTTCAGAGCGCGGTATGTCATTTTCAGAAAGTTTTTAAAATAAATAAATAAATAGCCGTGAAATTATTAATATGCATTTTTCATATCATAAATATCCTGAACACAGAGTTTTTTTTCAATTTGTAGTAACATCGAGAGAAATTAATGTTACATAAAAATAGGGGTAGTTACAATACAGAGTATATCTTAGACAATAGCACAAGCATATTCCGACAATATATTAATTACTTTAAAACACAGAGCCAGTTGTAGATACTTTAAATACAATAAATCCATTTATATTACTGAAGACCGGAACACGTGAGTTTAAGGGACCTAAACCATATGACATTACGCATCTTCCACGCGTGTTTCATTCAATATAGGCTTAATAGGAAAACTGTACCGTTACATACTCCCCCTCGAACAATTGAAAAGCGGGAGAAAAGACAAAAGCCACCGGAAAACAATTAATCAATTACTCGTAAGTAGTAACAAATAGACATGTAAAACGTTATTCATAGAAAAGGGAAATTGCAGAACCCCAGGGCTAGAAAGCAGCAAATGGATGTTCAACATGGTGAATCCGCGGATAGTCGACGGAACCCTATTTCCAAACTTTGGACAGGTTAGCTCCATATCACATTGGTGAGAAATAGAATATTCCTTTTTCAATGCGGATTACAGCTGATAAAATAACTGGCCTTAAATTGGCGTTCAATTGTAATGTTAGTATGGATATTTATAAACTGTTCCTTTGATTTGTGGTGGTATAATGTTATGAAACTTAGTAAGCTGGACATTAGAAGTGTAAAAAGTATACAATTATTGTAGGTTTTATTGTTTATTTTTTAGGTTTACAAATCCTCTACATTGGAATTAAAGCTAACCAGTGGATGATGGATTTATGTAGGTAACCTTAAAAACTTTCTATGTAATTACTTACAGAAATACTAATGAGATGCCGTATTAAAAATAGATTTATGTGACGCAGTGAGGCCGTTTTTCTTGTCTGAATATATAGATTTATTGTGAGAGAAACCTTGATACGTAAGAAGAGCAACGTAATTAAAATCCTCAAAGGATTATTCGCCGTCCACGGGATTACCATTAGACCAGACAAGTTGGCGCCCATAAATTTTACAATGCTGAAAGTGTTTCAAGGCAAGTGTCTGTAACGTAGCTTACAATTGCACCTAGTTAATTATTACACTTTTTGATTTTGATTCGATTTCATTCATTGTTTCTATAGGAACCTACTCCCGCACAACTGTAGTTAACTAGTGCACCTTTAATCTTTTACGATATGTCCGCCCCTTCTGAAAAGTTTCAAATTTAATAAGTTAACGCTTCATTCACTTGCAACACACCCCGTGATATATGATTACTATAGAAGAATCTCCTGTGACAGCTTTACTATTAAGTTTGAATCTCTAAGTGCTGTTAAATCCTCAACGTGCTAATGTTTTAAAACCAGAATCAACAGCAAACGATTGTGCCGAAAATAAAATGTTGAAGACTCGGTGCATAAATTTGGAAACAAAGTGTTTTGCAAAAAAAAATTAAAAAATTACGGGTGTAAAATTACTTTCACTATTGCAATCAGAAAAATTTTGGTATTTCCAAAAGATATCGGCAAAACTGTCTATTATTCAAACAAATATACCTTTGTAACTTCACCATCTACTAAAGCACCTCACTTCTTAACAATTTATTTTTATTGATACAGAATTGACTTGGAATTTTGACAATCTTGAATTAAAATTCCGAAATACATTAACTAATTGTACAAAAATGAGTAATCTAACGAACTGCAATGCTAAAGCTGATCGATGGATTAACTGTCGTCACATGGCTGTGGGAACTTGCAGATCTCATGTCTGCTTACTCTTAACTCTATTCATAAATACATTGTTGCGATCTTAATTTCTAAGTAATCTTGGTACGTGACCGTCGGTGACCGCCTGTGACCTGACATCTGCAGTGTCACTATCGTCTGTGCTACAAAGTAGCGCTTCCGTTCCCATGAACGTTAATAAACTTTATAAAATTGTCCTTGATTTACTTTGTTACGCTTCACTTAACATTTCTAACACTTCTAATAATTTTTTAATTATTCTATTTCTTTGTACATATATCAATTGGGGGATTACATAACTCGTGTTACGCGAATTAATTCGTAACATGCCCTTTCAGTTATTGGATAACCAGTTCCATTTCTTATATTCATTAAATTTACTGTATTTAGTTTAAAAGTAAAGTAATCATACTAAACACAAGCATGCACAGACTAAACAGACTCACCACAAAAGCATACACAAATAAGAAAAAATTTAACGAATACCTTCAAAGACACACTCCAATAAACAGACCACCCATACACACCACACAAGACCTCGACGAAGCAGTCACAGAAATCACACAACTTATACAGAACGCAAAGAAACAGCACCTACACTAAACAAATAACACAACACAAATAGCTCCCTACACACATACACGACGCCATACGAGACAAAAAACGCCTAGTTAAACTCTTTAAACTTACACGAGACCCAACCCTTAAAACTCGACTGAACGCACAACAGAGACTCATCAAAGACCTACTAGACGAACACAACAAAGACACATGGACTTCATACGTACAACACACAATCAACACCGAAGGCAACCTCTACAAACTAAACAAAAAACTAAAAGCACGAAACAAGCCAGGAACAACACCACTCATAGACACCAACGGTACACGACTATACACTCCAAAAGAACGAGCAGAAGAGTTCGCAAAAACACTGCAAGACACATTCACTCCCAACCCATCAACCCTTCACCAACACATACACACAATAGAACTGACAGTTAACGCCATCCTAGACAACACACAAACAAACAACAACACAAATCCAATACCACTTTTCACAAACAAAGACGTAGCACGAATCATACTAGAACAGAACAGAAAGAAAGCACCTGGACCCGACGATATAACAAACTCAGATTTACAAAACATCAGCAAGTCAACACTAAACTACCTCACAGACATATACAACGCCATCACACGACATCAACACTTCCCAGCCGGATGGAAACTAGCCACCGTCATCATGATACCCAAACCTAACAAAACACGTACAGATCCACACAATTACAGACCCATTTCATTACTCAACACCATGGGCAAAACCTTCGAGAAGTTACTCTTACCACACCTCCAAGAACACATACACATCAGACAGGAACAATTTGGTTTCCGAGCACACCATTCCACTACACAACAAATTATACACGTCATAGACACAATCGCAGAAAACTTTAACACAGCCAACTCTACAGCCACAGTAGCAATAGACATAAAAAATGCCTTCGACAAGGTCTGGCACCATGGTTTACTCTACAAACTCGCAATACATCACCAACTACCATTTCAATACTTAAAACTCATACACAGCTACCTATCACACATACACCTACAAGTCAGAGTAGAACACACAACCTCCACCATTACACACATGTCGGCTGGGGTACCACAGGGAGGCTGCCTCTCCCCCACACTATTTAACTCATACATATTCGACATACCCTGTATACCAAACATCACATGCGCACTTTACGCCAACGACACACTATTCATGGCCAAAGGCAGACATCGCACATACGCTACAAACAAACTCCAACGACAACTTGACGTTTTACCTGACTGGTTCACTGAGTGGAGAATGGCTCTGAACGAGAATAAGTCAGAAGCCATTCTCTTCTCACGACACCGCTCAAGTTTACACGACCCACCATCACTGAATCAACACACACTTACTTGGAAACCGACTATAAAATACCTAGGAGTACACATAGACAGACAACTACACTTCAACCAACACCTAAAAACCATAACACAAAAACCAAAGGACTCCTACACCCAGTACTTACACACCACAGTACACTTCCAATCCACACACGTTTAAACATATACAAAACATACATACGCCCAATATTGACATACGCATCTGAAGCCTGGTACACATACATAAGCCACACCAACACACAAAAACTGGAAGCACTACAAAACAATATACTCCGACTTATCACAGGAGCCCCATGGTTCATACGAAACGAAAACTTAAGACACGAACTACAAATACAAACTCTCCAACAACACATCAGACAACTAGCCACAAACACATATCAAAAACTCGACGACTCCACACAACTTTCTCACAGAAACATCGCAAACACCCATGGGACTCAACAACAACGCAAGAAACGACCAAGACGAATACTTGACGATGACAATGACACCTAAAACCTAAAACAAAACCATAAACTTCACATCAACACAAACTAAACACCAAACACTTACCATAAACCACCAAACACACTCAAACACTTACACACACACCATATATCTGTACTCACCTGCTACACCAACAAACCACAACCGGACACCAACGAAAACTTATGTATATTTATGTATAGTTATGTATAATTTTTATATTTATTTTTATTTTTGTATATATCCACTCATTGTATTTATATTAAAAAAAAAAAAATCAATCATCAACCATTCGCAATCATATTATAACATACTTTCATAGTTTGTATTACTCTCCTCTACAACACACACACACAAACAAACACAAAACACCACCTAATTATATATGTTTTTCTATATTAATTATGTATATCTATGTACAAAGTCATCCAACACACACTCACAGACACACCTCAAAAACACCCAAACATCAACAAGCCGAAAAACTCACAAGAGAGTTAAATGGCCATCAGCGACACTGAGAGTGTCACGTTTCAGCTTCTGTAGTTATTCAGTTCTTGAATAGGAGGAACAATGGGATATCGCAAATTGTGAAGCGTTGCGATTTTCTTCTGCAGTCTGTGGGTGTCGTGTCTTAAACCTTAGAGTAATAAATATATAATTCCTTTTCAGAAAATGTAGAAGGTGTTCTACTTTTTTCCTTACCCTGAGATGTTTACATTATATATTTCGGTTGTTTTTGACTTTTCGTGCAGAAGGCACTACATTCAAGTGGTTTATTTGGGGTGTCTATTCAACTATACGTGCTTCTTTAAACTGAGTTCTTTTCTATATTATAGGCTGCTTTTCTTGACTATCTGTATCCTGGTTTTAAGCTTGTTCCAAGTTTAAGTTCGCTTTTAACAATTGCATGGAATTCTTTACTTTCCACCGTGCAACCTTTTCAAACTGTTAATCTGTTAATTTGTGCGTAGTAATTTTTAGATAATTCGAAAGCTTGGTTTTAGTTTGGCGATAAAAATCTTAATTTCAATTCTGTGCGCACGATTTCACGAAACTTTGCTTCACAATTACGTTATTCTGCGAACTTAATGTTTCTAATGTAAATATTGCACGCATAGAAGAGGTAATCAGTTTATAACTGTAAAGTATTTTCGTTGAAGCTCGCTTGTACTTATGTTACCAAATCCATTTTGAATTTTGGCACCATAACTTGTACCAATAATAAACCGGTAACATATGAAGAAACGTTTACTTTGGAATACAAGCAGCTTAAGCAGCTACTACATAGACTCACTTAAAACAACTATAACACAGTCTACAATGCTTACTTATACCCACCACTACACCTAAATTTGATGACGCGTGCAAGATTGAAATATTTTACATAATCTCCATTAGTAGTGCTTCTTTGAACGAAGACAAAGCAAAACCTAGCTAAAATGCAGTTTGAAAAACCTGCGACAGACGTTTTATTTAAAGGTGTAACTAAATCTTTAGTTATTTATCATTATTGGAATTACTAAAAGTGCAAATAAGAAGTAGTATTTTTGTTGAAACAAAAGCAATCACTTATTTTCTTTATTTCTGACTTTATTGTCGACCGCTTCTCTGAAGCTTGTTAACTAATAATATATCATACTTTTGTTTAATAATTTTATTGGATAAAGCTGCTCATCTTCAAATTGTGTATTTTTTTCGTTTTACTTTATGCGTAATGAGATATTTCTTGCTTTTTACATTTTGATAATGTGACTGCGTCTCTTCTAAGAAAAACAGATATTATCTAAAATAAATCGTGAACAAGTGCTGGTGATGCTGCATAGTTTTATGAAGAAACCTGGTCATTATGTTTGTACATTAATCCTAGCTAATTACAATTTATAAACGCCAGCCCCTGATTATTGTATACCCACATTACAACTTGAGCTTTATCTATTGCTGGTTGTTCTTCTAGGTCTTTGTTCTTACATTTGGTTATTACTTAGCGTGTCGGAGCATCAATTCGGCGCTTTTCGTAGTGGTTAGGTAAGAAAAACATCCTTCGATCGTTGGATCTCTGGCTTTTGCTTCGTTCAAAATGACTGTCCGCCGAGGACTGGATTTGCAAATCGTCTGGAACTAGTTGATAGTTATTTTTGTCCTTAATAATAGTGAGTTATTCCGTTCAGATAATTCATTCTTTTCGGTGCGATTAATTTCTGGTACCAGATATTAATGATTTTACCATAACGGTTTATTGCAAGAACTATGAAGATTGAGACACGTGCTGTGATTTTGCTTTCTTATGTTAATATATCACTGCAGTATCTACTTATATGGTACTCGTGTAGTTTGTTAATATTTATATATGAATGCTTCAGACTCAAAAATGAGATAGCTTGCTAGGCGAGCTAATGAGTCCAGATATCCGTTAGTAAATGCACCGTGTACAAGCTGATCAGTAAGTGGTAAGTGAAATTTCAATCTTCCATTCGAATTTATCCGACGTCAACGTATGTTAAACGAATTTTAGGAAAGTGCCACTCAAAGTATTGTGGTTGATTTACATTTTGATTAACACTCGTAAGTAGAGAATTATCAACGGTTCAGTTGAAATTGTGTAAATATTTGTTCCATAAATTAACTAGATTTTATTTGATACAGGTATTTGTGTTTAAGTAGCTTCATACGTCATGATTGCTTGTAAGTATCTTAAGAGCACTCGCATACCTTGTGCTTACTTTTAAAGACAAAATTAAAATAGAACCTTCCAGAATAAGATTTTGTAAGTGTGATACTCGCGGATCTGGGTAGTAGTAATTTATTTCAATAACTAATATGTATTTCATTATTTAGGATATGTTAATTTCGTTCGGTATTTATTTAAAGTGAAAATAAATATACTTTGAGTTTATAAATTCTAAGATCTTGATATTTCAGTACAAATATTTAGCGAATAATTGTTTATTTATTATTTAGTTTTTCGCGATTTTAAAAAAATTAAGTACTAATTTACAAATATGTTTCAATTTGACCTCGGCATTTTCAATCTTATTGTTTGTGGTTTGAGATAAAATTTTTTATGTCTAATAACAGTTTTCTTTATTAGGAGTTCAACCAATCGAAGTTACCGTTTATTGATTGCTGTACAAGTAAAGTGCAACGTCATGAACTAAAATAAAATAAAAAATAAAAAAGCTTAATATAAGTTCTCTGTACACTCAGCTGATTTTACCTGTTATCACATTATTTCCTTTGTATTTATAAATTCTTTTGAGACGCAATCTACGGGCTCGTGTGCCTAAATAATATTGTTTTATTTCAGGAACTTTGTGTTTCTTTTTTGGTTATTGCTTAGGTTTCTATACTTCCCTTAATCCAAAGGTATAGTGGCGTTCAATCGCTTTTAGTATTTACTATTTTTTACAGTAAATCATAAGCTGGGGGTAGGTTCAGTACAATTTCTTTTACAAAGAAATTACGATGTCTGTGAAGATGTGACTACTATACCCGAAGTCCCGGGTTTAAATCCCGACAAGGTCCGCTTGAAAAATGTTAGGCGAGCATTTTTCACAAAAATACGCCCTCGTACGGATGAGAGATAAAATGGAGGTCCGGTGTGTGTGTTGTCACGCATTTTAAAGATCCTTACCTTGCTTGGAACAGCAAGGGTTCGGCAAAATTCAAAATTTCCAAGTAAAAAAACTGGTATGTGTCTGACTACTACCCCCAAGGTCCCGGTTTCGAATCCCGACACGGTCTGCTTGAAAAATGTTAAGCGATCATTTTGCACAAAAATACACCCTCGTTCGGATGAGAGGTAAAATGGAGGCCCCGTGTGTGAGTGTTGTCACGCACGTTACAAATCCCTACCTTGCTTGGAACATCAAGGGTTCGGCAAAATTCCAAATTCTCCAGGTAAAAGAAACTCGGTTCCTGGCCAATGTGGTACCTTCGGGTGGAGCATTGGAAAATCATATGTAAGGTGTATTGTTTGTAATTAATAAAAAGATTCCTGCGAAACATCAAGTGTCCGATTTTGAACGTTTACTTTTTGTGGATGGAGTTGGCTGTAAGTGCACCACTAATTTTAATACTTTATCAATATTAGTTTATATTTACCGCCAAACACTATAGTTCTAGATTTTAATAATTTTTGTGAAGATTTTGAACAAATGATTTTTGAAATGACCAAACATGTCCTAATATTGGATAACTTCAATATTGCTAACTTTAATAATTCACGCGTCAGTGATACCCAATGTAAGTTGATGCAGGGTTTTATCGATGTATTAAGTTTAAGTCAGTGTAACAAAGTAATTAACTTCCTAGAAACTCTGATAGATCTTGTCCTATCAAGCATCGATGAATTTATAGTGGAGCTAATCAAACACCTTTTGTGAGGAAGGTGCTTATCACCCGGATCGGTATATTAACTCCATCTTAAGGTTTAACTGTTTCTTAAATATTCCTATCAACACAACTAATAAACCCTACAAATTTCAGAATAACAAGTTTTCCGATCTCTACGATGTTCGTCTTGGACTAATTCTTTACCGACGTAAATCCAGCTTGCAATAAGTTTTATTATATTCTTTAATCGCTCATTGATATATACGTGCAACTCCGAGAGAGTTGCTTTCTAAAATAGTGTAATTAAGAATTAGTAAGTAATCTAATGTTTAAGTACAGCTATCATAAAAAATACAAGTAAAGCAATGATATTAGAATGGATCCGAAATTTAAGCGGTTCAAATAAAAGAAGCGCATCAAAATTATATCCATCAAGAAGAAGAAGAAATTGTACCATTCAATTCACCGCAGTTTTTGGCATCCATCTATCCAAAAAAAATAGGTAGAAACCGAATTTTCATCACAATGAAAAACATAAATGAAACGATACTACAATCACGTCAAACCATTGTCCGTGCGGTTAGTAGTGTTTACTTGCTTAATCAACCTTTCACTTCAACTCCAATGTAAAAATTCACAACATACCGGTAATTAATACTAGAAATTTGTTTGAACTGTGAACTTCGCACAGCGCATCCGCTTTAGTAATTAGTTTAATTTATCAGAAGGTTATTCAGGTACACTGGGTTGCCTGCCATCAACACGCATATATTATTTTAGAATTCAAATACTTTTTCGGTCATATGAGCTTGTTGCTTTTACGCTATGTCATGTTGGTCTCAGTTCAATGTATTTTCCTCTTATAATTATATATCATTTAGCATAAACCATACGTGTTCGACGTGTTATCTATATTTGTATACAATCTCCATGCTTATGTGGTATATTATCCAATAATTAATTTCTACAGAGTACTCGCACAATACCAAAATTACCAGCAGTTTCAATAATTATATTGTTGCAAACACAAAAATATCATCACGTTATTACTGTGAAGCTGGATAGTATTGGTTTTATTTATCTCTTATTAGAATTTTTCTCAACTTGTTTAGCTACCTAAGGTATTTTACAAGAGTCTAATCTAGACTTTTTATTATTCCCTGTCTTTATAAAAGGCGACTTAAAAATATTTTCAACATGATCTTTATATCAGTGCAGGTTCCTGTAAGTGCAAATTACTTGAATAATTCAGTGCTATATCAATGGTTTACATCTCAAAATAGCTAAATGCAGTGTGATGACTGACACTAGGAAATTTCAAGCAATTACTTACGCTACTCTTGTAATGGTACTATACTTTTTCACTCTGTTGACCACAGACTTAGAAATCATATTTGATCCCAAATTAAGTATTATCAACCGTAGTGGTATTGCATGTCGATCTGTGCCCGGACTATTGGATAGAAACAGTGAATTATTTTGAAGCACAATAGCACTAAAGATATACTTCTCATGTGTTCAGTCTAGTTTGGGATATAGAGCATCAAGATGGTATCTTTATTACAAATCTCATGTAACAATTTTTTTGACGCTTATAAAAGCCTATAATTTTAATTATAAATTACACTGCATTGTTTATTAAAATAAACAATTAATTTCACAATGTTAATAAATGTTCAGATCAGTACAGTATAGCCCAATCACGAGTCATATATTAATTAATAATAATAATATGGGCTCTATTTGTAAACGTTGGTCATTTGAACTGCATTTCCAATGTCAGACGATTATTGTGCCTTATGCGCATTCCGTCGACGGAAGAATCAGTCTAGCTCGAACATCAGCTGCAGTTAGAAGCACCATGGGTTTTAATATGCTCCGGGCTAACGACTTACGCGTCGCCATAGATGTAGCAGCGTAATCAAGTGCTGAATGCACTTGACTTTTGTTTGTTTCTGATAACGCGCTCACAGCTTAGTTTTTAATCTCGCTAACTCACAGTTTAATTTTTAATCTCGCTAACTCACAGGTTAATTTTTAATCTCACTAGTTCACAGTTTATAAAGTTACCAATTTACAAGTTTAATTTCTCTGTTTACCATTAGATAATATCGCCTTAAGATAAGTTAAAGGAGAGTCGAAAATGATGCACACTCAATAGCTCCTTTTATGGATTTATTTTATGTTTCGATTTACTTCGATGGATTGCACAGAAAGTTCATGAAAATGGTTCCCTATAATGGTCCAGTATAATACGCTGTTATGCATTTAATTCGTCATTAGTTCAAAAGAAGAAACTCAAGTTTACGCTTTTGTAAGATGCAGATGTGGAAAGTTTGCTGATGTCACTTGTTTGTCTAAGAATCGCAAGCTAACACATGTGGTTTCAACAAGGTATTTGTTGCAATGATGTTTCAAAGTACAACCACTTAGTAAGGTAAGCGTTAGCCTAAGGACATGACCTGACAACAGCTGTTCTGAGTAACTTGACAACAAGGCAAATATTTAAAACTAAAATAGTAGCATTTTTTTTCTTTGTTTTACGTGGAAGTCGAGAGAACTTTTATCGTTTGGATTTCATTATAGGTTAAATTATTGCTTACATTAGACATTACTTCAAATAATTAAGATTATCAATTTCCTTATTTAATCCGGAAAAGTATTTCATTCAAGTTCAGTAATACATAAAGTAATTATGAGAACTAATTTTATTTAGCATTGAATATATAACAAATATTTGTAAAATAAGGTAAACAAATCTGTGCATTTTGGGTATTTAAAAACTTTACGGTCATATTTAACTCATTGTTGACATTTTGATTCCTAGTAGAAATCATCAAAATTCCCATATTTAAATCATCATCATTAGGTCTTCAGTCCTGGAACTGGTTAGACGCGTACCATCATTGTTTCCTATTCTAAACTAACCTACAGATTTCCCTGAAATTTGCACAGTCTGCATCTATCACTATCTGATCAAGGTCTACATCTACCTCTTTTTTCCTATCTCTGCTTGTAATATATCCCATACTATTCCCCAAAATGCTTTAGCACGTATT
The DNA here is from genome assembly GCA_036346225.1 of Platerodrilus igneus. NCBI lineage: Eukaryota > Metazoa > Arthropoda > Insecta > Coleoptera > Lycidae > Platerodrilus > Platerodrilus igneus. Next base: position 4,488,188 of record JARFIW010001403.1, read on the forward strand.
CCGCCCTTCTATTTCTCTTTTTCCCGAGATATCCTTGTTCCCCTACTATTTCTATAACCTATTTGTTATTATCTTTGTTTGTCCATGCCATCGTCCTCATACATCTGAAGCACAGTATTTCAAAAGGCTGCTACCGTTTTTCTGTCTGCGTTTCAGACTGCCCGTATTTCATAGGCATACTGTGCTGTGCTCCACACATATGCTTTCAACAATTTTCTTCTTGTTCTATGTTTGTTGTCTTTCCTCATAGGTGCTGTTCTTTCTTGTTAGATACAGTTCGGTCACCTTCTATTGTTTTACAGTTATATACCCCATTTTTCCTACCTTCAGTGGTTGTGAAGGGAGGTAAGCAGCCTGTGGCTGCCAAGTTCCCCCAACACGTAACCATTTACCGATTTAATATATTTTCCAATATATCTTTTCGCACAGTCAACATTAGTTGCAGATATTTCGCAACCAACAACTAGTTGTTTATACTAATCATCAGATTTATCTGCGCTTATTTTTTCGTCATTAGGTTTTCCGTCTCAAAACTTGTTGGACATGTACCTGCACTTATTTATATTCTGAGCTAGCCTACATAGTTCCTTGAAATTCTCACACAGCATGTGTATACAGCTCGTTCCCCTTCTAATGTTTTCTAATTTTATGCCCTATTTCACCAAGATTCAGTGAAGGGGGTTAAGCAACCTGTGGCTACCAAGATCCCCCAACACTTAGACGTTTGCCGAATTAATGGTTTTCCTGGTTGGACACGTACCAGCAATTATTTATCTTCTGAGCTAGCCTACATAGTTCCCTGAAATTCTCACACACATATTTAAATATCTGAGTCTAAAAGATTAGACCACGTTTTTTATTGTACATTCTTACATATAAATTTTACAACAGAAAAAGGCACATTTAATTAAAGAACCATCATTTGATTTATTTGAACAACTGTTTTATTCTGGACAAGTGCGTCCAAAGGTAGAAATAAATAAGTTAAAAAAGAATATATCTTTTTCATAAAAAATAAGGTTGTTGGTTGTCATACAATAAAGAAGTACTAAACAGTGCTTTCAAGAAGCTTGATATTTAAATTTCCTTTTGCTATTTGTGTTTAAATTTTAAGTATTAATAACTACTCTTTTTCTTTATTGTATAAAGTGGCATAAGTGTATCTCTTGCGTCCTTCGTTATTACAATAACATTGTTTTCTTTCAGATCCTGCGTGTTTGCAGTAAAAGCAATTTTTTTCCCCTGAGGATTAGGGTAACCCGTGCCTTATTAATTCTAGGACTTGTTGGCGCCTTTTTGGCCCCCCATTTTTATTTGAGAGTCAGTATATAAAACAATATTTTTGTTGTGAAACCCACGTCCACTCCTCATAAGCTATACCCGAGGAATAGACCCCTAGCATAGTCTGAAGGTTGTCGATTTCCCTTCACTATTTGGGTAAAGTGGTTTTACTGGCGCACAAGGGCCTTGATTGTTTCACTCCTAAGGCAGCATTGGAATTGAGGAAATGTAAATTTTAAAAATTTTAATTTTTTAGAATAGAAGGATATTATTTATTAAATATCCTTGTAAAATATATGTCAATTGCAGTCGTTGGAAACAAAAACAATGATATATAGTCTTTATTTTCTGCACAAATTACTTCATAACAACATTGATCGTACGCCGTTAGTTTCCTTACCCAAATTTTAGCGTACCGTAAATTACTACCCGTAATATGGCCACGTTTGCTGTGTACCAATTATAATATAAGTTGTAGTAATTGTGACATTAATTGCTGTAGCGTTAACACACTAAAAGGATATTTGTGAACTTTCTAGTCCGCTGTATGCTTTTTTTATATAAACAATTACAATTTAAACTAAGTTAAATAAATATAATAATCATTTATTACATGCAAGAACAACTACAGTTCTTAGGTGCAGCGGTTTCTCGTTTAAGTTTCTTCCCTTCAGTTTATATATATATATATATATATATATATATATATATATATATATTTATGAAGAAAGTAAATATATTCTTGTTTTATTAAAACTCTATATACATTGTGCTACATCCTTGTAATATAAAGAAACTATATATATCATATTATATTGAAATTTGAAAATAAAGTGATTGATTGTTTGATTGATCGATATACTGTGTTGCACCTTTTATAGATATTTGTTGATAAGCAATTGTCTGTAATTGGAAATAATTCTGTCAGGCAATAAATAGATAGATAAATATATTAACAAAATAATTTTGCTAAACCTTTAAAACGAATACAATATGGTCTTTCGTGGTTATTAAAGTAGTTTATTGAAGCAGTTGTACCGGAAAATTTCTGTGCTTTGGTAGTAAATTTAAAATAGAATATTAATGCTTTTCCTTTGTTTCCTTAAATGTTAAACAAATGCATTCTGACTAAAACTATTACCTTATTTTACTCAATATATCGATTGGTAGCGCATTAAGGTTTAAATCTTACAGTGACTTCGCTGAATATGCAACTAAAGATACAATTTTAGATTTACTACAATCATCTGCATACATATTAATTGGGTTTCATATCTCTTAAATATGAATAGACCAATTTTTAGCACAGCAAAAATTGTAAGAAATTCGCTAACCAACATAAGATAGAGCTATTTAGAGCTATATAGACAATACCGTTTACATCACTAACTTTGGCAAAGCTAACCACATAAACGACATGTTACAGGATTTGGCGTATTAAGAATAGCTGCAACAACTGCGACAATGTGGTCAACAAGACATCTTACTACCTAGTTTTACCTTCCGCGTCGCATCAATAAACCCCTACCAAAAAATAAACATAGAAATTACAGCATGAAAGAGAAGTTACAATTTATGATTAAAAAGCTCCAACTCATTTTATAATTAAACGTTATACATACGTTACATAAATAGTCAATAATTATATTATTATATACACAAATATTTAGAATATTTTAAAACCTTTTTGGTGTACAGAAAATGTCGCTTCCGGTTCTGCTCGGGATTTGCTATTGAATTGAGCAAGACCAATCATGGTCCTCTACGCATTCGTCTTCGTCATCTAAATCAATTTCCTCTTCAAAATCGAAGTAATGGCACTGAAAAGCAAATTATTATCAGCATTTCAATTTCCTGAAAAACGTTTTGCTTATAACACATTTTATTGTTCGTCTTATTGACCGAATTCAAAACTGAAATTGCCCAAACTTATAGTGGCGCTCTCAAGAACTCTGTTACGAGGATGTCAGAAAGTGCCGACAAACACCATAGGTTAACTAGGACGCTAGTTGCAGCAATTTATTCATATTACAAAATTAGAGTTCAAAATTATTCGTTCACAGGGGCGTTCCAACCCTAGCGTATAAAGTGGGGCAGGTCATTTAGATTAAAAATATGACACAGACATTAAATTGAGTTTTGCATACATCATATGAGTAATATGTATATAATAAAATCATTTAAACTAAACTTAGTAATAATTACTGCGTATTGACATATAATGTAAGTAAATATTCCCGAAACTTAGTATTAATGGGAGAAAAGAGTTGATTTGCGTGGATGCAAAACGAACCTGGTCCTGTTATAGCATTTAAACGTCGAACAAAGTAAATGGTTGAAGGGTACTAGTTGTCTGCACACTGAAATGGGCGCAGTCGACATATAGATTTCAACAAGAGAACACGTGCAGTCCAGAGCGATTTTAACTAAATAGTACTTTTCAGTATTATTTAGTTCAACAAGGTTAATTACAACGCCGTAATCCGGCAGAGCAGCCAAAAAGAGCGTTTCAATTGAATAATACATTCCTGTATTATTTAATTTTAACTGTCAACGTTCATCAGAAACAACGCCCACGGCATCGTATCATCGTAACCGATTCTGTTAAACGCGCGAAAACTAACCAGTTCACGTGTATTTACAGAATTGAGTGGGTTTTATAAACACGTGTTTAGTTCTGCAAACGTGCGAAAGCTTTTATTAGCTTTTGTACTTTGGTAAAGCTGAATACTGGTTTCGCTATTAAATCCGGTTCGATTATCTAGCCTAAAACACCTCCACATGTGGTTGGTTACCCATTGGGCTCGTCTCCAGGTGGCGGATAGGAGAAATCCTAGGATATACAACCAAGGGTATGGTTATCTACTCTGGGAAGGATCGTGATAAGCTTATTTCTTTCAGCGACCCAGTGGCCTGAGTTGTATAAGACACACAACATGGGGGAGAGCAAGAGACCATGCTGGTACGGAATAAAATCTGCTCTCTAACCAAAGGAAACCGATCCCTCGGATCAAACCCCTCAGCCCAAGCTGTAGTTTCGTGGCTAATAGGCCTGCACTGAGGTATACGAAGCCGGTGGGGCAATCCTGCAACACCGACACACCGTGCATTTTTTGCCGTCGTGGTCATGTCTCCCAGTCAAGAAGGTGTGGGGGTCTTGGCTAAACCGCCCGGACCAAGAGGAGACAACCTCGTTAAAAATTCCTAAATCCCGTGGTGTAGGACCGAGCCCAGAAGTTGGGTGTCTGAATAGTTGACCCAATCGGTCCAAAACTCGGCAAACAGGCGGCACCCCGTTTTATTCACGCCTTCCACGCCAACCGGGGGCACCTGGCATGGTGACCATTTACATCCTCCATACTCGTAGGAACAATCATGAATAATATTGGTACCATAAGTAAAACTGAACCTGAAGAGGTGGAACCAGCAATAGGGGACCCCTCAGGTAACCAAAATTTCTCCATGGAGGTGAAACAGACCCGAGAAACAAGTTCGCTTGCAAGACCGGTGTCTGATACACCAGACATGGTGGTTAGGTGTAGAGCGGATGGATCTCACCTCGTCATTGGTAGCTACGAAATTGCTCACCACACAGTTTGCGAGAGTACTGGGACCAATCCTGGAAGGGTAACAATAATGCAATTTATAATGGCAAACCATTTAGACATATTGAGTAAAGGTAATACTCCAACCTTCGTAAATAGGATGGAAGTCATTGATATAACTATAAGTTCACCATATATAAGCAACTTAGTAAAAAACTGGCAAGTGTCTGATGAGGAGAGCTGCTCAGACCACAGATACATCAGATTTTCATGTAACAGGCTCAACCAGGTGAAGGAATTTTATCGCAACCCAAAAAAAACTGGCTGGGGCAACTATAAGTAAGATTACGGGCATTGCACCCCTCTTCCATAACGGTAACAAAATCGGCCTCTCAGGCGAGGTGGTGTACTTGAGAGACACTCTGGACTCCAAACTCACATGGAACCTGCAAATCGATAAGATCGTACGCAAGGCGGAAACTTCTTTAGCAAAAGTTAGACGCACTTGCGGTAAATCCTGAAAGATAAGACCAAACATGTTACGCTGGTTGAAACTAGGGTGGTCAAATCTGCAATAACATATGCAGCCTTGATATGGTGGCCCAAGGCTAAACAATCAAACGCCAAAATAAAGTTGGGCAGGATCCAGAGACTGGCCTGTCTAAGTATTACAGGGGCGATGCGTTCCACGCCCATCGCCCACTGCTGCTATAGAGAATCTCCTTGACTTCCCCCCGCCACACCACGTGCTGGTGGTTGGGGTGGGAAGGCTTGGACTATACAAACTTAAGAACCTTCAGTCTAGGATTATTGAAAGGACAGAGTATAGGAGATTACTTATGAGAAATTGGGGGCATCTGTTTGAGATGTGTTCGGACCAAATGACCTCCCTACATCCGCCGGATACACTCTTCAACAGTGTTATCCAGGATGTGGAATGGGAAAAAATAAAGATTACCTCCGAGCAGCATGGTCTGCCATACGGATGGTTTAAAGGGCAAGACCGGGTCCGGATCTGGTCTCTTTAGGAAGAGACCGGAGGTACGTTTAAGCGTTCCCCTAGGGGCAAACACTACCGTTTTTTAAACGGATATATACGCCACACTGCAAAGTGTGCAGGAAAGTATAAGAGGTGCTTTTATTAAAAGACATATTGTGTTTGACAACCAGGCGGCAATTAAGGCTCTAGTAAGTCAGAAAGTGTCATCAAGACTGGTATGGGAATGTATTGGGGCACTTAATGGACTGGCACAGCAGAACTCAGTTACATTACAGTGGGTGCCATGCCATGAAGGACTCAAGGAAAAAGAAATTGCAGACGAACTTGCAAAACAGGGGGTGCAAAAGCCATTTATCGGTCCCGAACCTGCCTTGAAGTCAACAAAGCTGCCATTCGTAGCTATATTAGCGAATGGATGTGCAACCTAAGAGACTGTCAGAACAGACCAGAATTAACACATTCCAAGTCGCTGGTAAAGTGGCCTAGCGAAAACAGAACCCAGGAATTGCTTTGTTTAAGCAGGGAACAGCTCAGAATCACGGTGAGGTTCCTGACAGGACATACTTTTGTCAAGCTTCACCTATAGAGGATGCACAAATATAACAAAGACCTCGAATGCAAACTTTGCTTAGAGGAACTGGAGACTGCAATGAATGTACTATGCAGTTGTGAGGCGTTGAGTAGAACGAGACAGCGCCTATTCGGGCAAGCAAAGTTCGCGCCGAAGGAAGTAGATACCTTTTCATCGATGAACCTGTACGCTATAATTCGGGGTGCAGGTTTTACAGACTGGGTATGATACATAACCAGGATCAGCATAATAAGCATTTAGGCTGCAGTGCGGCGTAGCCGTTTGACAGACGCACCCGCCAGGGGGAGTAGTTTTAATGGGTATGCCACTAGGAGAGTCCCACACTTTGGCTATATAAGCTTTCCACTCCACCGGGTTCGGATAACTATCAAAAAAAGAAAAGACACCCTGGGCTGTGAGCGGGTTGGCGAGTCTACCAATCTGTAGATAATCGTCCCGGATCAACGTAGTAGAACTCGAAAATGCTTCTTGTTAACGCGTGGGTGCAGTGCCATTACGGGCGTCCCCGCCTTTGCAAGAGGCCCTGCAGCTATTTTTCAAACTTTTAGTTTTAGTCACCTGTGGTGTCCTGCTTGTACAACATTATACCATTGTTATAATAAGATTTGAATCAAATTCACACGAGCTCATTAGGTTTAGTACGGCTTATAATATGTCTCTTTCTTGGACCGTGCCCGCGATGCACTGTTGGTGTCTTGTAATTATCTACATGAAAGTACTTTAGAATACCACTTTTGTAACTTTTATAGCTTTAAATGACAGATACTGCAATTTTACAGTTAGAATGTTCCGATTAAATTCCTACAGGGCCCACTATCATTTTCGTAGTTCTTTGTTTATGCTTTTGTTGAACAGACCAACGGTTTGTCATTGACAGCGGAGCGAATCGCTGTCGATTTTTTTTACTGCTACGATAATTTCCGTATACAGTTAGTCCGGCGTTCTTTTAATGTATTACGTAATTTGCCATAAAATAATTTTTGGCGCCCAACGTTGCATGATCGATTCTTAATACTTAACGTTTCGTTCAGATATTGTTAGGCTATCAAATTTGTGCCTTAGTGGTAGTGTTAGCAGTGAGTTGAAAACGCTGCCGCCCTGTTCTTACCTATTGAGCTTCTGATACCTTTTTTGTTAGTTCTAGGGGTTCCTTTGGAAGTATATTCTATTATCGTTTTAATATACTTCGCGTATATTATAATTGTTTCTGCTATCTCCGGTAATTGTTTTTTTTTGTAGAATGGATAGCAGTTATTGAAAACTGAGTGTTTATCGCTTACATAAGTTAAAGCTTGAATATTAAGTTGACTCGCGTAGGTTCGACGCCACGGCATCGGTGTCTGAACTTAGGAAGTCATTACGAAATATTTTAAGAATGGAATCTTCACAAATTTTAGCTCCACTTACATCGGTGATTAATTTTCAATGTGATAATGCCTTAGTAGCTGAGTTGGTTTGTAACAGGTCCGGTTTTAACGGTGACTTTTCTACAGCTGATAGTAGACGTACTGTTGCACTCACTATACGTCTAGGAGGTAGGATAAGCTAAATGAAGACTACATCAGATAACGAGACGTCTATTCAGCGGAAGTTGGTGTTCACTGTGGCCAATTTACGTAATGATTGCGATCATTATCGTTTCAAGCGTTTTACTACCCCGCCTGTGCCTGTTACTTCTACTGCTTCTTTACTTATCTGGATTTCTGATGGGAAACAACTTGTTGTCTCTGAAGCTCCCAGTGAATTGCCTAGGTCAACATATACTCCTATGCTGGGCGCTATTTCTATTTATAGACAGCTAGCATCCAAGTGATATTTAACATTCTTCAAGGAGGGTTAAATATCTTTCGTGTTACGTGTTGATGAATGGTGTTTCGCGCGTAAAGTTTCTAAATCTTATGTGTGTGCTTCTACATCCGTTTTGCTAACTAGTAAGACTTCAATTTTACATAGAGCTCATTTCATAACTGAATGGGGCGATGTATTCCTGTCTGTTGCGTGAACAGTTTCTACTAAACATATTCTATGAGAAACTTTTAGTAGAGCTTAAGCAGCTTACTATGGGACCTTTAGGAACTCTCAATTTATACTTAGCTACCATGGAAAGTTTATTCGCTCCATTGACTGTTTCGTTTTTAGAATTTCAAAACGAAGAGTTATTGTATGTAATATTTCACCTTTTTATCAAGCGCATCTCGCATTAACAAACGTTAATTTTTTTCTGAGTTATCAACGGTTAGCTTGAAAGCTGGAACATAGCAAAACCTGCTTGGAAGATTTTAAGCTGCCTTCACCATCAGACTGTTCTTCACTCTTGGAAACTAATCTTGCTTATAGACCCGATCCTATGAGGTGCTCTAAAGACACGCCGCGTGCTTCCATGTCTGGTAATACTTCCTCAAATCCCACTATTAGAAACAAGTTCACCTCTGTCGTTACTCCTGTTCCTTCTCCCATTTCTGTGAACCAGGTGATTTGCTTCCACTGTGATCCGGTTGCACATTTCTCTCCTTATTGCACCCGTCCTCAGGTACTACACAGTTATGGTTGCGGTCGTAAAAGAATGGCCCGATGTAAATGTCCTGGTAGTTGTGGAAGTTCTTTAAACTGACGTTTGAGTTACTGAATCGAGGCGAAGTCTACATCGTTTCTATACCTCGAATACTTCTTTCCCTATCTTGATAATCAATCTCGAATTCAGTTAGATTTTGTTTATACCTATATTTGAGATAACGACCGTTTTTATTTACAAGTTCAAGTTGTACTTATCCCCTTTACTGGTCTCCTAGTTCCAGGGACTACTCGGACCATTGTTGATGGTACTGGTTGGAGACATTTACGCTCTCATAACCTAGTTCTCCACACTTCGTTTTCTTCCTTCTGCAGTTTTGAAGATAGTTCTAAATGTATCATTCTCGGTTGCGTTTCTCTCCCAATAATCTTACAGAATTCTGTAGTCTTTTTGGGCTCTGGTGATCCTTGAGGTTGCTCGTTCGATTATTCTGGGTATTGATTTTTGAAAGTCAATAGGGAGGGTCTCTAAGTTTTGTAATGGAATCTGGACATTTTCTTCGTCTTCCGCCATAGCCATTCTACTCATGTACTGTTCATGTTGTCTCAGAACTTACTTCTGATCACCATCTTCTAGATTTTTAATTTCCACCACTTTTTCCGGACAGCCTGTTGATCTTGCTTGTACCACTCTTGTGGAACAACATATCCGTGCGGTAGCCAAACCAATGAAACAACGGTAGTATCCGTTTTCTCATACTCTCCTTAATATTTCGCATGCAGCGCTAGAAGAGGTGCTTTTCCTCGAGTCGTTGAACTTTCAACCAGTCCGTGGTCGTTCCCTATTTTCGTGGTCAAGAAAAATAACGATCACTGTCGGTTTTGTACTGATTTCTGAAAGGTCAACGAGAATACTAAGAAGGATGCCAATGCGCTTCTGTAATTTCTCTTTCCTCTCCTCTATCGATATTCGTTCTGTTTATTGGAAATTATTTTGGATCCTGAATCCAGACCCCATTGCTGCGTTCATTGTACTCCATAGGAACTTGTATCAATATCTGCGAATGCTCTTGCGCCTACATAACTTTGCCACTACGTTTCAACGGCTTATTGATCATGTTATCGGTTCTGACCTTAAACCGTTTCGTTCTGAGTATCTTGATGATATCTTAGCCACCCATTCTGTTGAGAAACATCTTTGCGTTGTCAGTATAGTCCTTTGTCGTCTCTTCCTCGGTGGCCTTACTCTTCGTCGGAAAATATGCCATGTCTGCCTCTGTGAACTGTTATCTTGGTTACGTCGTTAACCGGTATGGTCTACTTGTAGACCCAGACAAAGTTTCTGCTATACTTAATATTCCTACTTTTCCTCCGTTCCAGAAATTCGTCAACTGATTGGCACAGTTCATTGGTACCGGCGGTTTATTACAAATTTTGCCACGCTCACGTCGCCACTTTCTAACCTTACTCGAACGTCTTTTGTCTGGATTCCCAACTGCCAGTCTTCTAACCTCTTCATTAAACAACATTAAGTTTCTATGAAAAATGCTCGCCTAACATTCTTCAAGCGGTCGGTGTCCGGAATGGAAACCGAGACTTTGGGCTAAGTCGTCACACGCGAACCAACTAAGCCACGGAGATGCCAACATCAGAACCCGCAACTACTGGGTCTAGCTTTCCATGGCACCTAGTTGCTCAAATACAGATCCCGGAGAGGCAATGATTGGAAATGAGAACTGTGCATACTTCATGGCACTAAATAATGTTTCAGTACTAGATGCTGGCGAAGAGTTCAAATATAGATAAAAATGTGAGTTCAATTTTTAAAAAGAATGACTGGTTTTATAGTACAGCTAGCAAGCTGACTATATTATCGAACAAAATTAGACTAGGCTAAGTTGCCCTTGCACCAACTTAACTTACAGAATCGATTTTCGTTTTCTCTAGTCCATTTCATTCATTAATCAGAAAAAACTTAAACAAAAATAAAGCAGTCGGTGTACTTTAAATATTAAAATGTGGTTTACTGTTTCCCGTTTAAAATATTTCAAACCTCTACCAATTCATTTACGGAAAGTAACATTTATGACAGTTTATTGAGTGACATGAAAAGACCATGAGTCGTATTTCTATTATCAAGTATTAAGTTGTTTTGAACAAGTCTCGTCTTATAAAAATCATGTTTAAATGTGCGTTTGATAAATTATTAAAATATAAGTGGATTGGTTTTGAAAGATAAATTAACAATATTAAAATTTTAAAGAGAGTTGAACTTAAGCGCAAAAGGTAAAATAAATAAACTTTTTACTCGAACGATGGACATTTCTTAAAGATGATAGTGCTATAGTCGATTTTAATGGGTACTACGAATATATCTGATATATCAGATGTGCATATTCAAAATAGTTCATTACTATTTTTTATCCACCAGAGTCCTCGGGTTACTTTTAAAATCTTTAGAAGATGGCGGTTTCTGTGCTATTTTAGTGGTGGGTTTATAGATGTCAATTTTATTAGTATTTAATATGGCAGGACCTAAATCCGAAATTCTGACACTATTTGGTTGTTTTAATTTGGCAACCCCGCTTTATCCACCACCTTAAAGGTGTATTTTTAAAGAATTCAGTGCATCACACGATTGAACTCAGCTACCAAAATAAGTAAGTGTACAAATAATCGGCCTGAAATAAACAGCATTTAATTACCTGACATTCTAGACATCTACAGCTGTCTGTTTGTGAACAGGTTAAACCTAATATTGCGGCGGCTTCTTTATAGAGATCTATACTATTTTTTCTTTGTTTCCTATTTTTTGTTTTATTACTTATGCTTGGCGGACATTTGGGAACTTGAACTTCATCTATAGAAGCAACGACTTTGTGATCCTGGTTTGTTTCAGTCTTCTCTGTTTTGTTCTGTGTGAAAAACTGTAAAAGAAATGCTGTGTTAGACTTTAAAATATTTATAATAAGCAGTTAACAAATGTTAAATACAGATTTTATTTTAATGGTTTGAAGTATTGTAACGAATACAATTACCTGCTTCATAAATGTACGCTTTTGTTTTAAATATTTGCTTAACAAATATCCTTTATTACACATAAAATATTAAATTCTAATGGTAGCAATATATTACCAATTCGTACTTAGAGCTCCACCTATATTTAAGGACTTGAAGTAAAATTTAAGTTTTCTTTTATCTGTATGTGTATTGATACAACATTCCCATTCTACGCGTGCCTGGATAATAAAATTGCCTCGTGGCCAAAGATCATCTTTTAACATAGGAATGTAATAAACTAAGCAAGTGTTGAATCGTGGGCTAGCAGGTTTGATAACACATGCCGTCCCAAAGACAGGTAGAATGGTGTCGACTTTTACCAATGGCATCGATTAGCAGTGGAATCGACCTAGTGTGATCTTCAAATACACATCGTCTACGTGCAATTGAAAAATGTATATACTGTATTGAAGCGCAATTAAAAATGTAGATACAATATTGAAACGCAAATTTTAAGTTGATTGCTATAGAATATCGAAGCAAGTCTTAGGTCCAATTTTGAAACGCAAATTCTATGTGGTTACAGTATTGAAACGTAAGCACGTAATGTATAAAGTATAGGAGCGATAAATCTTTTGTATATAATCGTTATGGAACACTGAAGCACAATTTGTTGTTATGCAGTATTGAAAGTCCAAAGTCTCAAATGTTGCTATGCAGTATGGTGGAATTTTTAGTAAATCTTATTTCGTATGGAAGTCTAGTTGTAAAACCTGGCACGTGTGAACTGTGCACACCTGTTGTCGTAAGTACTCGAGATGGTTGACGAACTTTGATGTCTGGCATATTATTTGTGGTGAGTCATCTCCAATTTTAGTTCAATTTTATTTTGTGGAACCATTACTGGAGATGTACAACTAATTTCTGTAAATTCTATATGTTCATTTAAATCGGTACACGTAATTTTTGTAAATTTTATATGGTCATTTGAATTAGACACGTAATTTTTGTTCAGAATTTAATAATTGGATATTGCATAGAAATTCTTATAAACACAAAGAAATTACTATAAAATAATTTTTGAAGATTATACTAAAATGTATTCGTAACTAAGCCCGTCAAACGTTGATATTTGTTTGTCACATTATAAAATATAATTTTTTTGACAGTACACTTGAAGTATAGATAAGTTCAAACCAAAGGTATTTTTGACCTTTGATTCCATCAATTAAATTAATTAACAATATAGTTCTGCAATCTAAGGAAAGTCAAATTATGTAATCGATTAATTGTAAACGCAAACAGGATCCTATTCAGGTATCAAATACAAATTGTAGAATAATAACGAAAACACTATATTTCTTCTAAAGAACTATAACAAATTTACAATTATAAAATTCATACAACTAACCAGAGACTAATACTAGACCTTAATAAAAGTAGATATCTCAAAAGTTTCAGTACGTATAAAATTGTACAAATGATGTATATATTTTTTTTGTAAATCAATAGAAAGAGTAATAAGTTATTCTAAAGCTTTCTTTTATTAAAGTCAACAATAATTTTTCTATAGAAGCAAGCAACCATGTTTATAAAATTTTTGTAGTGAAAAAGAATAGATTATTGGTATTGTGTTTTTTTAGGTATAATCTTAACTAGGTAATATAGTTGGAATTTATTTTTTTGTGATAAATTGACTAGGCTCTAAAGTAGCCCTAGCTATAAAATGTGCAGAAGTGATTAAATTTTCAGATAGTACGAGATCGTCTTTCTAATTCCATTTTGCAGAGTCATAAGTATGTATTATATTTATATGTTTTGCTCGTTAAGCATATTTTGTCTTTTCAAAGATTTCCGTATCTTATCTTCGGATTGTTTCTCTTTATAGCTATTATTAAGATACGGTGGCGGCCATTAAAAATTCTTTTATTATCGTATACCATCCTACGACCCTGGCTCATAGCTTTACCCTAAGTTGAAGAAGCTTAGCTGACTGGAAGATCTCTTTAGAGGGTCCTTTTATACTCTAAGCCATTTTCCATCCTCTTTACCCTGGGCTTAAACATTAAACAGGAACGCCTCATAATTTATAGAGGCTCTGCCGCCTATAAGGTAGAGTAAATACACATTATATTTCTCTATAGAAAAAATAGTGTAACAGTATCTATTAAAAGAACTTAGTTTTTGGCCAAAGAAGATAAATTTATAGGAACTTTGCGTTAGAACAAATAGTCTTTCAAAATTTTTAAGAACTCTTCGGTGGATAGTATATTAAAAATTAATTAATCGGAAAATTTCATATCCCTAAAATCAGTATACAAAACATAGTTTTTCTGACGTTTATACAACTAATCAACATGCAGTTAGAAGTGAATTCAGAAATTTCGTTCAGTATTTTGTTGTTTTATTTATTATTGGTATTAAAAGATATTGCAGTTTGTATCCCACTCGACAGCTAATACTTTTGCTTCCCGAAAAGTGTAGACTGCTACTAATACAGAAGAACCGATAAATATGGTTGAGGTTAAGAGATTGTTCGACTACTGCTCTTAAGTTTTCAGAGTACCATATACGGCAGTTTTGCCTGTTTATATAACCACAATCAGATAAAAATGAGCCTCATCACTCAAAATAATTTTGTTTATGGAATTTTGATCTCGTTCATGCAATTCCAGCAATCGGCAAATGTTCGACGTTGTGCGTTATCTGCTGGCTTCAATTCTTATGTCAACTGCAACTTATATAGGCATGTAAGTCAAGATCTTTATGCAGAATGCGGTGCACACTGACTTGTAATATCACTAATTAATGTAACCGTTTCAAATTGCAAAAGCCTCGGTTTTCCGCCACATTCAGCATTTGCAACTGTATTTCCAATTTGCCTGGCCGAACGATTTCGAGTTGGACTTGTCCAAAACGTTCAAATTTATTGATTGTGCGAAAAGCGCTTGATGATGAACGAAAGCAGTACGAACTGAACGAACAGTCTCGGCTATATTTTTACCATCTTTGTAATAAATTTTCACTATTTAAACGCACCGTGCGAGTGTATATCGATCCATATCTGAAAAACTAGTCAAATGTATTTGATATGACGGTTGTATGTTGACACTTCAAAAACGACGCAAAATGTTGAAAACCTATTGTATGATTCCTGATATTTGCTAGACTATAACACAGTACAGAAAACCTAAACCTAAACCGAAGGGTGGCAAATTTGTATCACGAACGAAGAAAATTAATAATCTAATGGGGTCTAATTTGAGAATTGTGGTAGTAATTTTATGATTTTTTAGATTACATTTCTATGAAATATGCATTCTTAAAAAATAATAAGCGAACAGTATTTTAGCTGCCAAGTGTTTTAAAAAATTTAGCTTGTTTATTTTTATCCACACACGCACAGAAACATGACACACGAAAAGAACAATAAAGTTACAAAAAAAGTTACAGGGACTTAAGGTTAAAAAGGTTTTCATATATTGTGGAAATTATGAGAACAAACCTAACTTTTGTTTAGACTGTTTTGCTGCTCTTCATAATTAAGACGAATATATTTTTCCCTATTTTGTATTATCACTTATTTTGTAATACAAACTGTGTTTTGTGTAAAATCATTTATTTTTAACCTATATAATATTTTTCTGCTATTACCAAAAAAATAAATACTTAAAATTAAACTACCATAAAAGTTCACGGTGGCCGAAGTACCATTGAGATTCTAGTGGTCCCATCATAGCCTAAAACTAGTTATGTCGTTGGTCCGTTGAAACTAATTTTTGTTGTAGGAGGGCGCCAGTGATACGAATTTTTCTTGTTGTAGATGTTGGGCGCTAGTGATACTTATTTTTCTGTATGGGCGCCAGTGAACAAAAATCTTCCGACATAGCTAGGGTCTATTCCTGGGTAGAGCAATAAGAAGTGGGGTGGGGGCGGGGTAATTCGAATTTTGTTTGCAAACAAAAGCTAAACTAAGTTAAATAGGCGCCACCAAGTCCTGAGATAATCACGATAAGAGCAAAGCACAATTCTAAGGGCGGACGTGGAAACCCAAAGATAAAACGATCGCCTTCGTTAACAAAAACCTGTCTTATAAAAATAAAACGCAGCTCCTGTAAGAAATTACAAAGATTAAATAAAAAAAATGTAGAACACCATTTGTGTCCTATAAAAGTATCAAAAATAAAAAATGTATATCCAATATGATATTGGCACAAAATTATTATTCAAAAATTCTACTTTTATGTTATCAGATTTGATCGCATTTGACCAAAATAAAAGTCTCAAAGTCTAACTAATTGTTTACTGAAGTAAATAAACTTTCTTTTAAAATTTCTAAACTTTTTAACAGGTAAAAAATTCTCAACAATAATGTTTATAACAAAATCAAAATTTTGTCTTTCTAAATAAAAAAAAAACTCACTAAACATAAGCTTGTTTTAAATATTTAATCAAAATAATTCGTAAACACAATGCATTGAACTATCATTTCTATCCTGGGCAGATCTTATCAGGTAGATTACAGTTTCATAATTAGTACGCAGCGTGTATTTAAATTTTGATGCTTAGTTTTTATAATTTATCTGTGAATAAAAGCGAATTTCAAGATCGAAGAATGTTTAATTTGCATTTTAGGAAAGCTGCACGAAACATCTGCTTTCTCGGCATTATCTATAAAATTTATCTGAAGTTCGAATGAAACAAAGCTTACAATTATATAAACCAAACCTGACAAAATTTCTTTCTACGGTTTGTAAAACCAGTTCAACAATAATCGAATATGAAACAGGTCATATGTTCATAAACATGATAGCAACTTTCGTGCTTTTTATATGACTGTCTGTTTGTCAAACTCTAATGACATTCTAACCACATGCAAAAATTTCTTAAATGTAATAACAAACCAAAACTGCATCTGATTCTCCTAAACAAATCCATCAGTTCCAAACAATACTATAAGCCATTTCAAACTTGGGACGACAGCAATCATGAACACATGTCTGCAATCTCATGTCCTTGTACAAAACCATACAACTTACAAAACCAAATCTTCACTTGTACTTCTCTATAGTAGTAGTAGTAGTAGTATTAGGCGCGCTTTAGTAGAAGTTACTGAAATTTATTCAAGTCTACCATGACTTGAACCACTCACACAAATAATTTAATCGGAGGTCGCAAGCCTGTAGTCTCGAAAACATCTTGATGAATTGATCGCTAGGCTTCGACTAACTAGCCAAACTAGAAACGAATCATCGCGACGGTATTAAAGACTCGCGGTTAAAGGTGGGGAAATACGTAAGATGCAGGATTTCTAGAGGTGCTCGCCAAAATAACTTTATGTGACACAGATATTTTACTACAAGTAGATTACTAAAACGAAGCGTTCCATTAGGTACTATGTGGAACATTATTAAAGAATAAAGCACGCTTAGCGCATTATCCTCGTAATTCAATGCGAATAAATACTAATCAAATTAAACATGCTACACCGTTAGCCTGTAGAGAGATGTTTCTGAATTATTTGATCAGCGATCCATATGACCGCTATAGCCACACAGTAAAAACAATGAGCGGTCCTTGGGGCCCCTCTGTGTTCGCCAACATGTAAAGGCAAAAACAATGTGTGACCACAACGGGCCTCATAACAAATTTTCCATCGTGGCACTAAATGTGTTAATTATAAACAATGTCAGTTTCGTTCAATTGCTTTTATGATATTATGCGTAATTATTTTATGAACAATGGTATGTATAGTTTGTATTATGTGTAATACAAGAAGAGTTATGGAACATGCAATTATGCGTAATATTTTTATGTGTAATGCAATGGCGCCATTTTTATAACAAAAACACTCTGCACAACCAGGTTTCTTTCGTACAATTGTCATTCATCTGCTTACTCCAAAAAATGTATCTGTATGTAAAGTTACGCATGCTCAAAAAATAGAATTTAAAGATTTAGTAAACAATTAGAAACATCATTCGATGTAAGAAATACACGCGTCTCACTGTGTAGAATAAAATTTTTTATGAAAGCGAAGAAGCATGCTTTCTCGCATCAAAAAGGAATTGCGTTCTCGTAACAGTAGTACGTGAGAAAACTACAAGTGTAAACGCTTGAAAACAACCACAGGCATGGACCTTAATACAGAACGACTATTTGACGTCTGAAGGCGGCGTATATGTCGTATCACCACATTTCGCATTCGCATTAGCATTTGTAAAACCCGCAATAGGCTCGTTTCAGAAACGAGTTCTTTCCAATAAGCTCTTTAAGTTTTTCTGTTCATTTAACCTTTGCATTTTGTGCAAATCTAAACCACTAAATATAACTGTTAAAATATTGGAATTTAATAGTAGTAACGTTTCTTTTTCGTTGAGATACTTGACATTGTACATTTGAGGTACTGCTAAAGCTATTGGAATATGTACCTTTGAAATAGATTTTAATATGAGAAGATTACTAACTTACAAAGTTAGAAAACAACTTTCGTTAAAGTTTTCAGTTCAAGTCATACTTATCTTGCTAAAATTATATTTTCCCTTAACACCAAAACACAAACAGAACCTTAATGAAGTGCCTACTAAACCTTCAAAAGAAGTTTTTAGTGTTATCATATTTAATAGTGGTAAAGATAGTTACAGAAAAATGTACCTTAGATAGCGTTACCGTACAGCTATCGTACTAATATTACACAAATTCTCAATACCAAATGAATAAACAACTCATTGAGTAAATCAAGCTTACCTTGTGAAATCTAGATAGTTTAGGTAGATGCAGTTAATTGCGGCATCCTCGTAATACGGCCATTTCTACGCGGCAAATGCTATGTATTAATCGTTTCGCACATACCTCTTTGGGTCCGTAGCTTATGTCTGCTAATGCGCAGTGAAGTTGTTGTTGACTTACAAAGTAAAACAAGGAATACCTGCTAGGTGATCAGATCAGGAAGGTAAAGGTGTTCACAGGTAAGTTTACTGCATATTTCACGCACCAACTGTCCCTACGTCTGTTCAGTTAGGTAACCCAAGATAATCTGCTCCCCTCATGGTGTCTATTTACACGAACTCTTCAAAACTTCTCCAATCGTGGAACGTTCCGGTTGGTTGAGGCAAAGACACACCTTATTTCGAACTTGAGAAATATCTGGTTTAACATTCCATTCACACAAAATATATTACCGACATAATACACTATGTGTAATAGTTTTTGGCGGTGCATGAGAAGTCAAAACCGCAACGTACCTTACGTTATCATTCTGTACTGCATTAACGATACTCTAAAAGTTCGGTCGTGTTATCACGACCTAAACGTAAAAACTTTAGTAAAGGTTCTGATTGGCAGAAGTTAGTTCATCAATATTCACATAAGATACTTCAACATCGGATCCCCAAAGTAATAGCAATTGTAGTTCTAACGAATCACCGTACCAAACGAAGCTACAACCAGTACTTTTTCCCTGATCCTGAGCATCCTTCGCATGATCCCGAACATTTCAGAAATATTCGTCCCCATATTCTCAAGAAACTTTCTGCTTAGTACCGACAAATTCATAGCCGTCTTGTTCCTACCAACTAGGCGATTCTGTTTATCATGTTAATTTTACTCTGTTTAACACTTCACGTTACTTTATTGCTGAAATCGCTCCAATATTTATTGGTCCCTTTACTATAATTTAAGTAGTTTCTCCTTGGGTTTAAAGGCTCGCGGATCCGTCGGGTGCCAAAGACATTTGACATATTAAAAACCTTTCCGCATATCCTAGCAATTCTGATTTCCCTTACCTTGATTTGATTTATTAGTGCCGACGCAAACGTCATAAACCCCGCTCCTAATCCTCTCGTTCCAAATTCATATAATGACTTCACTTTCCTTTGATATTGTCTCTCGAATTCTGTGATCGGTTTTTAGCATTCCTTCTTTGTTTTCTACATCAACATATTTGAACGTGGTTTTTGATTCTGAACAACATTTTATAATAACAATTTTCAAAATTCTCAAAAATAAAGGTACTTTACTCTTGTACCAAATTCATATTTATTGATAAATCTCGTATACGACTGATAAATTTAGCTATTTGAAGTTTTATTTTAGGTTTCAAATCAAGCAGAACTTTTTATAAAGAGTAACTTTTTTTCCTAAAACTAAAAATAAAAAAGTTTTCCATATGCCGCCAACTTAAGTAGACACACTGTATATGTATAATGTTCTACCAAGGAAAATTTAAAGGCAAACTACATATTGTTTTAGTAATTGTGTGCGGGGAAATCATGCTATATTTAAACAACTCACCACTTAAAAACATACGCGAAATATTGTACCAACACGACGGTACTCTGGCGCATAATGGAAACTTTGTCACCCATTATTTACTTGATTTGTTTGAAGACTAATTTGTCGCTAATAACAGATCCCACTTATGCCCACCCCGAGCACCATATCAAACTGCCTTAAATTTTCTTCTATGGGTATATGTAAAAGGTATGGTTTCCTTCAATACTGTTAATAAAGCAAGGTATTGCAGCAGACTGTAGCAAGTAAAAATGCCGTATTTTCTAAGTGGCAGCATATTTTATCTTATAAAGTCCTACTATTAGAATTTGATAGGTTATAAATATTCAAGCTATTCTTGCGCACCTTGTGAGTTTGTGATGTTCATGCGTTGTGAGGCTTCTTATCATAAACATTTGTTTTAAACCCAGTACAGTAGAACTTCTAATATTCGACCACGACGGAACCAGGCCATGGTCGGAAAGGCCAAAATGCCGGATATTGGAAGAAGCAAAAAAACTTCTTTCCTAAGTAGAAAAACAGCTACACAGTACTGTAATACAACTTTATTGTACTTGTAAATCTAAGCATACCCTATTTAAAGAACAGTAATGGATTTTTTTTTCAATTTTTAAATCATGACTTTGCGGAAGTGTCCCTCCACTTTTTTGCCCACAATACGTCCATTGGGGTTGCATTTGGAAGTTGCTCGATGTATTTCAGCGCAACCTCGAAGGTGTCCTTAGCAGCAGATTGACTCACTACGTTGTCACTGGTGATTTCGTCTTCATTCAAGTCAATTTCTTCTTCCATGGCTTTGTACTGCACAACAGCAATGATTTCGTCGTCGTTGAGATCTTCATTGGAAACTTCCAAAACATCAGCTTCAACAAGCCACTCTTCTACATTTTTCATCTGGAGATCATGCTGAAACACTTGTAGATTTTGTAATACTTTTGTGTTGTCTGTCTCAACTTCTGCTTCTGTCTCAGGTTCTTCTTGTTTCAATGTTGGCCAAATCTTTTTTCAAGCCTTCTGAAGGGTAGTTTGATTAATTCCGTCCCAAGCTGCAGCAACAGTGTAGATAGCGCCTTTTATGTTGAAGCCTTTCATCGCCTCAAAAAGGTTACATTCTTCTGTTTTTTTCCAGCAGAGAGTCGACATATTTTCTTCTGTATCTTCTTTTCAACCATTCTATGACGCCCTGATCCATAGGTTGTGTTAAGAATGTAACATGGGGCGGTAAAAATAAAGCCTTGATGTTTGCTTTCTTTAGTTCACATTCACAGGGGTGACTAGGAGCGTTATCTAACAGCAAAGCAGCACGAGCAGCTAAATTTTTAGACTTTAAATGTTTTTTTACTGCGGGGACAAATTCGTCAAAAACTCGCTTCTTAAATAAATCACCATCCATCCAAGCATATAATTGATTTCGATAGAAAACTGGCACTATTGTCATTTTAGATTTTTAAATGCTCTTGGTTTCTTAGATTTTCCTATGACGAACAGCGGCATTTCGTGGCTTCCCGTGACATTGCTAAAAGTTGAGATCGTGAGCAAGCTAACACAGGTTCATTTTTAGTAGCAAGAGTGGTTTTTAGAAGCATTTTGTAATTTAGGCCGTTTGGTCTACATTGTGCACGTGTTCGGGTACAAATTTCTGTTCGGTGACCAACTTCTCAAATGTTTCTACAAATTCTTTAGCAGCATCATCATCAGCTGATAGTTTTTCCCCTGCAATTATAACATGTCGTATACCATGACGCGACTTCGACTGGTGTAGTCACCCTTCGCTAGCGCTAAACTTTTCTACATCACCTTCCAGCTTTTCATGCAACTTTATGGTTTTTTCCTTTACGATGAAGCCTGGCAATGGTGTTCCATTGCGCCTTATCTGACAAAACCAAACCCATAACGCTTCATCGACAAGTTCAAGTTTTGGTTTTTCAACATTTTTTTACTTTTTATTGCATCATCTGTCTCAACTGTCGTTGAGTACGCTTCCAAATATTTACGGTTTTTTCCAGTCTTTTACCGTAGTCACTCCTACACCCAACTCAGAAACTAGCTCAATAACAGACTCACAACGGTCCAATCGTTGTAGCACCTCAAGTTTTTGTTTCAGAGATACATAAACACGTTTACGTTTTTGAGTTGCCATTGTCACACACTAACCTCAATTTAAAGCACCTTATAATCCGGGGAAAAACACAAACAGTATTGACGTTAACAAACACAGAATAGTAGAAAACTATAGTCAGAGTACATTCCACATCAACGCTCACGACAGAACTGACAGTTTGTGGCACGATAACAAAACATACGTAGTGTAGTAAATACAGGCTCACCTAATCAGATATCGGGAGGAGTCGGATATGAGAGGTTCTACTATAGTAAGAGTGTATTTGTACGCGTGCATCGATAATTAATGTTTTCCCGAAACGAATAATAAGCATTGTGTGTCCTCTTTAGACCTCGAGAAGATGTTCAAGTTTTTTGGAAGGCGTGCAATTTGAGAATAGCCCTCTGAACTTAATAAAATGAGTGCTAATTAGTTCTGTAGTTAATTTCTTCGTTGATGGTTAGTATAAAGTTTGCTTTTAATTATTAGTAATACATTTTATTAGAAAGATGATAAAATAATTGGTTAATATTGGAGCAGCTGCTGGTTGTAATGGCATTTTAGATGTACGTGAAACCTCAAGTACACGTCTGATAATTTAATAAAACCCAGAAGATATTGATTGTAAACTAAGAATCTGAGTTTGATTTTTCATCATTACTATTTGGTGAAGTAGATTAAGCGCTTATTGTTTATTGCAATTAATAAAGTAAGCAATATGTTGGTGCACATATAATACCTGATATCGTTCATGTAGCGAGTAAACCTAGATACACAATTTAATCCTTAATGTTTTGAATTTTCGCTTGTTAGTTATTTAATGAATTAGATTGTTTATTCTTTGAACATTTTCATTTCAAGAAAGTAGAACCAGCTGTTCCCTTGAAAAAATTGTTTTTGAATAACTAAATTGTTTGTTCGAGCAAATATTTAACTGAGTTAAAAATACGTAAAAAGATCTTGGCAAGCATATGTTTGAAATGATTGCTTTTGTTACCAGATTTATACCAAATGAAAGGTAAACATAAATAATTTATTGATGTTTTTAAGATAACCTTAAGTATCTTAAAATTTTATTAACCATCTGTAAAGTTTTCAGATCTGGAAGCTGATAAGGCTCGTACAAATAATATGCGCCTCATTAATATTACTAATTAAATTAATTGTATGAATTCAGCCGTTATTTCAAATGTAACTTGTACCTTTATAGATTACTTTTGTATATACTTTAATAAGATTTCTAATTAAAAATTAAAATTTTATTTTGTTTAAGAGATAGAAATACTCTGTTGGGCACTACTCTTACTATTTTTGGTCGTTTTACACAAAGTATGTTCTAATTCCTTTAAAATCAGTATTGTTTATCTTAGATCACAAATAGTGATCCCATTGTATTTACTAACTCTAGCTTTCCTTTTCAGGTGCAGTTCCTTTTCATTGAGATCATTGTTGAGTGTTCTGATGATGTTTGCTTTGTTGTTGTAAGCGTTTCTTTATTTGAATTGAGCGGACGTGTTTCACGGAGCTCCAACTACAAGTAAGTTCTATACAGGGCTTTTCACGACGACCGTGCATTAGACATTTCTCAGAAAGTACAAGAGATAGAAGTATGAAATTTTATATGTAGTGATTGTTCGACATGCCGAGTTGATCTAAAATATTTTCGTTTTGATAGCACTTCCGGTTGTACCGGAAGTTGATATTATCTTTGTTATTTTAAATGGAACACCCTGTATATTTTTGCATTTTTAGATTCCACACACAATTTTAACTTAAATTCCTTTAATAAGTAATATCTCAATATTTTACCGTTTTCGAGATATTTAGCTTTTATGTTTTTGTAAAAACTGATATACTTTCTTGACAATAATGTACATTTAAACTTACAGTTTAGAAACCAATTATTAGCAGATATACTATTCAAATGTTTGATACACATTTAAATGTATTTGTTTCCATTCAACACCATACGAGGTGTCCGCCATTTTACTTAAAGTTTCTTACATAAAAATCTGAAAAGTCAATTTTTCTAAATGGAACACCCTGTATATTTTGCATTTTAGATTCTACACAAAATTTTAAGTTAAATTCCTTTAATAAATAATATCTCAATATTTTACCGTTTTCGAGATATTTAGCTTTTATGTTTTTTTTTGTAAAAAACTGATATACTTTCTTGACAATAATGTACATTTAAATTTACAGTTTAGAAACCAATTATTAGCAGATATACTATTCAAATGTTTGATAAACATTGAAATGTATTTGTTTCCATTCAACACCATACGAGGTGTCCGACATTTTACTTAAAGTTTCTTGCATAAAAAATCTGAAAAGTCAATTTTTCTAAATGGAATACCCCGTATATTTTGATATTTTCAAATTGTTCAATCATTTTTAAGGTAACCTTATGTAACAAGGCCTATTCTGAAGTTCAACTGTCTTTAAGTTATTTGATTTTAATGACATTAAGTGGTTCTACTACGATAATAAAAATAAATATCAGCATTATGTCCGCAGGAGACTTTAATAAAGGTTGAAAAAGAATAAAAGAATAATTAATCTTTATACTATAACATATGCTCGAAAATGTGACCATTTCTTTCCAAACATGCATTTATTCTTTTAATAAGGTTATCGTGTGTTGCTTTTCTTATTGCTTGTGGTGTTAATGAATTTATAGCAGCTCTAACTCTATCTTTCATATTGGCTTTGGTTGTGATAGGATCTGAATAGACGATGTTCTTTAAGTGACCCCAAAAGAAAAATCTAGTGGATTACCATCTAGAGTTCTCGGGGCCATCGAAATGGACCATTATTTGCAATCCATCGGTCTTGAAAAATTCCTGTTAAAAAATCGCCAACCAGTCGGTAATTGTGACATGGAGCACCATCCATTTGATACCATAAGTAATCTCTTTGTGCATGGTTTTGTATTATTGTCGGCACTCCATTTCTTAACATATGAACATACCTTTCTCCAGTTAAATTTTCATCGTAAAATTCCAGATAAAAGATTGAATCGCAATTAATGGCACAAAATACATTAAATTGCCATTTGTCTTGAACATTTCTTTCACGGACTACGTGTGAATTTTGCGGAGCCCAATAATTGCTGTTGTGCATATTAAAGACTCCATTTTTGGTAAACTTTGCTTCGCCTGTCCAAATAATGTTTTTAAAAGTTTTGTCCTCTTGACTTTTAGTTAGCAACCACTCAAAAAACTGAACTCTCCGAGGCAAATCAGTGTATTTTAAATGTTGGATGCAGTAAAATTTATATGGGCGCCATTTGTGTTTATTAAGTATACGATAAATGGTCACATACGGTATACCTATTTCTCTTTCGGCTTCGTGTAATGAAGCAGTTGGGTAAGCAGAGAAAAATCCTAAAACAGTGATTTCATTGTCTTCATTTTCAACTTGCGGCTTTCTGCGTTTAATGTGTGGAAGAAATGCTCCATTCGTTCTACAGTTTTAAAGTAGACGATTAACTAACTGTATTCTTATTGGGTTGTTGGAGATGCGGGTATCTATCTGCAAATAATCGACAAGTTCGACTATTTATTCTATTACATTCACCGTAAGTAATTATTAAATTTAAGAAATCTTCATTACTATAATCTAATCTTGACATTTTTAATATTTTATAACACACACAATCTAACACGTAATCTAATAAAGTAATAAGACAGTTTGTTAATTCTGTATCACCGTTCGATTATTTGCCAAAGCGTCGTACGAACATAATGCTGATATTTATTTTTATTATCGTAGTAGAACCACTTAATGTCATTAAAATCAAATAACTTAAAGACAGTTGAACTTCAGAATAGGACTTGTTACATAAGGTTACCTTAAAAATGATTGAACAATTTGAAAATATCAAAATATACAGGGTATTCCATTTAGAAAAATTGACTTTTCAGATTTTTTTTATGCAAGAAACTTTAAGTAAAAATGTCGGACACCTCGTATGGTGTTGAATGGAAACAAATACATTTCAATGTTTATCAAACATTTGAATAGTATATCTGCCAATAATTGGTTTCTAAACTGTAAATTTAAATGTACATTATTGTCAAGAAAGTATATCAGTTTTTTACAAAAAAAACATAAAAAGCTAAATATCTCGAAAACGGTAAAATATTGAGATATTATTTATTAAAGGAATTTAAGTTAAAATTGTGTGTGGAATCTAAAAATGCAAAAATATACAGGGTGTTCCATTTAAAATAACAAAGATAATATCAACTTCCGGTACAACCGGAAGTGCTATCAAAACGAAAATATTTTAGATCAACTCGGCATGTCGAACAATCACTACATATAAAATTTCATACTTCTATCTCTTGTACTTTCTGAAAAATGTCTAATGCACGGTCGTCGTGAAAAGCCCTGTATAGGGTGTTTTATTATATTTTAATATTTGAAGCTTTGCTTTTTATTGTATTTCATTTTATTATTGTGCTGCATTAAATTTTCAAACACGGGCAATGAAATAATATCAAAAACAAAAACTTAATCAAATAAATAACAAATAAATTGCGTTTTTCATCGAATTTTAAACTAGAATTTGCGTTTAAACCTAACTAAATTTATTTCGCGCTAATAAATTAAAAAAATCTAATCAACAAAAACCCAAAACAAAAATAATTTCAAAAATAATTTAAAAGGCGTTTGTAGTAAATTTAGAGCAAAAATCGCGTAAATCGCGTAAGAAACCGCGTAAAACTATAAAATAGGTTTGTAAAAATTTTATAGAGCGCGTATAATAAAATAACAACCAAAAAATCGGTCCTATTAAATTAAATAAATAACTTAAGAAACGTGTTTTTCAAATAATTTAAGTAAAGATATTCCATATTTTAAGTACACGCGTATTTAAAGCTCTTAAAGTCGAGTTTTTGGTGCAATTAGTGGTGTAACACTTTAAATTTGTGCCTAAGGGTATATTCTCGACTTAATGCCTTGTTTTTCACTGGCGACAATTATTACCTGAAAATATCGCATGTGAAACTGTATAAAGCAAAAGTGGTATTCTTGATGGGAAATGATATGACATTTTCAATATCGCATGGTATGATTTGTGTCGTAAATAGATTCTTCGTACATTTCAGAAACAACCAATAGCAGGTCGACATAACTACCACGCGACCGCATTGACAGTAGAATTAACACATTATACTCGCAACCTCAATTATCAAAGCGTGCTCGTTGCAGTATTATTGGCAGTTTTTAAATAAGTTATAATAATAGGCGACAGTATAAAGAATTGGACGGTAATATTAAGTCTTTGAAATGTCAAACGAGTCAAAAGTAAGAACGATACATGTAGCCAATGAACAAAAAAAGAAACTTGCAGAGTTATTAGAGCTTAAAGAAAATTTAAGATACGGAAAATTTAATTATAGTATTACTTAAATCGAAGACTCGTATGCGCTTATAAAATTGCCTTCCTGGTTTGATAGCAGCAATTTCAGTTTCTCCTACCATTTCTAAAACAGCTAACATTACAATCAATAAACATTTGTCATGGTTTGACGACTACAATACAGAGAAACTAGGTAGCCCAAGAACTTTTTAGGTAAAGCTTTTATATTTACATTACCTGACATTGACACTTGTTTCATACGATATAATTTTATGGAGTAGTAAACACCGTACGTTGCATATCCTGCGAATAATTTCTCAGGCGGATTTTCCAGAATACACATTTGACGTTTTCATACGAAAATCGTAAGATATCGCATGCGATAAATATCACATCTATTCTCGACTTCGTTCGATATATATCATCAGTGATATTCATCACTCAAAAGTATCGCATGCGAAATAGATACTATGACGCTTGGTTTTCTCAACAAAATGTGATATGATATTTTACATGTCGAATGAAGTGAGGCATGTTGTAAATAGAAGAATAATAAAAGCCAATAGCCAACCAAAGCGAGATCACGTGGTTTAGGAAGCTGCTAGATCGTATTTTGTCGGGCAAGAACGAAGATTGGTCGAACGTAGCATGCATTAATTACGCCCAACTAACAGATTTGCTTATAAACCCCTTCAAAATAATTAAAAATAAAACTTAAAATTAGCTAACAGGACTAACCTTTCATGGAACCAACCATATTTGACCTCCCACATTAACCTTATCCACGAAAGTTTTATAAGCTAAGACTCATATTTATTAACTTCCTTTTAACTGTTTCTTTTATGTTAGATCCAGTGGTAAAGTTCATTTATCCAAGAAAATCTTCTCAAATTAAAAACTCTTGTGTATCAGTATATCTAATGCAAATGGCTAATTGCTTTTTTTTAAAGCAGTCTGTTCTATCATCTAGTAATGGCGAATAAAGAGGCAATTGTTTGTTCCGGTTAAAAGGCTATCTGTAACATATTCGCCAATAGCTTAAATAAAATCGTTTTGTATTTTTGCATTTATCTTTGAACAGTTTTCAGAAGCAGTGCAGCATAAGTGTAGTGTTGTTGTAAATTAGTTACCTTCCTAGGACCCTGCTACTTTAGACTAATGAATTCTTTTTGTTGTTACTATAGCTTTAGGTTGTTGATACTACTTGTTACATTTCTATAAACTAGTAGTGTCATATTATTGCTGAATAAAGCCTAATTTAAGGTTTACACTTCAATTTATTTAGCAATAAGATATTAGTATGGACAAATTACTGAAACCAGATAAACTTGAGATAGACACCAACGCGGTTGACCAGTGGCGTAACTACACCCCTGCCAGCCCCCGCTATGCGGGGGGGGCCCCAAGTGCAAGAAGGCCCAAACGATAATAAACTCAACTTATTCATCTTCAACGTATTTGGCAGGTAAGAAACGGTCAAGAAAATATTGCAGATAATTCAGAAACCGCAGGTTAACGAACGTTTTCTTGATGTTACTACTAGGAACTGCTGAAATACAAGAAATAATAATTAAGATAAATACTGAACACCACCTGCAGCCTGCATCCTTTCTTCTTTCTATCCGTTCTGTCCTATTTTGTAAGGGTTAATAAACAGATGAAAGAGACTGTAAACTTTAATAACAAAGATGTCTATATTATTCTTAAGTGATAAGTTGTATAAAGTGGTAAAGCATTATTAAACGACGTATAGTAGGGTTAGTTTGGTTTGTGGGATTTTAAATAGGAATAAAAGGGCTATTGTCTGTACAGTACAGATTCACAGGATGGCAGGTAGCTTAGTAACCTTCGCTTTCTAGAAATATAATACTAGAAAGAAATTCATTTTGTGGTTTCTAGTCAGCTGGTTGCAACGTATTTGCATTAGCTGCATTATATATAACGGAAAGGAAGTAAAAAGCATTCCAGTACGTTTTACTCAATAGTGTTGTGTTCGTATTACAGGAGGTCTTTCATATTTAAACGTAAGTATTTATATCTATTTTTATTAAACTACTATTGATTTGATCATAGTTGAAGTCGCGCTGAGAAATACATATAAATAAATCTTTAAGCATTCAATAAAAATCATTTATATTTTGTTAATTAAAGCATTTAAAGCAAAGTATGTATGTGTTATTTGTAATTTCAAAAGGCTTTTAAATAATTATTACTTATCTAATTACATTATAATTAATTTCATTCAAAATTGCAGGAAATAATATACAATGAGCACTACAAGCGGCGCTGCAAAAACGAAAAGGAAACTATTGGAAGAATCAAAGAGCAAGATTCCAAAATAAGTTCCTTTTTACTTCTAACGAGTCCGAAAAACAAGAACAATCTATGAAAGAAATTGGGCTTTCGACAGTAGCATCTACTAGTTCCGCTACAGACGAACAGCAGTCGTCAACAATTTTAAAAACTCTCACCCAGGGCGCAAGTACATCACATAATGACGGCCGCGATAGAAATTTGGAACTAGATACCACTACAATTACAGAGGTAAATGTGAGTAGTACTTTTCACTTAATGAACTATCTATGGATCTGACGAAAGAATATCCAACCGATTTTGCACATTTTTAAAAATCAATGTTTTACAACATGACAATTTAAGAAAAGAAATAATTAATTACGGATTGTGTAGACCAGATGGTGCGTTTCCTAAAGATAATAAAAATAGAAGTTTTTCAGTTCACTATTATTACTTAATAACTGCAAGCGAAAATAAAAGCAATACGTTAAACTTACCACACAATTCAAATGGGTGGTTGTGTTATTCTAAATTAAAAATTGTGTTTATTGTCAACCATGTTGGCTGTTTGCTTCAGTAAGGTCAAGTTGGACGACCGGAATTAATAATTGGCAGGGTTTATCAAAAAAAATTAAAGAGCATTTGCTTGCTCAATCTCATTTAACTTGTTGTTTTATTTACGATATGTGGAAAAAAATTATACCATAGATAAGAAAGATACTCTACTATTAAAACAAGAAACTGAATTTTGGAAAAATGTTTTACACAGACTTTTCAATGTTACTTTAACACTATCCCAGCGCATGCTGTCATTTCGAGGACATAGAGAAAGTGTTTCTGATTCAAAAGACAGTTACAACGGTAATTTCTTAAGTTTAGTTCATTTAATTAGTAACTATGATCCTATATTACAAAAAGTGCTTGAACGACCCAAAGGTTCAATTAAATATCTTTCCCAAAAATTCAAAACGATATTATTAATACTTTAAGCGCACACTTAAAAATATTTTATTAAATAAAATTAGATCCGCTCCTTTTTCTCAATCATAATAGACACTACACAGGATATAACTAAGATTGATCAATTAAGTAAAATTGTAAGATATATTGATTTTAAAAAGACAGCTTGGGAGAGGTAACCAAAATAGATATTTGTGAAACTTTTGTGGGTTTTACAAAAGTAGAGTCCCAATCTGCTGAAGGACTATGTAATACTATATTAAGCAATTTAACCAACATGCAATTAGATATAAATAAATGTAGAGGCAGGGCTACGATGGAGCTAACGTTATGAGCGGTACGTATTCTGGCGTGCAAAAGAGAATTTTAAACATAGAGCCTGCAGCCTTATATATGCACTGTAGTGCCCATAACTTAAATCTAGTCATAAATGATGCCGTTAAAGGTATAAAAGAAATAGAATCGTTTTTCTACTTTTAGAAAACATATATACATTTTTGCTAATAGTATAGTAAGATGGAATTGGCTTTCTGTTTTTAAAGAAAATTTCACACAATTGAAACGCTTAAATCCGACACGTTGGGCGGATCGAGTAAAATCTTTAGCTGCCATAAGAATTCGGTATAAAGATATAGTAATGTCTCTTAATAAAATTATTATGATATCAAAAAACAGATGAACGAAATGACGCAAAGCAAATATTTACTAGCATGGATAATTTTAATTTTATTTTTAAGTGTTTTTAAGTCAAATTCTAGAAGAGCTTAACAAGCTCTCACAAACTGCTCAGAGTGAAAAGGCGAATATTAATCAGATAACTCTCTTACTTCAAAAACTTTAAAATTTTCAAGGAAACAAGAAATAACTATTCCAACATCAAGGAGGAAGCAGCGAAAGTTGCAGGGCAATGGAATATTAAACCGGAATTTATAAAAAAGGCAACCAAAAATAAAAAGCATTACGATGAATTATCCAATGATTATCGATTTAATGATGAAGAATTTAAATTTAAAATAAATGTATTTTATCGCGTAATGGATATTATAATTTCACAGCTGTCGAATCGTTTTAAATCGCTTTTTCATGTAAACGAAAAGTTTAATTTCTTAGAACCTAATGTATTTTTGAATTTAACTGCAGACGATATTTTATCTAAGGCAAAACAATTGCAAAATTTTACTACAAAGATTTAAATGATGCTATAGGTATAGAACTTACTACACTCAAAAATAATAGACTTATTTGTGATGAATTAAAAATGTTAACGGTATCTTACAATTTTAGAATATCTAGTACTTTCCAAATCTACAGGTTCTAGCAGTTTTCCAAACACCATAACAGCCTTAATGTTATACCTAACTTTACCCGTTAGCGTTGCAAGTGCGGAGAGATCTTTCTCAAAATTAAAAATTATTAAAATTATCTTAGGAACCGCACTTCACAAGATAGATTAGACGATTTATCCTCTTAGCAGTAGAACATGACACTGCCAAAAATATGAATATAGAGGATACAATAAACGCGTTTGCAGCAAAACATGCAAGAAAAACAAAATTTTGAATTTGATTTGGAATGTCTGCTAGCTCATAGGTTTTTACTGTATCAAATTTTAGGTGTAAATAATTTTGTGCGGCGTATAAATATGTAGATTTAATATTAATTAACTTATAAGTTTGAATTTATGTAATTTGGTTTTATAATTAATAAAGCACTTGATTAATATAGTATATGTATTTAATTCTATACTGCTTCCTTCTCTACATGTACTATAATTTAAAAATATGGCTAAATATAAGCCAGTAAAAGTAATACATTTTAAAGAGAGCCCACTTTAAAATTTTTGCGGGGGGGCCCAAAAATCGTAGTTACGCCACTGCGGTTGACTCTTATAGGTTCTGGACTCTCTGGTATAAGACATTCACTAATTGTATTGAAGCTGATAAAGCTAGTGACACTCAAAAACCAAACCTGTTCATCAGGTATGTAGCACCCTCAGTATACGAACATATTAGCGAGTGCAAATCGTTCGCAAAATGGACTGTCCTTGCCAAGTTGGCTGTTGACACCGGGTATAGTTTTTCAACAGAAGGGTACAAGAAATAGCAAATACGAGTCACCGCTTGAGAAAGTGGAATTATTAGAAACAAATCCTTATTACGCTTATATTCGCTACTCTTCTGGCAGAGAGGACACGTTTCAATTCGACGGCTTGCTCCTTGCGGCGAGAACAGGAAACACTTACAAAGGACCGTTGATACTAATAACGACGTCCTACATACTGGTATGGAAAGAAAAATGGAACTGTCTAACGACCCAGTTGCTCCTGAGGCTAGTACTTACACCAAAATTGAGGTACGTTCCAAATCGGTAGAGGAGGCACTTACTTCGATACTGGCGGGTTCTAGCGATCAGTATCTTCAGCGAAGTGGTGTTTCGAGTAACTAACCCGGTGAGCATACTACATCTCAGACCTATATGGAACGTCGCTCGCGTCGGAAACCGACGTATTTATCGGATTACGTAAGATTTTAAAGACAGGGCGAATGTTGTGCATTATTTACATTCCTTGGCCTCTGCTACTTTGTGCCAATGAATCTTTTTTGTTGTTACTATAGCTTTAGGTTGTTGATACTATTTGTCACAAATCTGTAAACTAGTGGTGTCATCTTATTGCCGAATAAAGCCTAATTTAAGGTTTATACTTAAATTGTCCTCAGATTCCATTCTGAATACCATCAATGCTGTATAAATAACCCAAATACATTTGATATAGCTTTTTCTTTTATAACACTTATTCATGAGCCTTATTTTTTGAAGACTGAGGAGTAAGTTATTTCAACAGCAAAATATAATGTTTCTTAAACAGACATATGATGATAAGACGCGTTCTAATGCATGACGGAATAGTGCGGAATATATTAAAACCAGAGAGATGAGAAAAAAGAGAGATAAAGGTTGAAACGTTATTTTACATGTGCAATAATAATACAGTATTGCCCGAAATAAACAGTACTGAAACTAAGTTGGCGGTGTTTTTATGCGTGCGCTGTCACACTCAAGTTAGCTAGTATAGACCTGTCAAGTAAACCTCAAACAAGTAATTAGTAGGGCCTAATTGTTAAAAATGGTGTTAAGTACAGAGGAGAAAGTGTTTCTGGTAGAGCATTATTTTCGTTCATACGGAATCGGCCGACGTAATGGTGCAAGTTTGCTATACGTGTCTGATCAATTCACACAAAGGTTTAATAAACGTTCTCCAAGTAATGCTGTAATTTTGAAGGTTATTGAAAAGTTTAGAAATACAGGTAGTGTATTGTGCCAACGAAAAGGAAACTCAGGGCGTCCCAGGACAGTTAACAACAACAATAACCATGAACGTGTTTTGAGCAAATCTTAGAAAATCCGAAAGTCAGCCAGGCAAGGACAGCGTTACAACTTGATTTAAAAGAACTTCCTTTCAAAGAATCCTGAAGGAGCTGGGTACATTTTCGTATGTGATTCAGGTACATCAACAACTACATCCTCGGGATTATCGCAGTAGAGTGGAATATTGCGCCAGAATTCTCGCGTTACAGTATGAAAATCCTGAATTTTTGAAAATGTTTGGTTTTCAGACGAAGCACATTTTCATTTGTCAGGCTATGTGAATCGTCGCACAAATCGATTTCTGGGCTTTGCCAGACCCGATGAGGTTCAAGAGGTTCCTTTACATAGTGAAAAAGTGAGTGTCTGGTGTGCTGTTTCCGGACACGGAATCATTGGTCCGTACTTTATCGAAGAGAATGGTAGGCAAGTCACACTTAATCAACAGAGGTACAGACAAATTTTAACACGATTTATCCCTGATCTACGTCAATTCTGTCGTGCACGTAACTTGGCATTTCGAAACCAATTTTTCAGCAGGACGGGGCAACTTGCCATACTGCTGCCGCAATTCGTCAATTTCTTCAAGAACATTTTCCAAGCAAATTCATATCACGATTTACTGACTTCCCTTATCCTTCACATTCTCCAGACCTCACACCTCCAGACGCATACATTTGGGGCATGGCTAAAATGCCGTTTTCAAACGGGCACCACAAACCATCGATGAATTAAAGGATGCCGTTAGAGTCTTCTTCGCAGCCCTGAGACAACCCTTATTCAATAACATGACCAGAAACTTAGAACATCGTTATGAAGTCTGTCTCGAACGAGGAGGTGCACATTTAGAACATATAATAAAGTGTCAATAATATGTATTTTTTAAATATACAAAACAATTACAATTTCAGTACTGTTTATTTCGGGCAATACTGTATAACATACTGAAATTTATATAGAATTCAATTCCCACGGGGCGCCAAAACCTCTCAAATTATCTTGTAAAACTTATCCCGTGGAAGTCAAAGGCCAGGTTTGTCTTGTCTCTCAGGGGTTGCCAAAGTGCTCGCTGTTTTGTTGCCGGTAGTCGTTTGTCGACGAAGCGCCAGTATTTTTTGTATTGGTAACGGGATAGATAACAAAAAGTAGGTTCTCGACTCTTGCAACTGTACACTAGCATGACCGCATGCGATGAAAGTCGGTAGTAAAATGTTGTTCGTTTCGACGCTTCCCTCCCATGAACCGTCCCTTCAAAGATGTTTCAATATTCTCACGCCAAGGTTGGTAGACGCAGTTGCACTTTCAAGGTATAGGAAATGCAGTGTTTGCGGTTTTTACACCACAAATCCTAGGGGAATGTCCTAAAATACGTGAGAACCAAATCTTTGTGTGGTTTACACGTAAATCTCAAATTAAAAATAATTAATGGTGGATTTTCATATGCGGGGTTTAAAAATCCACTAAACTTAAATAGTAAACTGAAAAGATGAAGCCGCATTAAAAAGGGCGCAACAAGGTAGACCTAGATTTATTGCATACAGATAGCGAAGATGTAGGCTGACGGAATTTTTGGGAAATGTTAGGTTAGCCAAGAATAAGAAACAATAGATAATACGGTACAAGTCCGTAGGGTGTTATTGGTATTAAATTAGTATATCAATTAGCCAGACGAGTAGCGTTCCTATTCAAAGAATTAGACAGCCGCCGTTTTGACTTAGAAGATTCTGTTTTTGTACGGCATTGCAGGTCTGGACGCCTGTGCAGACATATAAAGAACATGGTTTATGCTGACAAAATACGAGATGCCATCTATCTAAGACAGACCGATGCCGTTACAACCATTACGCCACACATGTTGGCGAGGGATTAGAACTGTAGGTCGATAATCGCCTAGGTGTGCACCGTGGCGTAAATGGAGTTTATCGTCGGTCTAAAGTGTTAACCTGCTAAATCCAATTTTTAGGTAGATTGAGTTTTTGGTAACTTCAAAAGATTTGAATTTTCTCCGTTGATTCGTTAAACAGCTAAGTAATCTTATTTACTAGAAACTGAAATATTAGATGATGCGAATACAACATAAGTCCAGTCGAGTAATTTTGCTGCGTAAACACACCCAACTCCACAGTAACACGCGCAGTAAGCCTGTCAAGACAAGAGTACATTGTACTTCTCTGCTGAATTTTGTTATTTTTATCGGTTTTTGTTTTAATTATTCAAGTTAGTCAATAAAGGTCAGAACTTTTTAGATAACACTAAATATTTGTTTAGTTTGATTGTGCGTTTGGTCAATAAATGAATGTTAAAATCTGTTTATTTTATTAATGGAACTTGGCTGTTTTATATAAATGTTATTGTTATGTAGCTGTGGAATATAGCAGCTTTACATGGAATAGTTTCAACAAAACTTCTAATAATAATTAAATGTCATTATAATAAGTGGTTGTTTTAAATAATTTTTAACAATGTTCAAAAGATAAACATTGTTCCAAATTAATCTGCCTATACTTCTACTCAAGCATCGTAAAGCCATTTTTGGGTATTACATAAAAATGCACTCTTTCTTAAATATTTCTCCATGAAGAGCAACAGTAGGATGTATATTGATAAAAGTCGTACTTATTCTGTAATACTGAAATGAAGTTTCTTTTTTCAGGTGTCACGTGCGAAAAGAATGATAGAAATGGCGTCTGCAAAAATGAAAAACACTTCCCAGTTTGAAGACAATAAACAGATGCATTTAAGTGAATGTAATAATTTATACCAAAGCCCAGAAGCAAATGTAGATGTACCCTTTACAATAATTCAATCTACTACTGAAGCAAACCGATGTAGCAATAATTTTGAAATCGTTAAAAACGTCGAAATAGATTTAATTGATATACTACGCATCACCAATTTGGACTTAGAGTTACAAAATTTAATTATTTTTAATGATAGAATAATAGATGTTCCTAGTCAAGACCGGATTGCAGTGAAACCATCAGAAGGCCACGAACAACTAACTACCTTGGACATCAACCAGATAGAACTCATAATGACTGATATATCCGATAATAGTGATAATGTAGCTATACTAATGAGCAACATCAATCCCAAATTTACCCTATAGGATCTACTATTTCAGATAATATATCCGATGTTGACCAGACAAATAATATTAATTTGATTCCATATTCACACACCGAATCAAATTCTTCCTCTTACGCATATCAAAAAAAGTAAATATGTAAAAGATGTTGCCAAGTACGGGAATCAGCAGGGTTTGCTCAAAAAAATAAAAAACTACGAGAAAATGGTATATGTTATTTAGGTAGAGTAAAACAAAATGAAAGATGGTGTTATGATAAACCTAAAGAACCTCGAACTATGAAACCAAGATGCAAATGTAAATCAATAGATAAAGGCATTATGAGGCGTCCTGTAATTGCTGAAAATGAAAGGAAACATATTTTTAGTCGTTTTGGAAACAATCATGGGGCGAAAAGAAAGTTTATATCAATAATCAAGTTATATTTGTGTCAACTAAAAGGCATCAAACCAAAAAAATAGAAAACGAATCGAAGAGAAAGCAATCCTCTCAATATCTTTTGAGAGTGTAGGAAAAAGATCAAAGGGTATGTAGGACCATGTTTCATAATACCGTTGGAATAGGACGGTGGACAGTTCATCATTGGAAAAGTACTTTTGGGAGTCGTACCGCTAGTATACATCGACGAAGATCATTCAGTGAAATACAGCCTCTTTAAGATGCACGTAAATGCTTAACTCAATTTTAACCCTCTATACCTGTTATGGAGTCTCATTATTGCAAGGTATCGTCTCAAAAAAATATCTTTTGACTGAATCGCAGTCTTTGCAGAGTATGTACGAATTCTATGTCAAGGACTGGTGTAAATCAAAGGGTCAAGAGTCTCTTTCACTAGCGTCATTCTCCAAAACTTTTAAAGAAAAAACTTTGCACTATTTCGCCCCATCAGTGTGAAAAGTGTGTTGGGTACCGGGTTGGAGAATTTTCAGAAGTGGAATACAATAGTCACATACAGAAGAAAGAAAAGGCACGGGAAGAAAAAGAAAAAATAAAAAGGGGCAAAAATACGTTGTCACAGCAGATTTACAAGCAGTCTTGATTGCTCCAAAATCGAAATTTTCCACACTATACTACAAAAACGAAGCTTCAAGTACACAATCTTTGTTTCTACGATGTAATAAGTTCCGACGCTTTTTGTTTTTTATGGAACGAATGGGAAGGAGATGTTGATGCTAAAGAATTTGCAGTATTTGAATATACTTTACTTTATAAAACAGAATGTACTGTCGAACATCCCTCCTTTAGCAGATGCTGATGAAAGATATACCATTATACTACACACAGATGGCTGCGGATATCAAAATAAAAACAGTATTATGGCCATTGTTTTATTAAATGTAGCAATTACGCATAGTTTAATAATCGAACGAAAATACTTTGAACCTGGTCCTACACAGATGGAGGTGGATTCGGTTCACGCAACCGTAGAAAGAAACTCAAAAATAAAATTATTAACCTACCTGCGGATTATGTAGGTGTATGCCAGAAGGCAAGGAAGAAACCATTTTTAAAATTATATTGAGCATCAAAAGTAAAGCTACAGGTGTTGACGGTTTAAATATTGTATCTATTCAATTATTTGTGCCAGATATTCTACCTTTTATTACTCATGTTTTCAATGCTTGTACTCAAAAAAAAATTTCTTACATTGTGGAAAAATGCATTGGTTGCTCCGCTTCCAAAAAATAACAAACCTGTAACTTTTGCGAACCTCCGGCCAATCAGTATCCTACTAACTATGTCTGAA
The DNA here is from genome assembly GCA_036346225.1 of Platerodrilus igneus. Lineage (NCBI taxonomy): Eukaryota > Metazoa > Arthropoda > Insecta > Coleoptera > Lycidae > Platerodrilus > Platerodrilus igneus. The sequence goes on from JARFIW010001403.1 coordinate 4,527,337, forward strand.
ATTTTAAAAAGGGTTGCTTGAGGATCAAATTTTGGAACATCTACAGTTTAATAGAATCATTCCACTCTTGCAATCTGGGTCTTGACGCGGTCACAGCTGGGAAACTGCTTTATTGACAGTGACGGATGATATTTTAAAAGCATTTGACCAGGGGGCTGTTACATGTTTAGTATTATTAGATTTTACCAAAGCTTTCGACACCATTGTTATTGAAATTTTATCTGCCTTACGACATAATATTGGTTTCTCTGACGATGCTATGGAGTTCTTAAGTTCATTTCTGGTAGACAGGTACCAGGCCGTGAAACATGGAAATAACATGTCTAAGTTTCGATTAGTTACCTCAGGTGTGCCTCAAGGCTCCGTTTTAGGCCCGCTACTATTTTCTATTTACATATCACAACTACCTAAATTTCTGTTTTTCTGTAACTATCACTGTTATGCCGATGATACCCAACTCTATCTTTCATTTGCTCCTACTGAAGCACAACTAGCTATTGCTACTATTAACTACGACTTGGCACAAATTTTTTAATTTTCTCAAATTCATAGACTTATTATTAATGCCAACAAGTCCCAGGTGACTTTGTACGGAACTAAACTAGATAAAATCAATTTAGTTAATAGTATTGTAATATCGGCTAATGGCTGCATTATACCCTATTCTGATGATGTAAAAATCTCGGTGTTCATTTCGATGGTGATCTAAGATTTACCGGTCATATATCTAAGTGTTTTCAAAGCGCTTATTACAATCTAAAACTTAAATACATGAACAGGCACTCTTTTTATTCAATCATTAAAACCTTTTTATGTAGCGCTTTAGTGCTAAGTCGCATTGACTACTGTGACACAGTTTATGGTCCCAATTTGCGTCACTTCGATGTAAATCGAATTCAAAAGTTACAAAATTCATGCTTGAGATTGATACATGAAATACGTAAATATCAACCGATCTCCCATAAAAGAATGGAATCGAGATGGCTTACCATGTTAAAACGTCGTCGCCTGCACTGTGTATGTCTATATATCAATATTATCATTAAAAAACACCGCCATACTTGTATAATTTAATTACTTTTCGTACAGATGTACACAATGTTAATATTCGATTCAGGAGTAAGCTAATTCCGCCCAGTCATAAAATGAGCGTTTTAAATCGTCATTCTTTTTATGATAAGTAAACTTTATAACGCCCTTCCGGAGTGTACTCATACTTATTCTAAGCAACGTTTCCGTTAAGTTCATGTTTCAATCATTATTTTCAAATGATGTGTAAAGTATAACTGTGCACTTGTAGCGATGCACCTTGTTTCCAAAATTTTCCCTGTTGCAAGGTAATGATTATTGTTTGATGTTTAAGGTTAGGTATGTTTATTGCTTATTGTTTAATAGGTTTGAACGGTATTGCTTGGTAGGCTAGGTTGGTTCTATATTACTTGTTTGTTTGTACTTTTATAACTGAGATACTTATTTTGCAATTACTTTTGAGCCCAAATAATTATTCTGTTAATTTTATATCAGAGGGATAAGTGGAAGAGCAGCTGGACTTGTGTCTACTAGCTGAACTTTTCCCTCTTTGTAAACATTTTATTCATATTTTTCTTATATAACTGATGTTCGAAAATAAATGCATTTGTTATTATTATTATTATTATTAATTAATTTTAAAAAACGATTACCAGCTATTTGTCAAAAATGACTAAAAAATACAGTTAACATAATAATTTTTACATATTACAGTAATGCACAGCTGTCTTATACTTTGTAGGTGTTTTCTAAATTTATTTTCTTGATTTTTATAAACTGTAATTGCAAAGAATCGTTTTTCATCTCTCCTGTAAAATTGGTCAGAAGTGACTTAGCAGGTTTACACTTTAGACCGACGATATATAGAAATCTACTAACTTTGTAAAAAAACTTGATAACACCTATGACCACAGGTATTCACTTATTATAATACTTGTTATTTTATTAAAACATTTTGCTTTGAAACCCTAAAGTTCTCTATAGACACCGTGTACTATTAATACAAGCACTGCGGATAAGGAGATGAAATTAAAACGAAATACTTTTTTAGAAGTGTCGAACGACGCGAGTTTAAGGTTCGTGGCTTGGGAGCTGCCTTTTTAAAAACCAGTGCCAAACTTCTTAACAATTTTATTTTATTATACCGAAATTAAATGTGGAATTTAAACAAGTTAAAATTAAACATTACTTTAATTCGAAATTAATTATTAAATGTATTATTTTAAGTAGTAAGTAAACTGCAATGCAAAAACGGATCACTTGACTGACTGTCATCAACTGGGGCTCCCGGGCTTTTTATAATATCCACACCCTCTCACATGGCTGTGGGAACTTGCAGATATCACGTCTGCTTACACTTAACTCTATTCATAATTACATTGTTGTAATCTTAATTTCTAAGTAGTCACGGTACTTGACCGTCTGTGACCTGACATCTGCAGTGTCACTATCGTCTGCGATACAAAGTAGCGCTTCCGTTCTCATAAACTTTAATAAACTTTATAAATTGTCTTTGTATTTACAATGTTGCACTTCACTTAACTTTTTATTACACTTTCTAATAATTTCCTAATTATTCTATTTTGTAACATATACATCAATTGGGAGATACATAACTAGCATACAATAGTTACAAATTACTACCTGGAAAATTACAAATGCCACAAACAACAAAAAAAGTACTTTTCTATGCATTAGAAGGTATGCTTACCTACGAAGTTAAAATCTAACGGAATGGGACAACCTTAACTGAGTAGTACCAACAATGAGAACTATTTATTTAAGCACGACTTTGAGTAGCAATAAACGTGTACAAATTGACTTGAGGAATAAAAGCTTTATCAATAGAAATGCTTATTGTATCATACGTTAAAGAGGGTTTTGCTAAACAAAACCATTCTTAATCGATGAATTAACTAAAATTTGAGAAGCGGCTTCACGCTTCGATGGAAGTAATAACAAGGGTAAAATTGATCGTTGGCGCCTCACTTCTAGAAGGGTAGAGCTTACTGAAATAGAATTAAATACAGCATGAAGGATTCGGGCAGCATGATTGTAAGTTGAACGGTATTATTTTAAAGTAGTCGCATTAGTACAACTAAATTGATTTCGTCGATGAGAGTTTCGTAGCCACCGAAACAAAAATAAATTCTCGAATTTCCTTTAAAAGGCGAATTTCGTATAGAGAGCAGGCGTGTCAGCTTATAAGTGTCAGAAAGCATATACGTTACTGGAAATCCATTTTAAAATTGGAAGATGGTAGCTATTGTTTAATGTATTTCTGCCCGGAAAAAATACAGAAAATGGGATTCTCCATGAGTAAAGACAGATAGAGGTTTTAATATGAGTTTTTCTATATGAACATTATAGGAGTGCAAAATAGAGAGAGAATAAGAACACATAGTCGTAGTTATGATACGCAAATAAAAACAAGCTATTGCACAATGGTAACAAAAACATTGACAATTTTGGCATTAGTAACTGTTCCTTTGGCGAACAATGCGACTCGATAGCATTAGAATTAAAAAATTATTTTACCTTCTCGTAGTTTCTTAAACAAACACATTAGTGAAAATGATCTTAAAAACCTAGAACTTATGTATGACTACACCGCATATTATGCAAAGCCTTTTGTACAGGCAATAAGATAATTTTGTTTTGATAACATCCGAAATTTTTTTAGATTCAAAATGTATTTAAAGTTTGGTAATCAATTTAAGGCTAAGGATAGTTGGAATACAATTTAATGCATCTCGTATGAAAATCAACGCCTGTATGTTTGGAAAACTATTGAATCAAACTTCTTGACGTAGTATAACGTAGTATAAATTCCAGAAAGAAGTAGCAACGTGATTCGGGTTTTACAACGTACGCAAATAATATAACCATGATATTAATTAATATCAAGATTCACAATATTTTCTAATCCTTTGTATAACCGTAATGGCATTTAGTAGAAGGTAAATGATGGAACTGGCGCACCTAGCTCCCATTATCCTAGTTTCCAAAAGTTTCTTCGTGAGTCTCAGACATGCTTTTGATTTAGAATTTTCCGGGAGATCTAAATTTTTATATTTTTTTTAAATCGGAGCAACCCTTACCGAACTATAAACCGTAAATCCCAAATTATGTTACACCTAGATTTCGGTGTATCTCTCAAGATCTAGCACATAAATTTATAGACATCTAATGCATGCTTTAACCCCCAAGTGGATGACAAAGTAAGGGATCACGACCATTTAGCTGGATCATTCAGGTATGCTGCACATATTTGATGCAAAGGTACCTCAATTCATCCCGGTAATTATCCATAATTTTAGTGCGTATGACCCCAAAAGGAGTTAGCATGTGATGAGGGAGAAGTTATGGCAATTCTTAATATCAAAGAACGGTTTATATTTCTTACTAAAAATATAAGATTGTATGGAGAAGAACAACCAGAATGGCGTTATAAGCCAGATAATGGCTAATCTGATAGTGCAAAGATAGAGATAAAGCTTCATTGTTTCTTTAAGATATATAACCTCATCGTTGAATGAGTTAAACCAGAATCATGCTCCTTTCCAGCTTGTATAGACCAGCAAGTGCTACCCCGAAAAGAAAGTTTGAACTAATGAGATGGAAAGGTATTTTTCCATATAACTACCACCAATGTATGCTTTTTCTAATTAACGTCTACAGATATAGAGTTTGCCAAATACTGCCATGCCCTAGAACTATGGAAAACTTTAAATATTCGAATTTCTGGCGAATATAATGATTTATATCACAAAATTATGTTTTATTACTAGTCGATAATTTAAAAAAATTTCTTAATGTGTGCAAGAAAACATGATTTAGAGCCATGTCAACACCTGACAGCTTAAGTTTGAGGTCGGACGCCATGGTTTATTATACTGTTCTGAAACTGTAGCTGTTGAGGGATTTCGTATACACAACTTTATTAAGGCCGGTTGTTACGTGTGAAATTGGCGCTATTGATCTTTTGAAATTTACGCTACCACGGAGACGTAACAGAGAAATGCACCAGCTAGCTCTCAGTGATAAAGAGGGTGTTCTAGAAAAGCAAAAGCATTAACTTTTGGGCTATCCAACTTTAACACTTGTAACCTAGCTGGAAACGTCCCCAAACTTTTTTAGTCCAATAAAAAATGCTGGGCGCCACCCTATCTCCAATAGGATGCTAAAATAGTTTAAATTCTTGCAATAAAATTTCGTAGAGCATCGTGTATACTTGTATTTTCCCTGCAACTACTAACTTAAAATATACACAAAAAAACTTCAATTTGCTCACTTAACCTAAATTAAAATATGAATATCATTGTAACAAAACAAGTTGATTGATTTAATTATCTCTATTTGGTCAAATGTACTTGCAAAAGAAAAAGAGTAATAGGATGTCAGTAAAGTAATCCTTTTAATAAAACCGAGGTTGACGAAACCGTCCACTGCCGTATCATTTTCACTAAGTGACAGTAATTTATCGAATTCCTCGCTAACTTTTGCGTCCGAGAACTATTTCACTACCAAACCAAAATTTATAAAATAACCGTACTCAAATTACTTAAAACTTGTCATCCCTCAGCGCTGATTGTTGGTCGATTGAATTATAACCACTTAAAAAGCATGACTGATCGTTTGGTTTTTACTGATACCTCTATTATGATATGACGGTATATATAAGTTAAAATATTCTCGGTGATTACGTGATGTACCGATTCACAAGGTTCGTGCGACTTGAACCGTTTTGAAATTGGCGTCAAGGGTTTTCTTGATGCATGAGAATATATGTATTGGTATTTTCACACTGTCTATGTACTACCACATGCCCACCAGGGTTGATCATTACACATTTAATTTTAAGACGTTTTATGGTCTCTGCCCATTCGAATAATTTACAATGATTTCAGTGTTTTTACAATGCGTGAGAATATTTTAGGCTCACGTTTGTAGAATGATTAGAATATATGTATTGGTATTTTTAGACTGTCTATGTACTACCACATCCCCGTTAGGGTTGGTCTCTACGCATTTAATTTTATGACGTTTTATGGTTTCTGTCCATTCAAATAATTTACAATGATTTTGGTGGTGTTACAATGCGTGAAAATATTTTAAGCTCATGTTCGTAGAATGATTAGTCATGGAATTATGCTTTTCTAATCTGATATTCTATTGTGAAGTCCCGATTTTTAATTGCTGGTTGTAAAGAATGTATTTGGTACTTTACTATTTATTTAGGTATTCTAATTTAACAATAGAATTGCATAGTCCCATTATAAACTGTAAACTACTCAATTTTTATAAAATGTTTCGAGTGTTTTGTTACGTATTACAGTATTCTGTGTAGACTAGAAAGAACGTAGCACAGTAAGTAGTAGAAAATTTCCTACACCAAATACCGCAACAAAACACAGAGACAGAATCAAACTCCAAAAGAACTAGAGTTTGAGCTAACTCAACAACGTCAGACTGTGAGTGGGTGACCTAGAAAAAAAAATTAATTGGAAACCTCAGTAACAAAGAAATTTATATTATGAACATGTAGGAAAACATACAGTCCCAAAAGAATATTTACACACCTCGAAAGTACATATTTGCGTAATCGTTCGTTATAACGCGATGTACATAAAGCGTCAATTTACATATAATACAGTATAACCTAAACATTGAAAAATATCGAGCATAAATCTTACTATATAAACACATGCATACGTACAATATGGGCAAACTATAAATATGTACAAGAAATATCGAAATAATAATATAGTAAGTAAAAAGTTGTAGGAAATGGATTTCCTAACATTAAAATTTTAAACAGTTCGTTGTCGACGGTTACATTAATTTATACAGTAAAAAGCAACGGTAGGAAAGCGCTCTGGTTCATGTTTGTGAGGGTGCGTAAACGTCGGTGTGCAATGTATTGTAAAATTATTCAACAGAATGTCTATCTGCCAAGACAGCAGCACAAAATAAAGCAAGCAAAAAAATACATTGTACCTGGAAATATGTTCTTTGTGGTACCATCTCAGGAAGTGCAGCTGCGGCTGGAAAAACTTAATTGTAATATTATGAACACATTTTAATCGCGCGATTTTACAACGCTCAAAAGCAGTAGTATAACAACAACAGAACGCAGTCGAATCACTAAAGAGAGGAGTCGAATCAACGAAAGACCTTTTTCAAAGTTGTACTTGTATTTATACAGCTTTAGAAAATTGGAAAAAAAAAAATAAAACCATTTACACTTATTGCTATAAAATATTCTGACACGACAAACGAAAATATATACAAAGGCAAAACCTTCCTAGAACTAAGAATACAAAATCTGATAATTAATTCCATTGAATTTTGTTGAAAGCAAGAAAAGCAAACTACCTTTTAAAATATTTTAGTGAGTTTAGGCAAATAGCAACACAGCTAAGCAAATCAACAGAATATGGATTTGTATGATTATAGATACACGCTACCAATATTCCCGGAATAACTTAGTGAGGAAGAACGTTACTACTCATAATACTCGAGCAATGAACACGTGTAGATATGACAAAATAGAATTTCAGGAAACACGAGCAAATAACAAACGCATTTAGGCATTTAATCTTTTCCTAGAACTTATTTAGAAGTAATTTAAACAAACGACCAGCAAATATAGCGAGCAGCGGTTATAATATTTTAAGAAGAATTGCTAAGGCGAATGTGCTAAGTTTTAGAAATGGTTTTACAATAGCATTTATTTCGACGAAAAACCATTTGAAATAACAAAAGCGTTTTCCAAGGAAAAGTGTTTGTTTGTTTTAACAAATGTCTATTGGACATAACAAGCGGCGGTTATAATATTTGAATTATGAGCTTTTTATTTGAGAGAATTACATAAGAAAGGGTTTAAATTAGCGTTTTCAATTAGGGTCTTTGTAATTTAATGCAGAATTGTTTTATTTCAGAAAGTTACCGTAACAGTATTTTCTTACTAAGGCTCCTGAAGTAGCTAAAATTGATAAATGTATTTCCTGGATACAATGTATGCGCAATTAATGCGCGACCGTTCAACGTCATGAGAGGAGACTGAACACAATTCAGTAAAAGATATGACCGAGTAAATAACAAATCCATGCCAGATAACACACCTGAGGGGTCATCTTAGTATCTTACTTATGTAGATGTAAATAATTTGTATGATTGGGCTACGAGACCTCATCTACCTACAAGTGACTTAAAACAGATGGAAGATGAGAACATTGCTTCTCTTAAAGAAAATATTTTAGATATATTTGAAACGAGTGACAAAGATTATATTTTGCGAGTGGATTTGGAATATCCGTAATCTCTACACGAAACTCACAACTATATCTACCTTTTTGCTCCAAAGATAAAATTCCCATCAGTGGTTGTTGACCATCATGTACTCTATTGTAGTTGCAGGTGAGGTTGTTAGGTGGATGGCTATGTTTGTTGGAAAATCGTTCCCTCCATCCATCTATTGTAGAAAAATGACTGTTTATACATGACAACGCTGTTGAAGTTTCATATTACTTTAGAACATAGCGAATAATAGCGGAACTACCGGCGTATGGAGTTGTTTGTTTGTTAACCACTTCACTAAAATATCAGGCTCATGTTACTATATGGTTGCAGAAAAAATAATTAATTGTGTACTTTCTTATTAAAACGATTAAGAAATCTTTAAAGGCGTGTAATACTTTAGTTGTAGACAAATACATAACGCACTTCATGTTATGTGGGTTGCCGGAATTTAGGCAAAAGAAGCTTAGCCAACGTATTTGAAAATCCGCGCAGCTGTAGTCCGGATGCTCATGCGCATCAAGCAAAAGAAGAAAGGATTATTCTTGTCGTGGCATGTAGTCGATACACACGTGCTTTTAAAAAAAGCTGAGTGTTAATGTGGGTAGCAGAAGACTCCACTCATAGCAACTACACATTGCTTGGGATTAGGACAATAGCACCGGGCTATGCTAGTGAAAAAGAATTGTTTAATACTGGATATTTATAGAACGGTTCGTTATTCTTAGAATATGGCGTCTTAATTGTTACTAACGTAGGTTTAAATTTTTAGCAAGCAGTTTAAATTTCAAAATAAAAACAGTTATTGTCTAATCAAGAAATAATTGTTAACTTTTGAGAAGGAATTCTTGTTTTTCGTGACGAAGATGGCGAACTCACGATGCTGTGAATATACAGGTGTTCAGTAATTTTTGTTACACTTAATGTCGTCGAGCTGGAATGAGTACAATTCCTTTATAACAAACAAGAAGCATCAACTCGTACGGGATGAACGTTTTGTTAGAAAAGTCCATTTTGCTAAACTGAAAAGTAATTAGTTAGCAAATACGAGATTCAGAATTTTTGATTTACAACTTCGAAGTTTTATTAAAACAAGCCATATTTTTATTTGGTGTAGTTAAGATGATTTGGCAATTTTTTTAAGTAGCCGCATTCTTCTGTTAAATATTCGTTAAGAACACTTCAAAACAGCATATGTAATGATAAAAATCTAGTTTTCCATGTTATTTAAAACGGACGACACTTATGTTACTTAGTAAGTTTTATATTGAGATAATTCATGATATGGAGGAACTTCAGTAAAACCTTAGAAAGACTAAAGTATAAACTAAAAACAATTTTTGTGAGCTACATCAAAGATCTCTAATTACAGCATGTGACTAATATAATAAGATATTGAGTAATTTTTTTATGACAGGCCTAGCCTGTTTATAACTGTGTTTTTTGCCTACTTAACATTTTCATCAGCATTCACTTTCGTGCCATCATATTTACACTGTAAATTTTTTGTACAAAGATGAAGAGAAACAAATTTTATTAGATACTAGTCAAAACTCACAATCGTTTTATTTCTAACAGTTGAATACAAAAAATTAATAATCTGTCCATTTTGATTGAGATAATGAAAAGTAAAGAAATTATGTTACTACATATCTACATTCAGGTAGATATCACTCCCTTAAAGTTTATCTTTGTCTATCCTTGGGATGATTTTTTTGAGTTAGCTTTATTAACGCAGTGGCGCCCAAGTTTATTTAGATTTCAGGTTTAGTCACATAAAATACCCCGACCATCTCATGTCTCTGCAGGAATAGACACCGAGTTTAAACCGAGAGCATCCTACTGTTTTCGCAACACCGTTTGGCCCTATTACATCCTCAATATAGGTCATCCTTGGAAAATCTAGCCAAAGGAAAAAGGGCTATGAAATTCTCACAATTAATTAGTAGTAGTTCTCTACTAAATCTACGTGACTTTGTTTACTTGCGTGCTTTGTGCCTATGCTAGAAGTATTATGATTATTGTATTTTCACTGTTAGTTGAAAAGATTAGTTTAAAACAATTTACGTGCTTATTTACCGATATTGTTTTGAAATAAGTTTCCTTTATTTTACTGTTTGATGGTAGTAGAGCATATTATTTTTCTTTTTCGACTTGCAATTAAATTAGTAGTACCTAACGAAAGAAGAAACACGCTGCAAGACATGTAAAATAAAGTTATTTAACGATTTTGTTATTTTTAAGTAAATTTTAACTAATCAGAGAAAAATTTATCATAAATTCCAAACTAAAATCCATTCTTATGAAGTGATCTACATTTAGGGGAGCTCTTATTTTTTAGCAAATATATTCACTTCACAATTTATCCATTTATTACATGTTATACAGAACAGTTTACCTATTAGTGGAGTATCAACTTTATTTAAAATATTTCTAAATAAAGTTTATTTCTGCATTGATCGTAGTTACAGCAAGGGAAGTAATCACAACGACAGAAAAAAGTCATCTAGAAAAAGCCATTACAAAGCGATAGAAATATACTGTTTTTAAAAGCAATTCCAAACGAAAAATATTAGAGGGAGAATAATCTTAAATACGCATTCGTTATATTCTAGGCGCCAGTTAGTCGCTCTGAAGTCACATCCACGCTATTGATCGTTCGAGAGATTCTCCATTTGAAGCTTTGTCTGTAGTAGAGCTGGAAATAAAATTTTTCTTTTTCCTATTAAAATATTAATTTCATTAGTTGAATATAGCATTTAACCGACTATCCTTAGAGGATAATATGAGATATTTCTTTAGACGCGTTTTTATTCTAGTAATTAAACAAATTGTACCTACCCATGCAAAGCAATAAGATTTGGTGAACATCTTTAATATTTTGGTAAATGTAAATCATTCCCACAACTACGAAACAGAAAATTCAGACTAAGTTTTATTTGTTCTTGACATTGTACAGATCCTAATAGTACGTATCTGAAATGTATCAAAATAAAATAGAACGCAAGTCCAATATTGAGGCCCTAAATTGTAGCGTATGACTCGTAAAAAATTCAGGACTGAAAACTTCCGCATGGAGTATTTTAGCTTCTATACACGCAAACATAATGAAGTTGAATTTAAAACATATTTTCACCTTAGGTGGGTAGAAATATAGTTTCAGGAACCTACTTTAATTTGGTGGGCAGGTACTACTCCAATTCCGGGAAGGGACGAGAGATCACTACAAAAGATACAGAAAACAGAATCGGCCAAGTAGGAGGAATACTCTACGAATCAGAGCGTGAAACCTTTAGAATCATTTAGAAGTAGAAAAGTTAGAAATGGCTTGGTTAAAATTGAATTTGGACTTACTGAAGTAAAATGTATCACAGAAGCAGGCTTAAATCAAGAGAATTTGGAATCATCAGCTCAGGTTCAGACAATGGTCAGACGTTTAAATTTTTTCATAAATGAGGAAAAATTAAAACATATAAAAATAATATGTTCAAATATTTATAGGATAATAAGATAATATAATAGGATTAATAGCAGCCACGTTTGGTACTAAACTAACAGACAAAAGTGGTAGCTTAAGTATACACGTTGTGACGGTACAAGGCAACGTCACACAAAAGGAATGTGGTTGTTGGGAAAAGCAGGATGGTTTTTACCTGTTTTCAAGCAGAATTTGCGGTGAGAGGTTGTTGAACAGACCGCACGTATAATAAATACTTTAGCACGGGTAATTTATGTGATTAACCTTAACTTAAAAATTTGGTTTGACAATATGGAATGCTTGTCCAATATGGAGTGATAATAAGAATAAGTGAAGCTCGAGCAGAAATTACAACTATAAAAAAGGAATCAATTGGTACCAGAAGATAGAGCAAAGGACGCAACGAGCGGAAAAGGTATGTGCGAACGTGTTTTGTATTTGAAACTGTTATGTCTAAGTTTATTTCATTAGTTATAAGAGTTCCTAAAATACGGATTTCTAAATTATTTTGAAGGTGCTGACAGAGGCAAGCGTTTCCTGTTGTACTGTAGTCATATTAATAAAACTATTAATTAGGAACCTATGTTTCCATGAGAATTTTTCTTTCTGAAAGTTTTATCCCTCTTAGGTAAGAGGACGGTTACAGTTTGGCGAACCTGCCACGAGCATGTTTGGTTTATTTGACTCTAATTACTGAGCTATATACAATGGAATCTAATTATTATAGGTGACTGCTAGAAACATCGATGTTGTAAGAAAATAAGTAAGGGTTGTGTGTTTTATTTTAGCTTGTTAGTGGGTTGTTAAACTTTGGGTTGACGGTGAACGGCTATTTCTATTCTTTATTGTGGGTGCAAGTAGTAAAGGGTTATTTGAAATAATGAGCGGAAAACAGGTAGATGAGAATTTTAAACTGGTTGAAGCAATGTCAAGTACTATGCTAAGAGATATAGTCGAGATTCAGGGGTGCATGATCTTGCAGGGAAGAACCGTGCTGTTAAAAGGTTCGGGTTCAATAGTGGAAACTCAGGTGATCTTTGAAATGTTGGGGCAGTTGTTAGAAAACAGTAATGTTAACCTAATGGGTAAAATGGATGGGATTTCCGGAGAAATAACGGAAGTAAATTTAAAACTCAATAACGAGATTAGACTGTTAGAAAGTGAGATTAAAATAGTGGCTGAGTAATATGAAGCTATGATCCAGAAAACAAAATGAGAAATTCGAGAGTGTGTAAAGAACCATAAGAGTGAACTCGATAAAGAAATTAAAACTGTTAGGGACAAAATTATGGAAAGGGACTCCGAAATTTAAGAGCTAAATGCTAAGGTCGAGGATATAAATAAAATCGTGGCTCAGGCAACAACTGTAGGGCAATGTAATCATCTAGGTTATTTTGAAATGCCGAAATTTTCTGGGGATGATCTGGTGGAGATTTTAAAAAGCCTGAAGCGATATGTAAATAAAGTATGTACATCTGAAACCGATGAAGTTTATTACGCGATTAAATCACTTGATAAAGGTAAGCTAGATTATACATACGTGGACAATTCCATAGACACGTTTGAAGGTTTTAAAAACTGGTTTCTAAATACGTACTGGTCAGTAATAAAACAGAACCAAATTCGCAGAAAAATGTATGCGTATAAACTTTATGATCTTAGATATGGCAGTATAGGGAAACACTTTGATTATTGGTTCAGGCGGGCTAGGTATTTAGATACTTCAATAGATGAAGAAAGTGTAATTCAAATAATTTTCTCACGTTATTCGAATGAATGGATGCGATATGTGAGTCCCGTAAGGCCGAGGTCATATGCGGAAGTGGTAACTGCTCTAAGTAGGGCTAAAGCGATGCGAGCGGGTGGAACAGTACGGGAGAATTATTCTGAGAATGTTGGGTACATAAACGGGTCAGGGTATAATAGGAGTGTGCACTTTGAAAATAGATACCATAACAGGCGGCCTCAAAATACTTACAATTTTAGGAATGAACAATACGATGAGCGAAATGTCAGGTATAATAGATACCGTGAATTGCTAAGGGATTATGATGATGGTAGGTTGAATAATAGCAGGGTGGTATCAGATAATATTAGGGAAAGTACAACCGCCTATTATTGAAAGACAGAATGAAAGGGTGTCGGAAGACTATGCGCGGCATTCGTAGTTGATCAGGCCCCGCTAGTGTGTCGCAAGGACGGAGAGGGACAGAATAATAAATATTATTCTTATCGTAATTATAAATTTAATAATAAGGAATCTTGGTTTACCTTGGAATACGGAAAGCGTTAGTAGAAGGAGGGGGGGGGGGGTGCAGGATATATAAAAATAGAGTTAACCCGTATTCGGTGAAATCCTTATTTTCTCATCGGAAATGCGGGAAAGTTTACGGGAAGAGGGGGTTGATAAGTAGCTGTCTGCTCCGTTGTCGCCTGTACTTCCGATACTACAAGGGTAGGTTAATAACGAAAAGGTACATGTGTTAGTGGATAGGGGCAGCGAGGTGTCTGCAATTAGTGGCGAGTTGTTTGAAAAGCTGAGGGCACTCGCGGATTTGGATGTATTACCGGTGATCGGAATTTATGTGAAATTGGCAACGGGAAAGAAAAGACAAATAATAAGATGGAAAACTAGGTTAGATGTAGTAATAAGCGTAATTTGACTTCTGTAATATTTTTGGTGGTGCAGGGATTAAACGAGGAGGCTGTGTTAGGAAGTGACTGGCTAGCCGCCCCCTGAAATTGATTTTAGGGGTAAAGAAATAAAGTTTATACATAAGATCGAAGCAGTAGTCGTATCCTTTGCGCAAGGGGAAGGGGAGGTCGCCAAACCATACTTATCAATAAAGAGGATAAAGGTAAAGAAAGGGGATATAATGTTTAACGAACGAGACACATGTGAGAAAAATATTAATGCGATTTTTGGACAGGATTTTAGGGGAAAGAAGGAAGAGAAATATAGGAATGATCATATAGGGATGGTGGAAATGGAGAAGTCAAAGATTATTAGAGTAAAAACGCTGTTGGAAAAGTATAGTGAGGTTTTCGCGGATACGCCCAGTAGGGTAAGAAATTTCAAATGTAAATGAAATATTAGAACCGATGAGGTTTTCGTTAAGCGATCATACCCGGTACCTTACGCTAAGAGACCTGCGGTACAAGCGGATATAGATAAAATGTTAAATTTGGAAATAATTAGTCGATCAAGCTCACCGTTCTCTAACCCGTTGGTGGTTGTTACAAAAAAGGATGAACATGTTAGATTATGTCTAGACGCTAGGTACTTAATAAAAGAATTGAACCGGATAAGTTGTCGCATATGGTCATGGAGGACTTGTTGACAAGATTTGTTGGAGCTAAATATTTTTCCGCGATCGTTTTAACAGCGGGGTACTGGAATATTCCATTACACCCTGAGAGCAGAAAATATACTGCGTTTTTGTTAAATGCAAAAAGTTACGAGTTTAATGTATTACTATTCGGATTAAGTGTAGGATGTTTTGTGAAATGTAGGGATCACATATTAGGCCATGATGTGGTGGAATTTGCAGTAGTCTACATCGATGATGTTCTTATAATATCAAAAACTTTCGATGAGTTTCTAAAGCATTTGTCGATAATATTAGAAAACTTTTTATAAGCAGGAGTTAAAATAAATATTAAAAAATCGGTTTTCCTAAAGGACGAAATTGAGTTTTTGGGACATGTGATATCAGCGAAGGGAATTAAGATTAATTCAGGTAAAATGTATTATGAATTTTCCGGAACCTCGAAATGTAAAACAATTACAGTCATTCTTAGGGGCAGTTAATTTTTATAGAAAGTTTGTAGCGAAATTTTCACATATTCTAAACCATTGTCAGAATTGTTAAGGAAACGAGTGAGATGAAAATGGGGAAACGAGAAAAAGGAGCTTTTTAATAGGTTAAAATCAGTTTTTATAGACACAGTCATGCTTCATCATCCGGATTTCGTAAAGCCATTTTACATAAGTAGAGTGGGGTTTTATATCAGGAGGACGAAAATCACTGTCATTTGCCAATCGCTTTTGCAAGTAGGGGATTAAGGGTTGTGAAAGTAAGATATACGATTACGGAAATAGAATTACTTGGTGTAGTGTTTGCATGTCAGAAATTTAGGAATTTTATTATAGAACGCGACATAATAGTAAGAACGGTTCATAAAGCACTTAGTTTTTTGAATAATGGGAGACATTTAAATGGGAGAATTTGTCGTTGGGTGCAGTTGTTGCAAGAATATAATATAAAAATTGAATACATATTAGAAAAGATAAATATTGTCCCGGACGCGTTATCTAAGTACCCACCATTGGGCGAGTCTAAGGAAGGTGCTGGGAATAGGGATAGTTTTAGACTGAATAAAATGGGAATGGAAAGTGCAGATAGGGAATTAAAAAGAAAATTAAATAATTTACAAAAGCTACAAGATTCGAATCCGAGGTTACAATACGTTTTTGAAGGTATAGATAGTCCGGCGATGAGTGTACGTAAGAAGATGCATAAATATTATTTAATTTATAACGATGTATTATTCCAACGTAATGAAGAATCACCAACGCGTGGAAGGTGTGTATTCCAGAAATACTACCAGATGATTTAATAGATGATGTTCACAAAAGATATGGGCATTTTGGTGCAAGAAAATGTTACAAGGTTTTAGCGGACGTTTGTAAATTTAATAATATAGATAGGAAAGTTAGGGAACGGTTGAAAATATGCGATGTATGTCAGAAATCAAAATATTACAATCGAAGTACGGAAGGGGAAATGAAAAATATTTTGGTGGAGAAACCAGGGGATTTAGTAAGCGTGGATTTGATGGAGCCGTTACCAATAACCAGGGGTGGAGTTAATATGCTATTAGTTATTTTAGACGTTTTCAGTAAATATATAAAATTGTACGCGGTCAAGAAAACCACGGCAAAGGTGTTAGCAAAGAAAGTTATAAATGATTACGTACCCGAAGTTGGCCTGAAACCGGAAACTATTGTATCAGATCACGGGTGTCAGTTTATTAACGAAAAATGGAATAAACCACTAGAGAAAAAAGGAATAAAAATTAAATATTTGGCGGTTTTTCATCCTCAGTCAAATTTAGTGGAGAGGGCAAATAGGGAAATTGGTCGAATTTTAATGTGTTATTGTCACGATAAACATACTATGTGGGCGAATTTTTTAGGGAATATAGAAACTTGGTTGAACTGTACCATTAGTGATTCTAGAGGATTTACACCATACGAAATAATGTTTGATGAGCGTCCAAATAACATAATTAATAGTATATTGGAGTTTCCTCCACGAACTGAATTATCACACGAAGTAGTAATTTCGTCAGCAAAAGAAAGATTAGAGAAAAAAGCTCAGGCTCGTAAGCAGAGGCATGATAAACCAAACCCAGTAAAGTATAAAGTAGATGATTTAGTGTTAGTAAAGACGCATTTTCAGTCGTCACTGTTAAAGAAAGAAATTAAACATTTTTTTTTATTGTATGAAGGTCCCTATAGAGTAAGCAAATTAGTGAGAACGAACGCATATTTACTGGTATATCCAATTTCAAATCAAGTTCGCGGAACATTTAATGTACTTGAATTAAGACCTTACCATATAATAAAAAACGATTTAGAAAATGCTCAGGAAAAGGTGATGGATGTGGAAAATCAATTAAATAGTACTGTATAAAGATAAACCTTATGTGAAATGGAATTTTGATAAGGGATTAGAGGTAAAAAATGGCTTGAGGCAAATAGAAAGTTTTAAGAATAAGACATATATATATATATATATATATATATATATATATATATATATATATATATATATATATATATATATATATATATATATATATATGATTTGCATCAGAAGTGAAAATTTTGTTGACCTGAAAAGGTTTGTTTTTATGTGTTAATAGTTAGGTCGCGGGTTGCTAAACGTATGGATGTGTTTTATGTGTTCGTATTGATGATAATTGAAATATTAGTTAATTTTGTTTAGGGTAAGAAATGATGTAATACTGCAGTAACGATGTTATTAGTTGTTTAATGTTAAGAATTATGTGGGAAGGATTTTTAATTTTGTTGGAATTTGTCTTTAGTGTATGATTGTGCGTCGTTGCTGCGCTGCGCTTGACTTTTCGCGTGTGTAGAAAAACTTGTAAACTTGCCGTTAAAATTTTGTTCTTTCGAGGGGAGGCAACTGTAACGGTACAATGCAACGTCACACAAAAGGAATGTGGCTGTTGGGACAAGCAGGGTGGTTTTCACCTGTTTTGAAGGAGAATTTGCGAGAGGGAAAAGAGACTCGGTGAGAGGTTGTTGAACACACCGCACGTATGATAAATACGTTAGCACGGATAATTTATGTGATTAACCTTAACTTAAAAATTTGGTTTGACGATATGGAATGCTTGTCCAGTATGGAGTGATAATAAGATTAAGTGATGCTCGAGCAGAAATTACAACGCTAAAAAAGGAATCAATTGGTACCAGAAGATGGGGCAAAGGACGCAACGAGGGGAAAGGGTATGTGCGAACGTGTTTTGTGTTCGAAAGTATTATGCCTAACTTTATTTCATTAGTTATAAGAGTTCTTAAAATACGGATTTCCAGATTATGTTGAAGGTGCTGACATAGGCAGGCATTTCCTGTTGTAGTGTAGTCATATTAATAAAACTATTAATTAGGAACCTGTTTCCATGAATATTTTTCTTTCTGAAAGTTTTATCCTTTTTAGGTAACAGAACGGTTACAACGTTCATATTAGGATATTAGTGAAGGAATGCATAAAATACACTTGAGTGATTGTCAATATACCGGGTGTCCAAGAATAACTAAGTCTAAATTTCAGAAATTATAGAGAGCACTTAAATAAATATTTTCTTTTAATAAACTAGTGTCTGGATGTTCTTCAGTATCGAGATAAATTGAAAAAATCGACTGTCACCCTAGGGCTTTTTCGACACTACATACTATACTACACACATATAATATGATATGATATGGTAGAGGGCACTTAAATAAATATTTTCTATTAATAAACTAGTGTCTGGATGTTCCTCAGTATCGAGATAAATTGAAAAAATCGGCTGTCACCCTAGGGCTTTCTCGACACTACACAAAATAAAAATTGAATCATAATAATTTTTTAAAAAACAACAACCACTTTTGTAGTTGTCATTCTACGTCTGTCACAAATTATTCCTTATTAGAGAAGCGTGTTTAATTGTTATTTTACGTATCATAAATTAATCTCATTTAGATAAATTAATGTTTGATCGAAAATGCGATATTTTACAACTTTTGAATTAGCAGACATGCATCCTGCCTACTGAGCAGCTTACGGTAATGCTAACGACGCAAGGCGAGTCTATACGAAGCAGCATCCTCAACGTCGCATTCCCCGTACATTTTCAAGATTGGAATTGTGTATTAAAATACTGGTAAATCCCAAGTAAAGTCAATCGTACTGTCCGAAATATTGATTTTGAATACTCAAACAATTTGAAAACAACCCGAAAACGAGCACTCATGCCATTGCCAATGCGATGCATACAAGTCACACAGCTGTATGGAGAGTATTGAAGGAATACCAGAAGCACCCGTTTCACATTCCAAAAGTGCAAACGTTAATTCCAGCTGATTATCCCATCAGAGTTAAATTTGCCGAATGGTCCTTGAATAAAACTATCAACAAATCAAGTTTTCCTAAGAGTGTATTATGGATAGACGAAGCATGTTTTACAAGAGATGGCTATTTCAATACACACAATAGTCATTTTTGGAGGAACGAAAATACTCACGCTATTTACAGATTACATCATCAATGAAAGTTTTCCGTAAATGTTTGGCCTGGGATTCTTGACAACTATGTAGCGGGACCGTATTTACTGCGTGCGCGGTTAGATGCTCATATGTATAGGATTTTTTTGGAACATACTCTACCAAAATTGCTTGAAAATGTTCCACTAAATATTTGAAGAAATATTGTTTTCCAGCATGATGCTGCACCAGCACACTTTGGATTAAATTGCGGAAATTATCTAAATGCACAATTTCTAAATAGATGATCGGAGGAATGGGCTGAGATCTTGGCAGGCACATTCGCCAGATATGACTCCAGTTAATTTCGGTATTTAGGGTTCTATTAAATCACTGGCTTATGAAACACCTGTTAATACAGAAGAAAAGTTAGTGGCTCGAATTATTCCATCCTTTGATGATATTCGTGAACATCCGCAGCTATTTCGTAGAATTCGGCAGTCAAACAACTTGTGTATTGAAAATTGTGGTTGTAACTTAGAACAATTTTTCTATAGCTTAGTTTCTAGTTTATCTTGACATTGACAAATTTAAGGACACTAGTTTATTAATAAAAAATATTTGTTAAGTTAAAAGTATTATTCTGTGACACCCTCCATATAAAAGGCAGACATTGGATCGCGCTGTTGGTGGAAGTTGTAAGCGTATTCAACTTTGTGCCATTTTGAGGGAAACAATAAACTTGACATAAAATGCAGTAATTGATAATATAACTAAGCTATTAGTTACGCCATCCCTGTGATAGCTAACTGGCAAGCGCGTTCCACCAGCAATTAAACAGTACTGGATTCAAATCGTTCCCACCGCTTAATTTTTATTTTATTTACTAGGTGGATTTGAAACACTATTTCCGATTTAGCATTATATCTGGAATACCGTTTCAGCTTATACTTGTATATTTAGAGTGCCTACGGTTAAGCCCCTAATGTAGTAGTGTACATGAATCTCTATTAAATAATAAATACAACTGTCAATAAAAACACACGACTCATTATGTTAATTTACGACAATGGGGAACAAATAAATCCAATGTCAAATAGAACTTGACAAAAATGCATTAAAATGTGGAACGCGTCCGCGTTATTTAAATATAAACCAGATAGAACGGGAAAACATTAAGTCTAAACCGGCAGAACAAATGCGAATGTACGCAGTGTATAATGGTTTCACGAATAATGCTAATCAGGCATGTTATTCTAATATTTTTTTAGTTTCTATAAAGAGTATTTACGTAATAAACTTAAACTTCTAATTCAGAAAGGTACTTTTCTACAATATATAATTGAGCATAAGTCAGGTCAATGACCTATTTAAAAAACTGCAAAAAGAAGACATTTCAATGTTACGTACTACAATACCCAATACAAAGACGCAAGTATGAGTAATTACCATAGATAGTTTGGTGTAAACATACCAATAGCAACAGTAGGTTTTTAACGTAATTATGTTATTGTAAGAAAGCTTTTAGGATAACTAATGAATAAATAACAGTACTACTGTCAATATTAATGTTTTATACAATAATTACTGCATAAATCGAAATTTTTTTACACCTTTCAGTAAAAATGATTAAAATTAGAGTTGCAGGGAAACAGGTTTAATTACAGTTAAATAGTAAAACCTCAGATTAGATAAAAATAATATTGTTACAATATAATTAAATCACCTGGATACAGTCGGTGACCTAAGTGGAATTCACAAATATAATGTCATTAATGATTTGTTTAGAAATAATAATAATATACGACATAAAATATTTCAATATAACCAATTACTGTCTACTGAAGGCATAAGATAGTAATAATCATAGTCACGCATTTTTCACGTGATCTAATGTAAACTCGGTTTGAGAGACCGTGATGCAACAATATACCTCCTCCAAGGCATTGCAAATGTGGTAAAGACGAGTGCTAGACAGTGGACGGAAACAAAAAAAAAATTAATAGTAAACTGGCAACGAGAACACATGTGAGTGTGATCGTTGATAGGGTATTCGAGAAGGCCTCTTGAGTTAAACCTAGTCATATTCGAAAATCGTATTAAAAACGACCCGACAACAAAGGTAGAAATTTCTATAGATTGAAAAGGTTGACGGCGTGGTTAAGAAACTATAGTTGGATAGTCAGTATTACGACAAATCAAAAGTAAATTGATCTAGGTAGTTCTAAAGTTTTGTTGACGTACCAGTTTACAGAAATAATGTTATAACGATAGTATTCAAATAGAATTAGGCAACACGTTACGCGAAGGTGTTTTTCTTTGTTTGGAATAGGAATTGGCTGTAAGAGGAACTTGATCCCACCATCCACCATTAGGAGCCTCTTAGAAAAATCACCTTCCTAGGGATCGTTTTCTAGACCAGACAAGATTGCACTCATTAATAATTATGGCAGTATCAAAATACCTTTCAAGATAAGTGTTTATGGTAACAGAACTTGATTATTTAACTCCCCTACTATTATTTCTTTGCAATCAATAAATTTGTTTATATAATGTCTCACTCCCGCACCAGTGTAGTTAGCCGATACATCCCAAATTTGTTACGGGATATCCGTCCCTACCAGGGCATTTTATTAAAATTTAACAGTATAACCATTCCTTTAGCCGTAACTAGTGCTGAATATATATATATATATATATATATATATATATATATATATAATGACGTGAATTAGGTAGTAGCTGCTATAATAACTAAGTTGTAAGTCTTGCTATAGCTGTGAAAGCGCAACTGGAAAGGTCGTTCTACCGGTAATGGAAACGTGGGTTACTAGTGGCCCCTGCCATTGTTAAATCATTTGTACTTGAATTTTCAACATATAGACAACAGAGATGGTATGCTACCAGAAATTCAAACATAATATAAAGTTTCTCACAGATTAAAGTTTACAGCAAATTAACAATTGCTAGTAGCAAGTGACCAGAAACTTCTATACTCTTCAATTTACAATTTAATAATAAATATACTCCCAATTACAAGGAGCAAGAGCACCACATAAACCTTGCTAAAGTTTTCGTGACTGAAACTCTGACATTTTTCAAATTAATTTTTCTAACGGAAATTTTCGTACAAAGTGGAATAACGAATTGTTATACTTACATCTAATATTGGATTTAATTTTTGTTTCAGCTTTGTACTGGGTTTACACTTAATTGGTTTTCGTGTTCCGTGCGATGCAAATAACTTGGCCAGGTGTGTACTCTGTAACAGAAATGACAGCATTGAAATATCTTTAGTTTATTCAAGCAGACTTCTACAAATTGTTATTTACCGTTTGAAGAATTTAGAAACAGTAGTGACTACAGGGACGATGACTTATTATTAATAACCAATATTTATGTAGAGAGTAGAAAGAAAGTAAAAAAATTGACTGACATCAATATTACCGTATATTCTCTAAAACAGGCGGTTCTGCTGCAAAACTTCTCTATGTTCGTTAGATTTTTTGATATTTAATTTAACTAATAATTAAATTTATCGTTAGAGACACTTCAAAAGTATCAAAGTTATTAATTGTACATACACTTCTTATAACACAAACCTTTTAACCTTATTATTGTTACTCTTTTAATTATGTTATGAACTTTTCAAAAACATTTCATATATCCTTTTCAGAAATAAATAAAAGATCAATACAATTAAACATTATAATAATAAAGTCAGGGTCCTATTTACAAGTTAACAGTTTAACTAATTAAGTCCGTATTTTAATTCTTAGATCCAAGTTCATTAAAAATTTTCTTTTACTTAAAAACAATTTAGAAATTATAATCGTATTGATTTAAATAAAGGCCAAACATTAGTACTGGTAGTTGTTCACATTCTATAAAATGTGTTGACCAAGAAACCAATACTTAATACAGAATTATTGATATAACGATTTATAATAAACAATTCATTGTATAAAAATGTAGCATACGTTGAAATTATTACTTGGAATTCGAGTGTGTTTTTGAACAAACAGTATGGTGTTTTTCACGTATAACAATTCAAAATAAATTATGTTTGCAGTATCCCTAAGTACAAAAAAATTCCATCAAAAGCAAAGTTAAAATGTTAATTTTACTGTTCAATTGCAAGAATAACGAAAACGATTATTAAACAGTTCCTTCATTATACGCAAAACTTTTACTTTTCGCATCATTTCTAACAACCTAGCCTTCCAAAACAGGCATACTAAACTGTAATTTATGACCCACATTGAAAATTTACTTTAAAACCAACAAAAATTTGAGATACCTCATCGAAGGTCTGCAGGACAATTCCGAAGACAAATACTATCTTCTAATATTTATTCAAGGACAACAACAAACAACATTCAACTTCTAATAAATCTTATATTCAAATAAAAAAAACCACAAAATTTTACAAAAACTTCAAACGTCCTAAGACTTGTTTTATCTTTATATATCAAATTAAACCAATTTCCCACACTACATTTTTTATAATGACGTTTCCTCTCGCGTCCCTTATATTTTTGCTATACGGTTTTATCCCTAAAATTCATTCTAATTAGTTTGTATGCTTCGGCTGTCTTTCCTATTTCCATCTTAGTTTGTACCTCTTTGCATTTTTCATCAATTTATTGTTCTTTAGCTTTTCTCCATTTGCGAATAATTTCCCGTTTTCTCTGTTTTCCCGTTTCGTCTGATCTATTTTTGTATTTTCGCCATTCTTCTATTAAATTCAGGATTTCTTTTGTTATCCACGATTTCTTATTTTCTTTTTGTGTATGCCCCAGAATATCTCTGGCCGCCATGTTTACGCTGGATTTAATGTTATTCCATTCTGTTTCTACTTCGTTATGCACTACGCTCCTACAGAAAACTCAGACCTTCCAGGAGGCGTGGAAGCGAGTGGCTGCCCTTGAGATGTCGGCCCGGTCTAGCGGCAACCCCTCGCTTGCGGTATTGTCGTGATCCTTTTTAGTTTTACCTGTTACAACCTGTGAATATTTAATAATAACTCGTAGATGGATTTACGTAGTTTAATGACTTGTAACCAATATTACTGCATGGAAAACAAACAAAGAAATAATACTACGCTACTACTTATCTGTAAGTACAATCCAACGGATCATTAACATTAGCATCCTCTCTTACGGATCACTTTACGATTTAATTTCCACGCAAAGTTCACAAATTAACTAAGCTCTACAACACTCGACACGTGCCGCACTCTTTCGCACGCTTAACTCGACTCTCTGTTACCTACCGGACCACTCAAACATTAGGGATACTTCTCCCTCTTATTATAGGGGCGGCCTAGTACATCACCCCCCTATAAGTTAAACTTAATTGCTAAACATTTTTTTTGTAATTAAATTGAACTTATACTTAATAATTACAGTGTTAAATTTTGATACGGTACAACATACGGTTTTAAATTCCTAACATTCTGTATACCCAACAAGAGACCCCTAGTGTCGTCCCGTACTTCACAAGAATTTGGCCCGCGCTTAGCCACAATCGTAGCAGGCCCGGAATAAAGCAAAAAGAATTTCTTAATCTCTTTGTCTTCCGCAGAAGACTGGGGATGAGTACGAACCAGTACTTTATCACCAATCTTAAAATCAATACAATTTTTATGGATCCTTTGATGACGTAATTTACGTTTTTCAGCCTTAGATTTTAATTTATTATAAGCTAGAGTTATAATTTTATCCCTATCAACACCTGGTATGGCACTTGTAGACAAAATAATGTTTTTAACATTAGGGTTATCACTATGATCACCAAAATGTAGTTCACAAGGGCTATACCCAGTCGAGTCATGGACTGCCCTATTAATCCATTTCTTTACTCTATCTAGCATCAAAGCCCACCCCCCATGAGCCAAATAACACAATGATCTCAAAATACGCACAATTTCTTTATTAACCCGTTCCGTCTGGTTTCCCTGCGGGAAGTACACTGACGTGTGAGCTACCTTTACACCTAATAAATTCAACGACTCTTTCCACTCTTTGCTCGTAAACTGGCTACCATTATCGGAAAGAATGACCCCTGGTTTACCAATCTCGATAAAATACTTCTTGACCAAACAACGAAGAATCGCAGCTGTATTAGCACGTTTAAGAGGGTGCAACGTAACCAACTTACTAAAAGCGTCCATAATAACTAATAAGAAAGTCGCCCCCGACCTTGATACTGGGAGCGGACCAATGAGATCAACACATACGATTTCGTTGGGCGCCTTAGGTAAAACACTATGATATTCGCCATAAATTCTCATTGAACTCTTCGCTTTCTGGCACAAATCGCAGCTTGAAATAATTTTTCGAATGAAATGTTTCATCCTCTGAAAATAATAATCACGGCGCAGCACCTGGAAACACTTTTCCGCCCCAAAATGCCCATTATCTACATGTTCTTGCCAAACCAATATACTTATTTGGGAAGCAGGTACACATACTTTAAACTCTGGCGAACCTTCGTAGCCTCGCCTAAATAAAGCTCCCTGATACACAACAAACCAATTCGCGCACCTTTTCGGAATTTCCTCCTTCAATAATCTAGACATTATTCTACAACAGAATTCGTCTTTCCCTTGCTCCTCAACAATATTTTTCATACCTAACTGGACCCCTTTACATAGTTCCGACTTCTTTACTGCACAAATTTCTGTCGGCACACTCTCAAATTTTTCAAGTTTCTCTTTTCCCTTGATTGGATAACGCGATAGAGCATCCGCCAGAACATTCTCCTTCCCAGCACAATATTTAACATTAAAAGCGTATTCTTGAAAATACAACACCCACCTAGTCAAACGCGAATTTAATAGTCTGCAGGACATTAAAACGATAGAGATTTATGATCGGTGATCACAGTTAATTCTCGACCTAGCACAAATACCCGCCACTGCTGCAAACAATGTAATACGGCTAATGCCTCTTTTTCTGTAACACAATAACCAATTTCAGGGCCACGCAGAGTCCGACTGGTGAATGCCACAATATCTTTTTCTGAAGTTTGCTCATTTATTTGAAATAAACAACCACCTAAACCCCCATCAGATGCATCTGTTTGGATAAAAAACGCACGGTCAAAACACGGATGCTTCAACATAGAAATCGTTAAAAACCTCGACTTAATTTTCTCAAACGCTTCTTGTTGAGCTGAACCCCAACGCCATTGAACTCCTTTTTTCAACAGCAACTCGTACAATTTATTCTTTTCTTCTTGAGAAAAGTTTTCTGCGCGATCCACTACCTCTTTAATTTCAGACACCTTACACGGCACTATCTCCTTTTTTAATTGAATTTCCTTCTCTTTCTCTTCCGACACTGGACAAACAGTCAACCGACCATCAGGTTTTGGTTCCATACTAAACCCTATGCTTATCGCCCTTCCTTCAAAAATACCCGATAAACGATTTTTTGAAAAATCGATTTTAATTTGATGATCAGCAAAAAAATCGCATCCGAAGATGACATCACGAATTAAATTCAAAACTACCAGACAAGGGTAAGCCAATTCGAAATCATTGAATTTAAAATTCAAATAAAATTGATCCTTAACAATAGAATTCTTGCCCGTCGCACTCACCAAAATAGTTGATGTAAACGGCAAACGTAAAATATCGCTATTAATTTGCATTATCTTTAATAAAAAGTCTTTTGAAATGCAGGTAACTTGACTACCCGAATCTACTAATATTTTTACCACAACAGTCTCAACTGTCGCTTCAATGGTCGGTGCCAAAGCAACCGACTTATTATTATTTTGTGCTTCCAACAGAAGCTCATCCCCATTTTTATTAAATAAAGTGGCCACAGCCGGTGGTCGACTTCCCCCTGGACTACTAACAGTTTGAGATTCACGACGCCCTTCATCCCTATCATCATTATTGTAATTACTATTAGTATTATTTTCCCTATTTTCAGAGCGGGCACTATTACCGCCTCCAGAATTTGACGTATTTGATCTAAAATTGTAACGAGCGCTCCCATTTTGTTCATTACTCGTACCTCTACCACGCCAATTCGTGTAGGAATTGTTATTATTATTATTATTATTGGGGTTCCGATTATAAGTTTCATCAATTTCCCTTAAGTAAGCTTCTACTTCCTCAAAAGTTCTAGGCATGCAATTTACAATACCTCGTTGAATTTCACTCGGAAAATGATTTTTTAATAAAGAAATAAGCGCACCCTCCTCCAGAGGAGTAGTTAAGAAATTTGCTTCTCTCACCAACTTTAAAAAATAATCAGCCCTTGACCCCCTTTCGTAACACCCAAATTTAATTTTTGAAAAGTTTCCTCTCTCGTCAACCCCCAATACCGACTTAAAATAGCTCTTTAAATTCTTGGAAATTCCTTACTTTTTCTTCCTTCAATACACCCCAATCCTGAGCTGAATTGCGTAAATTACTAACGGTCAAAGGAACTTTTCTACTTTCAGGAACTCCAGCTTCTAAAAATATTGTTTCCTGTTTTTTAATGAAAGTTACCGGATGCATAGATCCCTCCGGCACAAAGCACAAATTCGTACCCCCCAGATCCTTATATAAACTCATATAATTATGATACCCAAACGCCTCGGACGTGACGCCCCTGGTCTCTGGTTGGTGTACATGCACAACACCTTCATCCCTAACGTTTTCAACATCGCTAGCTTCTACCTGTTCTTTAACCGATTCAGAAACACGATTTACATGTAAACTTAATTTGCTAATATTTGCAGCAATATTTACGTTCATTTGTTCAATTGATTCCTTTAGGCTGGCATTGTTACAATTCATACTATTAACGGCTGCAACTAGTTGTTTCAACGCCTCTGTGATATCAGGCTCGCCCATTTTATCAGCTTTTTTTAAATTACTTCGAACTTTACTACGCGTATTATACTTATGTGACATTGAATTTCAACAACAATTAAAAACATATTTCACCTTGCGGTGCGATCATTAATTCTTAAGCTTTAAATTACTCTATTTATTTTTGTTCGAAACTAACACAATAAACTCAATAAATTTCTCTGAATTGTCCGCTCACACTTAATACAACTTGGAATGTTATACCTCAATATCCAAACATCGACTATTGTCCGTAAATACAATTAACATGGACCTGGTTGTTGAATAACCGTTAACCCTTATTAGAAATTAAACTGTACTGTTCATTTCAAAAAATGTCCTTCAATGTTATCTGAACCTTTTCAAATTCTACGTAAACAACTCGAATCATTACAGTTCCAGGTATTTGTGTAACAACAAAACGCTCCCGTTGGCGCCAAAAATGCACTACGCTCCTACAGAAAACTCAGACCTTCCAGGAGGCGTGGAAGCGAGTGGCTGCCCTTGAGATGTCGGCCCGGTCTAGCGGCAACCCCTCGCTTGCGGTATTGTCGTGATCCTTTTTAGTTTTACCTGTTACAACCTGTGAATATTTAATAATAACTCGTAGATGGATTTACGTAGTTTAATGACTTGTAACCAATATTACTGCATAGAAAACAAACAAAGAAATAATACTACGCTACTACTTATCTGTAAGTACAATCCAACGGATCATTAACATTAGCATCCTCTCTTACGGATCACTTTACGATTTAATTTCCACGCAAAGTTCACAAATTAACTAAGTTCTACAACACTCGACACGTGCCGCACTCTTTCGCACGCTTAACTCGACTCTCTGTTACCTACCGGACCACTTAAACATTAGGGATACTTCTCCCTCTTATTATAGGGGCGGCCTAGTACAGTTAGTATCAGAAATTTTCCCGACATCTTTCATCAATTCATTTGACTTTAATTCATATCTTTCGTGGATATCTTTATCTTTTAGTTTCTCAAAGTCGGTGCCTTTTTCCGTTCCTTTTTTTTCAAATTTTTTAATTTTAGAGCAGTCTTCATAGTTACGATGTTGTGCTCAGTGTCTATATCTGCTTCTGGGTGGCTTCTACAGTCCTTTACTTGATTTCTAAACTGTTGTCTAATAAGAATGTAATCTATTTGATATCTTCCTATATCCTTTGAATGTTCCACGTGTATCGTCTTTTAGCATTATGTCGAGATAATGTGCTTGTGATGGTTAAATTGTTTTTATCGCAAAGTTCTACCAATCTATTTCCTCTGTCGTTTCTAGTGCCTAAACCAAATAAACCTACTACCGCTCCTTCCTTACCCTCACTTACCACTGCCTTAAAATCTCCCGTAATTATTAAATTTTCATGTCCTTTTACGTATTTATCCCCACACCAGAATTTCCTTCCTCTGATCCTGTATAAATTACTCTAAAGTCTCCACTCCAAAAATCTCCCACCTCTGGCCACCGAACTTCGCTGATCCCTACTATGTCTAGTGCTAACCTATCCATTTCAATTTTGAAGTTCTCTAGTTTACCTACTCGCTTCACGCTTCTAACATTCCACGCTCTGACTCGCAGAATTCCGATTCTTTTTCTAAATTTTCCAATCACATCCTACAAAGCAGCCACCTCCCGGAGCTCCGGATGGGGAACTAATTTACCTCCGTAGTCTTTTACCCCAGAAGATACCATAATCTTAAATACAATTTAAGTGCGCTGAGTACTTGGAGGTAATGTGGTGGTTTCCCGTTGCCTTCCACATTGCGGGAGTGTGCCTTAGAATGCCATACTGCCAATCTAAATACCGAAAAAACCCCTGACTTTTTTTGCGGACCTGTCTTAGTCTGGGTCCTTACTAAAGACCTTACTACTTGGGTTGAACCTGTAGTTTGGCTCTTTAGGTCACTGGAGAGCGGAAGCCATTCCACCCCTTCTAATAATCTAGAACTTCTTCAAGGTGCAGGTCCATTCGGAATGGGCTAATAACATATTTTTCTAAAATTATGTGCATTTTTACAGTATGCCCCTTAGTTTATGGCAACCTCGTACATTGCGTTTCTTTTATACACAAATACATACACACGGTGTGGTCTTTACGTGTTAGAGACCATGCAATTTTTCTTGAATTTGGTAAGCAATTACAAATTATGTGTCCAATGTTGTCATACTTATTACTGCTGGTAAGCTGCCAATGTTCGGACGGTCCTGGGATGTTGAAGGTCCACATCAAGATATGCCTAAATTTGCTTCATGTTGTTAATTTCCCGGAACAACTATGGGATGATATGTCTGTAAGATCGAAGCTCTACTTGTTATATACGCAACTCATTTGCAGTATTACTCAGTTTACAAGCGTTTATATTTAAAAAATCAATTACATTTGTTAGTATTAGACACCACTTCTTTGTGCCCCTCACATTTACTCTGCAATTAACCACGGCATTATCCAACAGATCTACTCCACGCGTGTTTTTATTGTATTTATTGTTCACATTCATTGGAAACATTTCTGTTTTTTTTTTATTTCCTGTTGTATCATTTCACACTAACCAGAAAATGAACCTTTACACTATTACTTGCTGGGATACAACTGAACTGTATGTCATTTTGCAAATTTTATGTTACTTTCAAAGACATCATATAATAATCTCTTCACTTACCTTTTATTAAGAGTACTGCTTTTGAGTAGACAACCTGACAAGCCATTTTATAATTAACCTAATTGCTTAAAGGTATACGCATCTTTAAACTCATTCCCCTACGCAATCATAACCCCATACATTATAAAAGTACTTACCTCTGAGTTTGCATTTGTTTCCAGTATATAGATTTCTTTATGACTGTAATGCATTAGCTCTCCTTTCATTTCTGAAACAAAAAATACAAAGTTAGAACTGGTGTGATATCAAAAATACCATAAACTATCATGTAAATTAGTATGTTTATTACATTTTGATTTTTTGCACAAGAACCTATTAAAGGACCTAATAAAATACTCGCTATTATTAAAACACATATCAATTAAAAATTAACAATGCTGAGAACATTTCATGCGGTAGCCCAGGAGTTTTAAGATTTTATGTCATCGAAAACATTGCCCAAGTTCAAGTGTATAGATAGGACATTCAGTAAATTGTTACAGTTTTGTAACAGCTTTTTCCGACGACCACATATGAAAACAACAGATTGCACACTACTTATTTATTTAGAAAGTGACGTATATCACTCTAGGGTGCGAAAGTAAATATTACTCTAGAGTGCGAAAGTAAATACTACTCTAAAGTGCGAAAGTAAACATCACTGTAGTGTTGAAATAATTTTCAACTCTAGAGTGTATGACGAACGAGATATTAGTACATTAATTACCTAGACGACTCAACATGTCCAATGCCAAAAACACGATGTAGAGTTTGTTCGACATAACCACTAAACGATCGCTCGACCTTGCATTAAAGCAAGGTGTTTAAGGGAAAGAACAACAGTGTACGTTTCTTTAAAATATCTTTAAAATATCTTTCCTAATTTTTTTTTCATTAGTTGTAGTCGTAGGAAAAATCTTGTAAGGTACTTATGTCGAAAGTGCCGTTTCACACTCGTGGGATTGTCGGACTCGACTGACGCCTCGTGCTACAACTCTCCCACTCGTGTAAAATGGGTCACTTTCTACACTAGTAATGTAATATACTATTTCAATGCCAGTGGTCGTGGAACACAATTGTGATTCACCGTACTAAAGAATGGCAGTTAAATCTTTTTGCCTTTACACTTGCACTTGTTAAATTATAATTCTTATAATGTATTCCTCTATTTTTAGTAATTGGAACTGCAAAGAGGGTTAAAGGGGAGCAATGTACCCTCATAACAAAGAATCACTATTTCAGTGGATCGATGAAACTCTTCATGAAGAATTGGAAAAGGTAGATGCAGGATGTTCCGTTTGTATATTTACCAAGTGAAACACATTTAATCTAGTTTGGACGTATCATTCACAAACAACAAATTACACAAGATTAATTAGAAAAACCTATGTAGCAAACGAACCAATAAACACTATTTTCAACTTTCTGACAAAGATTAGAAACAAGTTTAGTCAGCTTTAATTCCTCTGTAGTTTCAATGGTGTTGTTCCATTCGTATTCAGATATTTTACTGTTAGTTAACATAAGCTGAA
Source organism: Platerodrilus igneus (assembly GCA_036346225.1). NCBI lineage: Eukaryota > Metazoa > Arthropoda > Insecta > Coleoptera > Lycidae > Platerodrilus > Platerodrilus igneus. Next base: position 4,559,967 of record JARFIW010001403.1, read on the forward strand.
GCCTGCAGGTAAACTTGCATCCGCTCTGTGGACAATAAATATCATTATATTTGTCGCGATTCAGCCTTCAAGCTAATCTGTGTTATTGATGTGCCGCGAAGATTTAAAGTGTGCTGTACGTCGTTATGGTTTTTTGTTGGTTTTTCGAACACCGCTGATTCTAATTACTTGAGTAAGTACTTGAAGGTTTCCGCTATTCTTATTGTTAAATATCTATGTTCACTAATCTCACCATCTGTGGTTATCGAAGTTAACCGCAGCATTAACACAGTAGCTATGGCGAAAATGATTATGTACAGTTTAGTGATGATGATATTGAAATGGAACAATACACCGAAGAAGATTATGACGAGCACAAACCAACTGCAGGGCCTTTTTTAGGAAAACATTTGTCAACTAAATGGGCCAAACAAAAACTCAATTATATGTTGTGTACCCGTGGGTATAATATTATTACGCACCTTCCTGGTCCTAAAGGAATAGCAGAATAGGCTAATTTAAAATAATAAATCCCTAAAATTGTTTTTATATGATGATATTGTTCATAATATAACGGTCTATGCCAGTATTTATGAAACTAATCTGAAGTCAAAGTATTTTTGAGATAGATGCGTGATTAACGGATGAAACTGAAATTCAAACCCTGATTGGTACTACTCTTTTGACTGGTTCATTCAAAGCTAGCAGACAAAATATATCACAGCTTTGGAATAATTTCACAAGAAGTGAATAGCAAAATAAGCTAATTCAAAATATAAATACCTAAAATTATTTTTATACGACGATATTATTCAAAATATAACGGCCTATGCGAGCACTTATGTTACTAATCTGATGTCGAAGTATTTTTGAGATAGATGACTAATTAACAGATGAAACTGAAATTTAAATCCTGATTGGTACTACTCTTTTGACTTGGTCATTCAAAGCTAGCAGACCAAATATATCACAGCTTTGGAATAATTTCAAAGGAAGTGGTTTGCAAACATGATACCCTTCAATGAGCCCCCAAAGAATTAATTTCTTATTGAGGCCTATAAGAACTGATTACATTTGGGATATGTAAGAGCGCAAATAACTGACAAGTTGACGAAAATACAAGAGATTTTAGACAAATTGATTTTCAATTTAAAAAAAAATACTCCCGGTGAATATCTCACGATGAATGAACAATTCCTTGCATTTCGATAAAACAGCTCTTTCTGGCATTGCAGACCATCTAAGCCGGTAAAATACAAAATCAAAGTATTTGCACTTGCGGCTTCCAAAACTGCGTATGCAATGAATTTAGAGATATATTGTGGGAATCAACAGGATGGCCCGTTTTCGTAGAAATTCTACTATAAAAATTATTAGTTTAGTATTGCTTGCGAAAGGAACCGGTCGCAATATTACAGACGATAATTATTTTGCCAATGTCGCCCTGCGTCAGACGTTGTTAGAGCATAAATTGATATACGTTGCCACGTTAACGAAAATAAACGAAAGATTCCAAATGAGTTCTTGACCAGAACAATTAAAAATTAATACGTCCATTTTTTGGGTATCAGAAATATGTAACGATGGTTTCGTATCGTCTGATCGAAAATGTATCAGTTTTGTTGATTTCAACTTTGTACAAGTACGATAAAATTGATGACAACGGTAAACAGCAAAACTCCGAAATTGTAACTTTCTAGAGTCAAACCAAAGAGGGGGCTGAATTTGGTAGATTAATTTTATTCTAAATACGATGTTAGTCGCAACTACAGACGTTGTACCTTGGTTATTTTTTATGATTTACTCTTTATTGCTGTAATGGATGTCTGTTGCGTTTACGTTGTCAATCAGGGATATAGTAAGGTCGTAAGATGTACGTTTTTACAAGACATTGATTGGAACCATAAGTATAAATTCAAAGACAAACCACAATACAGAACTAACTTGCTGAGAGAACTGTGAAGACGAGCCAAACTTCTTCTGGGAACTACAGAACCAGAACTTTCACGTGAACAACACACAAAAAGAATGGGGGGCTATGCCTGTGGAATCGCAAAAAAGTAAACGACAAAACATTATCACATAAAATGTAACAAGTGGATATGCCCGAAATACCGATACAATGTCTGTGCTAGTTGGAAGGATCTATACACTTTCACAAGTTTCGGTTATTTTTAGTATGCAGTTTTTAATAGTTTCTTTCCAATATAATAAGATGTTATTTGTTTTTTATGTAGTAATGATTTCATAAAACTTGCAAACGGATTGACCAGTTTTTACAAAATTGAATTAAAATATGTATGCGATCTTTTCCATTCTGGAATAAACCGCAGGAATGCTAAGATTTATTGGAAAGAACCACAAGGAGTATAATACAGAATGTTTCAAATACTTGCTCGCACTTGTAAATATTTCTATTTCTTAGTAGGATAGTACACATGATCCACACAACTACTCGTGTAAACAAACCACGCTACCACAGGAGGGTTAAATTTTGTTGTTGAATTAAAGACCATTTTGTATCAAGCTTTTGGATACATTTTTTATAAACATCCCTTATTTGAATCGCTGTTTTGAGTTCGGATTTTAAATATAGCTTTGGATTTTGCACTAGCAAGTTTGAAGTTTGATCAAATTCTGGGGATCGTAACAAAATATCTAGAATTTTTTGATGTTATGAAAACTTTTTGCTGAGCATCATTTTGTTTTAGACCTTACATAAGGTCGGTTTGACGCAGCTCTAACTTCTTTTCTATTCTGTGCTAATCTAAAAAGTTCTACATACCCTTGACAACCTAAATTTCTAAAAATTTGACTAATATAGCTTGGTCTAGGTCTTCCTATACTCTTCTATCTTTTTCTTATCTACCTACATATATATTAGCTACCTGATGGTTGTTAAAGAACTCCAACATGTTTACATGATTCCCATTTATAAGGAAATATTACCTGCTCCTCTCCAAAAAAGGAAAAGTGTTAAATTATATGTTATGGTAAGGCTTAAGCAACGAATCGCTGCCAACATGCCAGACCGCTACCTAATTGTGAGTTATGTCATGGTGACGTTTATTATATTATATGTTATGGTAAGGCTTAAGCAACGAAACGCAACCAACATTCCAGACCGCTAACTAATTGTGAGTTATGTCATGGTGACATTTAGTTAACTGATTGTTATTTTTTTTTTTGCTTCGTTTTCGAACTTACTTAAGGTCGGTTTGACGCAGCTCTAAATTGTTTTCTATTCTGAGCTAGTCTAAAAAGGCCTACATACCCTTCACAACCTAAATATCTAATAATTTGACTAATATAGCTTTATCTAAGTCTTCCTACTCTATTTTTATTTGGTAATCTATAATCTAAGACCTTACTATAAATAGTCCCTCATGTCTTGACTGGTGCTCTATTATTCTATATTACCTGACCTTTAATGGTTTCCACATACAGGGTTCCTCACCTATCCTTCTATAAACTTCCTCATTTGTTACTCTATCTGTCCAACTAATCTTTAGCATTCTCCTATAACATCAAGTTTCAAAAGCTTCTATCTTTTTCTCATCTACCTCTTTAATTGTCCAAGTCTCACTACCGTATAATAGAACGATTCATACTTACGACTTTAAGAATCTTTTTTTATTATCTAAACGAATACTATTAGCTATTAGTAAGTCTTTCCTCTATAAAAATTTTTTTCAAGCTTGAAGTATTTTAGCTACTATATCCTTTCTGCTACGTCTGTCCTTTGTAATTATATTATCTAAATATCAAAATTCATCTACCTCCTCTAACTCGGTATTACCTATTTTTAATTTTGGTTTAGGACTAGGCTGTAACTCACTTGTCATTATCATTGTCTTTCCTGAGTTGATTCTCATACTATAGTTACTCTGTAGTATTTCATCTAAAATATTTAAAAACTCTCCTAACTCTTTTCTAGACTCTGCTATAATGGCAATATCATCTGCAAAACGTAACATGTCTATTTCCTGTCCCTGTACACTAATACCTATCTATTTTCTCTCTCTAGCTAAGTTTAAAGTTTCCTCAGTATAAACATAAAAAATCAAGAGAGATAGTATACAGCCCTGTTTAACACCATTTTTAATCTTAGCTTCCTTTTCTATTTCATTACTACGCTTTAGTTTTTATATAGACTACAAATAATTTTTCTATCCCTATTAGAGATTCCTATTTTTCGGAAAACCCTGAACATAACAATCCAATTAACCCTATCAAATGCTCCTTTTAAATCTACAAACGCGAAATGAATCTTTTTATTTTTTTGTAACCTTTATTCGATAATTACCCTAATCATTAGTATCGGTTCTCTAGTCCCTCTGTCTTCACGAAAACCATATTGGTCTTTGCCTAAATAATTCTCTATTTTTAGTTATTATTGTTAGTATTTTGAGCGTGGGAAATTAAACTAACCGTTCTAAAATTCTTACACCTATCAGCTCCTGACTTTTTTGGGATTGGGATAATAATATTTTTTTCGAAATCTATTGGGACCTCACCTGTGTCATATATTACTTTTACTAGTTCATATAATCTGTCTAGAGTTTTCTGACTTACATATTTTATTAATTCTGCGGGTATATCGTCTATCCCCTATTTCTACATCTTCTTCTTGGTCGTTCTCTAACTCATCATATCGTCTCCTTTATATCAATCTTATAAATATCTTATCCATCTATCTGCTACCTCAACTTTATTTATTAGAAGCTCATTATTCTCATCTTTAATACCATTATATTTTTTCCCTATCCTCCCCGAAAAACTATTTAACTGCCCTGTAAGCCCTATCTGTCTTACCTACCCTCAAATCATCTTGTATTCCCTTACAATTCTCCTCCATCCATTTATTTCTAGCTTTTCTATACTCATGTACTATCTTATTTCTAACTCTATTATATTTTTGCTTACTTTCACTACCCAATTTTCTGAAAGGTTTAAGCTTTTTTCTATTCTCTATTAAATCTAATAACTCCTTGGTTACCCAGGGTTTTCTCGCTACTACTTTTTTCTTACCTATAGTCTGTGTTGCTGTATCATGTAGAACCTTTCTTATTTCTTTCCATCTATTTTCTACGTTCCCTCCTTTAACTATCCCTTTGATCCTATTATCTAATACTTGTTTATATTCCTCTTTTACCTCACTATTATTAAGCTTACCTAGATCACATCCCACTCTTTTCTCAATTTTTTAAATTTTAAATTACACTTAATTTTAACTAAGTTATGATCGCTATCTATGTCAGCCCCTGGATAACTACGACAATGTTTAACTTGGTTTCTAAATCTTTGTTTAACTAAAATATAATCTATTTGGTATCTAGCCCTATCATTTGGAGCTTTTCAGGTAGTTCTTCTAGCATGTTGTTCGAATAGAGTGTTTACAGTTACTAATCTATGTTCCTGGCAAAACTCAACTAATCTTTCCCCTCTATCATTTCTTCTACCTTACCCAAATTTTCCTACCATTTTTCCCTCATTACCTTCTCGCATTGACGCATTAAAATCGCCCAAAACTATTAAATTCTCATCTCCCTTTACTTTTCTCACTATACTATTTATACCTTTTCTACTTCCTCGTCCTCGTACTGAGTTGTTGGTATGTAAACCTGTACTAAAACAGTGTATGTGGGTTTGGTACTCAGTCTAACCATAAATATTCTATCACTAAATTGTAGGTACTCTTTAACTTTACGTTTTAATCTTTTAGCTAACACTATTCCTACCCCTGCCTGTGCATTAGTTGAAAAAGTTGCAATTATTCTATAATTATCTTTCCAAAAGTCAATACTATCTGGCCATCTCACCTCACTGATACCTAAAATGTCCAGCTTTCTTTTTCTCATTTCGACTAATAAATTCGTTAACTTATCTACTCTAAGTAATGACCTTACATTCCAAGTCCCTATCACTAAATCGAACCGTTGTTTTAAATTCTTACGATGACGAGCCCCAAGTACCCCCTCCCGGAGATCCGAATGAAGGTGTATTTTACGTACGGACAAGAATTTTACTTGTAAGCTCTCCACCATATGTAGTTCGTATTTTAGACCACGTATACCTGGAAATATTGTGGTTGGTTTCCATATCTTTCCACAACGCAGTTTTTTAATTTTTTAGAAAAAAACTGCATCTGTCACGGCCAACTCCCAACAACCTTGTAAATTATTGACGATTGCCCGAGACCAACTGACTCTCCTCCAATATATTTTAGCCAGCAAGGCTGCTGCCTCCTGCTGCGCCTTTTAATCGCCTTTTACGATAAGCAGGTTTGCTATAGGACTATTGTTTGTCCCCTACTATAGGGATTAATTGTTGGAGTTTATCGAATACGCTTTTTACTATTGTCGTAATATGTAGGATAGGTCTTGTAATGAATTGATAAAATTTTAAACGTCTTTAACTTAATTATTATCAATAAATAAATAATAAGTGTTGTCCATTTTGATTTAACTAGCTTGGGTCAAAAGCCAGATGGCAATATAATAAACTAGCATTTAAACTACTAGTATTTTATAGTATAATTAGTTATCGAACGCATTGGCTAATAAAAGCAAACAATATAATTCAAATAATTTTGGGAAAGTGGTAAACAAAATAAAACAGGAAATAAGGAAGGGTTAATAGACAAGCGTCTGTGCCTATTAGAAATAAAGAAGTGTTACACGAATTTTACGAGATCAAAATTTCATCTACCTACATGAGCTTATCAAAGATGTCTAACACTATCTTAGTGAATTTAGTTGAATTCATACAAAACGACTTTACACATAATTTTTATCTGTTTAAATTAAATTTAAAATGGATACATACTAGTGCATAACTTCGGCAATTCAAGATGATGGCTGTGGGCATGTTTTCGTTACTATGTTGTTATGAAACTAAAATGCACGTAAAAACTTATGATGATCGCAATTTGACAACCAAGAATGCTTTGATGAAAAATTTATATTATGCAGACTTTATAAATTGAATACCGATAAAATTGATTTCTTGAAATTACGTATGGAATGCCCGCTTACAAAACTCTGATGTTCAAAATGTAATTTGATATTATAGCTAAGAATTTGGTAGAATATAGAACGGGAAACTCAATAACTTAAATCATATTTTATAGATTGATAATAAAATTATAAAAAACGTTCCTAAAATTAATAAAGCTGGAATTGCTGCAAATAATAAAATTTCTTTGTTGAGCCGTTTGACAGTCAATCTCCTTCGCTGCCAAATGCGATATTTCCATAAAAAGTATATTATTCAACATACAGCAGCGATATTAACTACTTGATTTGCTCTCGGCCAAAAAGGTCAATTTACAGCCTTAATTACACTTTGTCTAAATAAGCTGTAGCCTATTGCGTTACGCTAGCTATAAATTCGACGCAAAAGAAAAACTACTAAATTTGGATAATAGGATAAGTACTGACGCGCCTTGTGTAATAGATTTCACAAATAATTAATATTGATTAAGCATGATATTTTATTTTTTTTTTGTTTTTAGAAAATATATTTTCAGTCAGCACAGTTAGTTAAATTAAATCTATAGAAAAATGAATTATCTTAAGATAAATTGGTGCAATTTTATACAATGCTAAGATGAAGCATTAGTCATTAAATATTATAAACGTTGCTACAATGATAACCATTGAAATCTGATTAAAATAGACTGCAGGGTGTCATGCAATAAACAAAACCACCGTGTATGCATTAATGAAAAAGCAGGTGAGAAATGCAGAAATATATACGAAACATGACTAAACGTTCAAAGGCAATTGCAACAACAATAGTAAGTACATGACTTACGTAATTAACGTGTCAATAATATTTTTAGTAGCATGGATAAAATGCTATATTGTGAGAACGAAATTTTATAGAAATAGAAATGAGATAAGTATTAAACATGACAGTTGAGTATTGTTTCGAAAATAAGTTCCGCAAACATGTAGTAATACGAGCGAGCAGTAAAAGGGGCGGAAAGTTAAAAGTTGAAAACAATCTAGTTTTAAAATAAAGAAACAGATTCCCGCAAGGAAAGAAACGCGGCGTGTAACTTATTTCTATGGAACTACCTTTGCACGTGCAGGATAGGTTTTTATTCAAGTGCTCGTGGAATTAACGTCGCTGACGATCGGATCAAAAGAAGAGTTACCCTTTTAATAATTTGGAATTCGGTATTGTATGTGTTAAGGGAGATGTGTTAGCTGGAAAGACGGTTGTGTTAGTTGGCGTTTTCTAGACATTCGTAACGTCTATGTATAATATATATGAGAATTTTATATGCAAACAGGTTTGTATTCAATACTCGAACATGAAGGTACTTATTCTATTGGAGGATGTATTAGCGACGGAATTATTGTTGGTTAAATTTAAGTATGATGTTCTAGTACAAGGAAATTAAAACATTTTGAAATATCAAAGAATGTGTACGTATCTATTTTAAATTATTTTAATTGAACAATGAAATAGAAAATGGAAAAATTGGCATTTAACCGTTTTTTATGTTTGTTATTAAGTGCATTTCTAGAAATAAGATTTAACATGTCATGTAATTCAATAGGTGAAATAAAAAAATATAATATCCTTTTTAGGATTTCTTTTAGTAATACCTGGCGAGTTTAAGTTTAAGAATTAAGTTTTTTTAAGAAAAAGTATATTTATATTTATGTTGTAATTATTTAACGTCAATAGAGGTTAACTATAAATTGAATTTTATAATTAAAAAACCTGAATACAAATTAGAAACGAGAACTTACAAGAGGTTAAGTATTTTTGCTACCTAGGTAGCCAAATAACGTAAAATAGAGAAAGCACAAAAGTCATAAAACAAACATCAGTACAAGGCCGTGCTGCATTTAATGACAAAGAGCAACTACTATGTTCAAAGGCAACACGCATAGAAGCAAGGGGAGGATTCCTGAAAGCATTAATGTAGAGCACGGTACTGTAAGGCTGAAAAACGTGGGCAGTAGGAGAATCGGACAGGGAGAACATAGAAACCTTTAAAGTGAGGCGCTACAGACCTATGGACAGAGAAAGTTAAAAACGAACAGGTTCTAGAAATGATAAGAGAAGAAAGAAGTATGTAGAAAATAGTAAAAAATAGGAGAAATAAAATGATAGGATACATACGAAAGTACGAGGGAATAGTGCGGAATATATTGGAAGCAGAGAAAGAAAAAAGAAGAGGCAGAGGTAGACCGCGATTAAACTATTGCACACAGATACTGAAATATGTTGGTTGTAGGAATTTTAAGGAAATGTGTAGATTAGCTCAGAATAGAAATCACTGGAGGTACGCATCCAACCAGATCAAGCACAAAAAACCCAATGGTGAAAATAGTAATTGTGTTTAAACTCGATCACAATCGTAATCAACTACAGGTGTTGGTTTTGCCACATGCTCAACAAATGTTGAATGTGCGAACGAAGTAATTGAAAAACTATTGATTGGGCAAGTATCTGAGTGGTAGGAGATCAAGTTGCATAATCCTCTTCGCGTACCATTGAATATCGGTGAAATAGGATATATTTTTAGAAAATAATAACAAGGGAAAAGTTCGAAGATATAAAGAAAAGCTTAGCACAAAACCATGTTACATATAACAAGCAAAAGCAGCTGCCATGTTCGAAAACAACTAACACAGAAACAAGGAAAGGATTGCTGTAAGCATTTGCGTGGAGCACAGCACTGTACGGCTGTGAAACGTGAAAAGTAGGAGAATCAGACAGGAAAAGATAGAAGCATTTGAAATGTGGTGCTACAAATCTATGATCAAGATTTCATGAATACCGACACGGTTTGCTTGAAAAATGTTAGGCGAGCATTTTTCACAAAAAATACATCCTCTTGCGGATGAAAGGTAAAATGAAGGTCCCGTGTGTGAGTGTTGTCACGCACGTTAAAGATCCTTACCTTGCTTGGAACAGCAAGGGTTCGGCAAAATTTCAAATTTTCCAGGTAAAAAAGACTCGCTTCCTGGCCAATGTAGTACCTTCGGGTGGAGCATTGGAGAATCACATGTAGGGTCTTTCTATCCTATAAATAGTGATGCCGCGAGAGAAGAAATGCATACTTCTCGTTTTCGTCTCCAAATTCGAGACGAGAACTTGGTTGAGTTCTCGCTCTCGAAGGATGTTTCTCGTCTCGTTCTCGATCTCGAGTCGAGATTTCTCGACTTCTCGACGTCTAAAATGCTCTGCAAGTTGCAACAATGTTTTTCAACCACCAATTGCTATGCGAGTAATACATTCAGATAGTACCTATATGCGGTTTTAATTATTGAAACTGGAATAAATGAATTGCTTCTGTTGTGAGTGGCTAGTAACTGTAACCCGAAAGTTCGGAAGCAACCAAGGGAAAATTGCCTGAATATATTTGTATTTGAACTGTTGCAAGAATTGTGGCGCGTAGGTGTCAAATGGGATGAAATGATTCCTAATAAAATTCATATGAAGGTCAGACAGTTTGTAAGAGCTTTACAAAAGGTAAAGGACTTCCACTGGAATCGTCATTATTCGAGTTATATAAAACAACCTGACACAATTCTTGAGCTCCATGTTTTTGTCGATGCGAGTGAGATTGTTTAAGCCGCAGTCACCTACTTGCGTATCCTATGACAAGATATTATTGTAGTTTGTTTTGTTGCGGGAAAAACTAAGTGTGCACCACTAAAGGTCTTATCTATTCCTCGTTTAGAACTTTAAGCGGCGTTACTAGGTACACGTTTGCGAAATGCAATTATAGAAAATCACAATGTGCAGCCAAAAAGGTCTTACTTCTAGAGCGATTCTAAACTGGTAGTTTCCTGGATAAAATCAGACCATCGACAATTTAAAACATTTGTAGCACTTCGAGTAGGTGAAATATTAGAATCAACGCATGAGATTGACTGGAATTGGTTGCCGATAGCATTAAATGCGGCCGATGCGGGAGCTCGTACTAAGTACCCGATAAATTATGAAGGGAACAACACATGGTTAATGGGACCCGAGTTCTTAAAACAAACTGAGAAGTTCTGGTCTAGATTTGTTGACAAACAAATACCTATTGAATGTTTTGAAGAGAAACGTCAATGTCATGTGATTAGATACGGTTATTATAGATTTTACTAAATATTCCAATTTTCTTCGTTTAGTACGAACAGTTGCTTGAGTGATGAGACCTCTTTGTGTTATTCGAGAAGCTAGTAGACATGAGAGCCTAATAAACACAATAGCCGCTCTATCCGTGCAAGAGATTTAAGCCGCTGAAAAAATATTATGTAAGTTAGCCCAGCGTCAAGTTTTCAGTAGCGAAATGGATGACCTAAAAGCTAATCGGTTAGTTTCAAGTGGCAGCAGCATATTTACACTTAACCCTATGCTAAACAAAGAAGGTGTACTTTGCGCCTATGGGAGAACTGATTATGCTTCAGCATTACCAGAGTCTGCACGTCGACCAGCCATACTCCCTAAGAACCACGCTTTCACCGATTTAGTCGCCTCATGGTATCACAATAGATTTCACCATCAGAACGAAGAATTAGTGATTAATGAAATAAGAAGAAAGTACTGGATATTGCATGTCAGAGTAGTTGTGAAGCGAATTAAAACAAACTGCATTCAGTGCAAAATTAGAAAGTCTACACCAAAACCTCCTATGATGGGGCAGTTACCAGCAGATCGTTTGGCACCATTTGTACGACTATTTACTTACACTGGTCTAGATTATTTTGGTCTGTTGCAAGTTGCTATAGGAAGGAGAAGAAAAAAGAAGTAGGCTGCATTATTTATATGCATGACAATTCGCGCAGTACATATAGAGCTAGCCACTCATCTATCCACAGATGCCTGCATATTGTGAATAAGAAATTTTTTTAATCGTCGCAGGGTCCCTATCAAGATACGCTCAGATATAGGCACTAATTTTGTAGATTCTGATGGCGAGCTACATAAGGTTGAAGATATATTCGACATGGCCTACATTCAGAACAAACTTTCAGTTCGGAATATAAAATAGGAATTTAACTGCCCAGCCAACCCCAGCAGTGGTGGATGTTGGGAAAGGCTTGTCCAGTCGATCAAAAGGGTACTTGCGATAGTGCTGAAGGAAGTAGCTCCGCAGGTCGAAACTTTACGCAGTCTTTTGATAGAAGCTGAAAACATTGTTAATAGCCGTCCACTTACTCACATACCGATAAATGCAGATGACCCGGAGCCGCTTACGCGTAACTAGTTTTTGCTAGGCACAACGAATTCGACTCAAACTCCAGGATTAGAGACAGCATCTAGTAGCCGGAAGTAATACCAGATAAGCCAGCAACTAAACAACTGCTTTTGGCGTCGCTGAATACGCGAATATTTGCCAACTCTTACAAAGCGGACTAAATGGTTTTTGCCCCAAAAACCGCTTAAAGAAGGTGGCCTGGTAATAATTTGTGATGAGGCCTCTTTCAGAAGTCAGTGGCGGAAAAGCGTGATTGTAAATACTTTTCCTGCTAAAAATGGGCACATACGTATAGTTGAAGTTAGGACGAGCAGCGGTGTTTTAAAACGTCCTGTGTCAAAATTAGCCAAACTCGATGTGATAAGTAAAGCTTGATAGCTTTACAGTGGGTAGAAATGCTGCAATACAACATAAATAATAATGAACTTTGGATTTTGTTTTTGAATTTATAAAAGTTTAAGAAGGCATATGTTGATGCCATGGTTATTATATTTAAATTTGTCAGATAGTTATTAGTTTTTGAAAAGGGAAAGCATATCAGAAATAAACCTTACCATAAACTACAAGATTTATACTTTTTTGTGTGTACCTTGCCTGTCTACATCTCCCGCCTAATCTTGTAGAGGTTCTATTTCTTTGCATCTCGATAGCCAATTTGCGGATTAGCCAACCGCAACACTATGGGAAGTGAAAGTAAACGCTAAAAAATAAATTATGCAATCAGTTTATTATCTGTAAGTACTAAAAATTGATTGCATTAATCAACTGATAATATAAATTTAATAGAGGTTGCGTTTTATTTGATCACTATCTCAGGTATTTTCTTTAAATCGTTCTTAATATTCCGAACTGAAAATCTTTCATCTGAAAGTAATAAATTAATAAGAATGCCTTTTAATTTCAACATTCTTCTTATAACAATAAATGCAAATTAAACGCATTCAAACCAAAAAATTGTATACTATACTAAAAAAATCATGTAATATTGTGGCTAAGTGGCGGACAAGTCAGGGTTTAAAATCTTTTACCATAGTTTTGCAAAATCTATTAAACTTCAAATCACTGTTTTTTGCAAGTATTTAGTCCTGGTTAAAATTGCAATTTATTACTAGGTATGTACTTGGTTTATCTATCACATGCTACAATAAGTTGTCAGCTATAAATGCAGCTTATTAACAAAATCGTCTTAGGAAAATGTCTTCTTTTGTCTCAACCAAAAATAGTTCATTGAACGTCGCCCAATATACGCTAGCATATTTCAAAATTGTTAAATATTGCATAAATCTTTAAAATGCCCAACAAATTAAGTTTATGATTATATATCAACCGACGGCGAAGCAACAAAATTTGGGATTACATTTTTACCTATAGATAAATATTTTATAAGAAGCGTATAGAAGATGCATTTAAACAAAATATTGTTTGAAATTTTTGTTATCTTTTTAGGGTCCAAATATTCTATATCCCATACATCACTTCATACCTTTTAAAAAGAATAACCTTCCTTAACATAAGAACCTAAGCAGCAACCTCTACATACCGTTTCTTTCAAGGGCTATCGTGACTTTGTATAAATACTCAGTATCTTTGGCTTTTCATACTTATGATACATATTTATTTTGCAAAATCTGTAAACTTTGTTTAACAATGTGCTTGTTTAAGAAACCATGTGACTTGTATACGTAAAATTGGATATCAAACCCTGCTTTGTGCTTTCTAGTTGGGGGGTACGAAAAGTATAAAAGCCTTTTGTTTTCTCATCTACCTTTTATAAGTTTCTATAAAAAACCCATGTGTTATTATTTCAATATTACAAGCCTCCCTCCCCCCCCACATATGCAATTTCAAAAAATTGTATATGATAAGTCGAGGGTAAGAGTTCGATGTTTTGTCAATTTTGTGCTCGGTGAAAGATTGCTCATAATGTCTTGGAAACCAAAACGCTATCTAGCATGAGACGTTTCTACATACAAGTAATTAACATTAGCTGTTTATTTTATATTTTGTTCCTGTAACATATATTAGATACGAAACTATAATTTGAAAACGATAACGTAGATCGTGCTTTTAATTCTGTATGCCCTCTACGCCTATAAAACACAAATGCAATAAAAATTTCGCCCACAGTCATGTATGTACATACAATACAATACCGAACAGAATTGTTAAAAACAAGTGTAATTTAAAATCTGTAGGTGATATTTTTCATGTCAATTTATAAATTTTAGGCTGCTAAATTTATTGTGGTTGTGTGTGACATGGCATTCATTGTATAGACCAGAAGTGTTATTGATACACCGTCGATTTATAAGTGTCGTAATATTGTAGAAACTAATTCACTTACCTAACATTAAAACGCTAGTTCTGAATACCGGAAATGCATTTAGCAAGTTGGATAAAGCTATCATTTGCTTGTAAAAGTAAAATTTTCATCTTCAAAGCGCATTACCGCAGATGAAAATTAATCGCTTTCAAATACAAACACGTTTTACAGTAACTTGGCGAAATTAAGGAGCTCCGATACTTGCTTCTTGCGCACGGGGGGCTAGAGCGCCTAAAATCCAAAACTATGTATGCAAAGGCGTCCCATGTTACGCCCCTAATAAACTATGTGATTCCTAAAAATTAAGAATTATGTTCTATCGGTACAAGCAATAATACTTTTCTCAACTAAGGTGAAATGAAGCGTGTAATAGAGGAAAGCGGACAGTTTTGGAAATAAGTTGCATTCTGTTGTGTTAAGCGCTAGCTTACCGGGCAGTGTAGCGGCGCTAAAATTCATTTGAATTTTTCCATATATCAAACTGTAAACAGTTTCGGACTTTTCTGTAGTCAACATTGTTAGGTATTTGTATTTGCACTTAGTTCAGTTTTAGTTTAGTTCGAAGTTGGGTAATATGTCGTCAACAGGAAGTATAAAAGTGGTGCTGAAAAGCGTAAATTGTGGACACACAAATCGGAACAAGAACAAAAACTTATAAAAATAATAAATTTTATGGTAGAAATTAGTGAGAATTCCGTGAAAGCACAAACCAATGCTTGTGCCGTTGTCGCTGATTGGACCGTTTTGCCAATGCCATCAACTAGTACCAGCAGTAGTACGATTTCCGCAAACAGCACTAGCACGAGTTACATTCCGACTTTGAGAGTGAAAGCATAAGTGAACTCTTACCAGCTACCTGTCACCTAGCGGAATGGAGGACTTCTGGATTGCTTCAGCGCTCTATCTCTGCAGCTCTCGAATATACCACGGGCTTTTGCACCTGGTGTACACCAACGCTTACCAAACTGCTCTCTTTGAAACAACTGTTAAAAAGAAGTAAAACTCTTTTTTAAGAATTTTCTTGCTCTTTTAGAGCAATGTCAACCACGTTCATCGCCAGCAAGGACAGCATAGAGAACAGAGCTTCCGTCACAATCACGGACATCGAGATCGACATGGAGATAAATCGCCATGCACCCGTAAATACAGAAACGATCAATCCTCTGCCTCTGTGGCCAAAATGCAAAGGAAAGGACTAATAAAAACCTCTTCGCAAATACATGGACAGCCAATAGAACCGAAGCACTTAGCAATAATCGAAGAATTGCACGGACCTACGACAAGAACGCCAATACATCTGTAACACAACAGCCTATGCCAAATTACGCCGCCGCTGCGGCATCAATCTCAACAAACACGCTTAAAAGAATGCCTACTTTTTTCCCCAACAGGAATAACGTCAATTTACATAAACAGACTTCCCAACTTCGTACAACACGTCAGAACGCTTGCACGGTTTAAAAAAGACCAACGATATCAGAGCATGAGGTTTAGGTGCTCGAATCTGCGCAATCGATGCACGGAATTCCGAGTTATTCAGGTCTCTCTGAAAAAGGAAGCTGCTGAGCTCCATACCTACGGATTTAAAACCGAACGCTAACTGAAAGTCGCTCTTAAAGTTCTGTCAGTCCAAATAATCGTAGACGTGAAGGACGAACTAACAAACTGTGGGTCGCAGTCACTCACTTGAGCAAACTACAAGGACAAAACAGGTACTACAACTGTACCTTTCTATCCGGCAGAACCTTGAATTTTTAACATTTACAACCTCTGAGCGGTTTTGTACTGCCACGGCGTGAGGATCACGGCATTTGAACCATTCGTGAAGATTCGGCAATATTTAATGCTTCAACGCTATAGTATCCCAGCCTCCACCGCGGCTTCAAACTAAGGAGGAGCGTGTAATTCAATATACAGAGTACCGCAGCTCAGTACGCAAAGTAGCCGAAATAAATTAGAACTTGCACCAACTGCCACAATTCACATCCAGTTAACTTCCGAGGATGCGCAATATATCAAGATCTTCTTTAAAGAAAACAGGGTAACCAGAAACCAAAACTGATAACAACACTTCTACTACAGACGAACGAATCCGACGAGTACGAAGAGGGCTTTACCAAAATCTCCTACGGATGTAAGCTCCCAATCAAGAAGCCTCACTGCACAAATACCAAACCAACGTCTTCAGTCATTACCATATACGCCGATGTTCAGAGGACAAGAGACACATCATTTGCAGATGAAGCACCATCATCATTAAGCTCTCTGCAGAAACGTAGATAACAAAAATCCAAAGCTACCGACAGCACACAGAAACTAACCTACACAGACCCACTTTCTGCCCCAAAACCATCTGCTACACCGCGACCACGGCGCCAACAGAAACCACAAGAAACTCCACAACAGGCAACGCAGAAAATCACACCCACAGCAAAACATCCACCCTACTACATAAAGTATTGGAATAGCCACAAAAAAAGATTACGGTATTCTTTTCAGGTAGCCTAATACAATCCCTGATATAGATAGCACTCAAAGACCTTCCCAGCTCTCTTAAGGTATAACACAAACCATACTCAGCTAGCAATCCTATCCTGGAACGCCAACGGCATTCGAAAAAAAACACGAAACTGAGACACTTCCTAACAGAGATCGACAACAACATAGCACCCCTAGGCGAAACCAAACTAAACAACAACATCCCTTTGAAGACCTCCACCTACTTCATCTACAGACCAGGCAGACCAACCGATCCGGTACATGCAGCAGCCGGAGCGCGGCTATCCTCGCTCACATGCAACTTTTGTATCACACAACGAACCTACCACTCACTTATAAAACGCTATACCATTACCACGTTAAAAACCGAAAGCCTCTAAAGATAGTTCCGCATACCACAGTCCGGCAAACTAGTATTTGCAACAAGAGGATATCGCCAATCTACTATGCCAACACGATATCCACTGGAGGCCGCAACGGAAAGCACAAATCATGATAGTCCAACACCGAAAACCCAGATGGACGCATTCTAAACGCCCACCGCTTGCGAAAGAACTTCAATGTTATAAACCAGACTCGCCTATCAGCATTCTACCGAACTCATACCACCAACCAGAAGTGCTGGACCTACTAATAGTGAGAAGCGGTCCCTATGACATCACGAAGGATGTCCTAGAAGACTTAAGTTATGACCACCTACCAATCACCATCACGCTACATATAGATCTTCATGGACAACAACGCCCACCGAAAATATCAACAAACACGAACTGGAGGAAATTTAACGAAACTCTACACAGAAAGATCACAGACGGCAACCCAAACGTTAAAAGTCCGGAAGAGATAGATACCGCCATCGAACGCATCACGAAGATTATACTGTACGCACTACAACAAAGCACCACCCTTGGAATCATAACACTATAAAATCGAAGCTACCCCCATACATACTAAACGACATTAAGGAGGAAAGAAGATTGGCTAGACTCTGGCAAATTACCTGTTATGCAACAATCAGGACCCGACTAAACGCCAACTAGGCAGTACTAAAGATACTCCTGGACGAACACACAACAAACGCATAGTACACCAACCAAACACTATACACTATACGCCTTAACAGACTATTAAAGATGAGACCACTTCCAAGAACACCAATACACGGACCCTTATGCAAGATCTACATCAAGGCGGGACCACGCTTTAAGAAACATTCTCCACCGATTCCACAATAGAGGCAGAACAACAGGCACTCACCAACCAACGCGCAAAGTAACTCCTGATAGACGTACAGAAACACCAGATTCCCTTCATGACCCTAAGACAAACCAAGGAAACTACTTTGCAAGAAGAAAACCGAAAGGCACTCGAGAAGAACTGAATCACCTAAATGACAATGAAAACATCACGAAATACACATTAGCGTACACCACCAGACTGTTCATCGGCATTCCTATACAAAGATGTTTCCCCAAATCCTAGAAAACAGCAATAGTGTTGATGGTCCCAAATCGGGGAAAACTAGATCCAACTCCCACCACTACCAATCAATAGCTCTCTTTAGCTACCTATCCATAATTTTTTAAAAACTGATTTTCCAATAACTATAAGACCACCTAGACGATAAATCGCAACAATTCTGATTCAAAGAAGACCAATCACTAACACTGCAAATAATACAAGTTGTTACCAAGGTAGCGGAAAACTTTAACAAGAGCCGAATCAGCGCTGCTGCTTCGCTAGACATCAAGAACTCTTTTGACAAGGTGTGGATCAGAGGACCCTTATACAAACGAGAGGCTCTCCAACAGATTCCACCTACATACAGCTGTTAAACAGTTACCTCAAAGATCGGCACTTGCAGGTTAAAGTTGGCGAAAAACTATACTAAGCAGTGACCTTGACTGCTGGGAAACCCCTACAATTGATTTTTCAATACAATACCCAAAGGTACTACATTGACCAAGAAGCGAGTGTTCTTTACCTGAAAATTTTTTATTTTCCCGAACCCTTACTAATTGAAGCAAGGTAACAAAATTATTTGTCACCATTAAGCTAGAAGCACGTTAGCTCTTGTCTGCCGAGATTTCCGGTAACATTAGAATGTTCGCTAATGTTATAGTGGGTAATGGGTCATTTGTTATTTCCACCTTAGTTGTCATACACTAGTAAATATTATTAAATTTTGTCTGACAATGCCAACTTCTACCTACCTAGACGTAGCCGGAAGAAACGTAAATACCAGGCTAACTACCAAACGCGTAGAGTGGGGGGGGGATTCAGCTAGATGCCAAAAAAAAACACATCGCCCACGATTATTTATTAACCATAAAAATAAATAAAGGATTCTGTACAAACAAGCAAAAAAAAATGAATTGAGCGTTACTATTTCACAGCAAACAATTATGTGATACGAACAATTTAGTACTTTAGATACAAAGTGCGCATCTCGTATTTTACACAAAATAAAACTAATTCAGTAGAAAATAAACATGTGAGAGCTTTTGTTGAGCGTTTTTAAAATTGCACATAATACATTTTGTAAAATAAAATAATCAGTAGAAAAGAATTAACGTGTAAGAGCTTTTGTCAAACATTCTTAAATTTTACATAATACCTTTTGCAAAATAAACTAATCAGTAGAAAAGAATAAGCGGGTGGGAACCTTTGTCAAACAACCTTGACAATGGCACATCATATCTGTAGAGTGACAAGCAATGGTCCCACAGTGGCACGTTTCTTATCAAGCAACTACACCAAACGCTGCTAAGGAATCCCTTGATATACACAAAATAAAACAAATTGTATACCTGCATGTGTCGGGATACCCAGCTTACACGCCATCGGGAGTGAATCAGCACCGCATCGCCACGGTCGTCGGGATCTATTTACCCTGTTACCATGCCGGCACTAGCGATCTACAGGCAACGGCAACTTACACAAAAAAGAACCAATTTGGCCTCCAGCTAAGAGCTAAAAAGAGAATCTTATTAGGATAGGTAAGCGCGGAAAAACTCACCGATACACGCAAAATACCTCATACTTGTCAAACAAAAAAACGTGCATCGCTCTTGAAGTACTGGGACGAATAATGTAAAAAATATTTCAACGCACAAGCTGCAAAAACAAATTAAAAATTGGTTCAAATAACACGAGTTAGAACTGCAATCCTCGCGTTATCAAAATGCGATTAGCAAACTGGAAAACACGCTATCAAATAATAGTAGGATCCATGATTTCGACAAGTCTGTAGATGGGAAACACAAGAAAAAGCAATTATACGTTATCGGAATGTTTAACAAATTAACGGATACCTAAAACAAGGTAATGACTATTTAATTTATCGAACAAATTTTTGTTTTAAAAGCAAAATGGATTTGAGTAAAAATCATGTTACAGCGGGCTTATTCTGAACAGGTACACAATGTAGGGTATGGTTGGAAAATTTAAAAATAGAAATGGAATTTATTCAAGCGGGTAATGCCTTAATCAAGAAAAAAAGGGTATCTAATTTATGTTGAAAAATAAACATAACAAACTACACTGAAATACCGGAGATATGAAGAAGTTTCCGATAGTTAGTTGCTTACATCCGACTATAGAGGGCGCATAAGAAATGCTTTGTATATATTAATATACTATGATTCCGTTATAATTCAAGATCTTTGTTGGTTGTTTTGCAAAGAGAAATGCGTCAGTCTGATGAGCTGCAACCACAGCGAAAACAGTCATTAGTTTTTGTCTTCGTAAAATAAACAAATTAACTTTTGTTCACTATTATTAAACTAATTTCCAGGAAAAATTATTTGTGATGTGGTTATACACATTGGAAGTTTTTAGAGACGAGAAAACCCGAGACAAAATGAAACTTTAGGTAATGATTGCATTTGGCTTGTTATGGAGATGTTGAAGTGAAACCTTTTTAAAAGAGGAAAACAGTATTTATGTTAAGATATGCTTATTCAGAACGATTCACAGCTAATAGTGAGCTTATACTATTTTTATTTATAGAGGAGTGAAAAGGCAACAGAAACTATTTCCAAGAATATTTCTTGGTTGCTCGACACTTGCTCTGACAACAGTGATTGTGCAAGCAGTTGGTATTTTCTAGTTTAATTTTTTTGTTTTGATCAATGTTATGGCCCGCCATTGCGTAAGTTTTTTTAAGGTTACCCGCCTTCCGGTAATAATACTGGTACAATCAACCGCTACAAATGCTTGTCTCGGTAACTTTTCGTATTTCCGAGTCGAATAAATATTAAATGAAACAAACAATTTGGCCATACACAACATTGTTTTAAAGAACAGCTGGTTCTACAATATGTAATACTGTTTTCAAACAAACCTTCCGAAGATAATATACTAATATAATAATTTGCTAGTATAATAATATACTAATTAAACAATCTATAAACCACTCTGTATGAAGTTTTAAAACATTGACTAATTAATCATGTACATGAATTTATTCAATATTTTAACTAAATGATGTATTAAACGTACTTCGCCATTTTTTAAGAATTCAGATAATAAACAACAAATTAGCAGCCATAAAAAGCCGTGCCTCTTTTATTAATTAATTGGAATAAACGATAAGCTTTAAAACTACTTTACCAAACAGTAATGATCAAGGATCAAGTCAAATCATGTGTGATGGATGATGTTTACAACCAATATCTTCAGATTTCATTTAATAACCAAACGTATACTTGAATATGCAATATTCATTTAGAACGCCATTACCACTTTAAAAACACTGACTAATTAATCGTGAACATGAATTTATTCAATATTTTGACTAAATGATGTATAAAACGTACACCGCCATTATTTAAAAATTCAGATAGTAAACAACAAATTCGCAGCTGTCAACTATCAACTAAAATTTTAATGTTCTTCCTAAATTAGCGCTGCAAATAAAGAGTATCACAAATAACTATAAGCAAACTTTTAACAAACTATTGTCGATAAAATCACAGGGAATTAACGAGGACCTATATTACACAATTATAAAGCAATTTTAAGATTGCAGGCCCTCCGAAAAGCTTTAGATTTCTTAATAAAATTTTAGGGGAATCCACAATGATTGCTTCGCACTAGTTCCGTAAAACGTTTGTTACTCGCGCCTGCGTGGAAGGTTGCCGATACGACTGTGTTTAAAACGACACAGGGATGTTTATAGTTTTAGTGCCTGAATATGACACAATTCACAATACATATTAATATAGTTTGAAAGCTTTTTAAATTGGTTGAAATCTAATAATAGAACCTTGAAAAATATAAAGTAATTGGTAGTGAGAATTTAAACCAAAATTCTGTAAATTAGGGAGCGTGGCATTTATACGTGTCACAAGATGCTTTTAAGTAAAGTGGCAAACAACTGCGGATTCCATTAAAAAAAAGTGCATGTTTATATTATAATCTCCAAATTGTGGTGAATTTTAAATTGAACATTTTTTAAACTTTGAATTTTATTTACCCACGAGTTGCCACAATTACAGGTAAATTACATATAACCTAATACGGTGTTCACACGTTAATTTTTGTTTGATGGTTATCCAAACCCGGTGGAGTGGAAAGCTTTTATAGCCAAAGTGTGGGACTCTTCTTGCGGCATACCCACTAAAACTACTCCCTCCTGGCGTGTGCGTCTGCCAAATGACTCCGCTCCACTGCAGCCTAAAAAGCTTATTGTACTGAACCTGGTTAAGTTGATTAGTATACAAGTCCTGGGTCTATCAGTGGATCTACTATATATAAGTGCCCCACCGATTGAACTCAGTCTTTGCACCTTTCCCTTACAAATCCAAAGTTCCTAGCTAAGGGCTATGTCGCAGTCCCTCATCAGCTTACATCGTGGACGGGTTTGACTCCGTCTAAGTCCCAGATTCGACTTTCTTGGCTTTCCTCAGCTTTCTGCGCTGAGCTCCCGAAAGCCTCTTTGCTTGCAGTCCAGTGCCTGCAAGTTTCTTTATAGTACTCTCCATGTCTGGTGTTTCAGACACCGGTTTTGCAAGCGGACTTGCATCCCAGGTCTGCATCACCTCTATGGATACATTTTGGTTACCTGAGGAGTCCCCCATTGCTGGTTTCACCTCTTCAGGTTCAGTTTTACTAGTGGTACCAATATTATTCATGATTGTTCCCACGAGTATGAAGGAGGTAAATGGTCGCCATGCTAGGCGCCCCCTGTTGGCATGGAAGGCGTGAATAAAACAGAGTGTCGCCCTGTTCCCCGAGTTTTGGACCGATTGGGACTGGTCAACTATCCAGCCACGCATCTCTTGGGCTCGGTCTTACAACACAGGATTTAGGAATTTTTAACGAGGTTGTATCCTCTTGGTCCGGGCGGTTAAGCCAAGAACCCCACACCCTCTTGCCCGTGGCACATGACCACGACGTTAATCTATAAAGCACATATATCAAACATTTAAAGGACAATACTTTAATTTAAATAAAAAAATTATGTAAAAACGTTGACATCATTTTTTGATATATCAATAAATGGCTGTAATTGTAATACAAAAGAAAATCGCCGTTTTCGGATTTTGACGTTGAATTGATCTCATTATAGTGGTCTGTAATGGCGCAAACAGTTTTTTTGTATCTTTATCATGACATAGTTGTCTAATTACCAATTTGAGGCACCCTGCACGAGAAATTTCCTGAGAGTTTGGTATTTTTGGGATTTAAAGTCACTATATTTTACAAATTATCAAAAATTGAGCTTACAAAAATTCTAGACCGAGCTTCAAAGTCCAGCTCCGCAAATCTTAATAACAAATTAAAATTTATTAGGAATTAAGTAATGCATATTTTCATACTTTTGAAACTGTCACATCCCGTGCATTATTTGAATAATCGCTTTGAAGGCGCTATAATTACAAAGTTTGAGTCCAGCCACCATTACGAAACCTGAAACAAACTTTTGCTTACATCTGTTCACTAATGGATTATTTGACTTGTTTTATGTTGTGTACATATTATAAAGACACTTCCAAATCCCTTAACGCTAGCAAATCGGGTAAGCGAAACCAGCCTAGACACCGTTAGTTTCCAACAAATTTAGCAATTATATAGCAATTTGCTTTCCCTTTTGAGAATAGCAAGAAAGCGCAGAATGGGAAGCGGCAGATTCGATTGTTAGAGCTAAATGTGGTTTTGTTGTTCATTTGCCGAGAATGCTTTGATAAACCTTAGTTTGTTTGGAAATCGTTCAAAATAATGTGTGTAAGTTACAAAGGAAGTAGCTAGGAAAGCAGTCACGCTAAACTTTGTAGCTCACTGACCAGCCTAAAAAGTTATTTGATTGAGGACATTTGTACGGGATTGTCTAGTCGCATCGGTATTATTCTAGCACCCTTATCACTTGTAGGTTCGGACAGTGTGATTGTAAGCATTTAAATCATTATGACATTTTGTTGATAGCTCATTAATTTGATGTAGATGTTAAACGGAATGATGACAAGATATTTGACAATAGCTACTATTTTAGTGCTGCCTAAAGTAGCCTCATTTAATACCTCTAATACGCTAATAAATACCTACAATTCTATCTCATTTCTTTAACACATTGCTTTTCGGTAAAGCTTTCGATGGTTGCTCTCCAACTGGTTCCTTAATTTGTATGACATTAATTTTATAATTATGAGTTCGATGGTTCCATGCTCACACTTGCAGTTAACCTAGTTAGCGTAACTCGAAGCTATGATTGGGAAGATTATAAAGCTTTTACGTATGGAGATGTTACGGTTAGTAGCTGGAGCTAGCAAATCAAACAAGCTGCTCCTTGAACCACATAGAAAAAAATTTTAGCGTGTCCAAAACCCAATCCATATTAAAACAAGTCGGGTAACTTACATTTGTTTCAATTACTTAGAAATACTACCACTCCCGAAAATTTTTGCTTGAATTTAATACTTAGTTCACCATTGTTTGCGTGAGCGTGATTCGAGACTTGTTTTTAATGCAGTGATTTTGCAGATATAATATTATTTGTCTGATGTTATAACTGCAACAAGAAATGATAAACAAAGTGAAAAGGCTACTTTAAAATTTTTGGATTCATACGCAAAACACAAAAGTCTCTGACAAGCTAAAACTATTCAATGTTCAAATAACCAATCTCGCATTCAGGCATCCTACCAGATCAAAAGCTGTCCACTCCATAATTTGGCGCCCTCTTACAAATGAATGAAGTTTCACAATAAATGTCAAAATCTTTAAACAGAAGATAAGCACTTACAATAAATTGAACAAAAGGCTTTTTTATTAAAGCACATGTTGTTGTCCTTCGTGTGGGCGGCGTCTGAAAGCATGTAGGCTTGGCTTGATTACTTGTTTAATAAGTATAAGCAAAAATAATTATAAGTTTCATAAATACATGAAAATAAAAATGAGATAGTTAATGTTGAATGATTTTAACAGTTTGAAGCAGTTCGGAAGTCTTTGGTAATTTTCGGAAATCTTTAGAAAGCTGCGTGGTTGCTTGTGGAACCAAAATATATTTAAACACTTGTTGAATGAATGTAATACAGTTTAAAGAGGTGTAAAAGTCTTCAGTAGTCTTCAGAACTCTTTGGAAGGCTTCGGAGTTTGCTTGTGAGGCCGAGTAGGAACTTGAATAACGGTAGTTACAAAATATTTACAAGTTTGAAGAGGTCTAGACGTCTTCGGCGGTCTTCGGAACTCTTCGGAAGGCTTCGTGTTTTAGTTGTGGGACAACGTTAAGTTGCAAACAATTATGATATGAGATTAGAACTATTAAATGAACATATATACAATCATAGAGGGGTTCAGAAGTCTTCGGTTGTCTTCGGAACTCTTCGGAAGGTCTCGTGTTTTTCTTGTGAGACAACGTGAGAGTATGAAGAATTATGGAGTGGACGCATGTTCAGTTTGGAGGGGTTCAAAGGTCTTTGGTGATCCTCGGAACCCTTCGGAAGGCGTCGTAGTAGTGGTGCCCTAGTCCTCGTCGAGTGCGTCGCCGTTGAACTCTTCGAATTTGTCGTCCCGGTGGTAGAGTTGACAGACGTAATCACAATAACAACTTGGTGAAGTATGGAACTGAGCTCGACACCCATACGTAGTTTGTTAACTATTTATTGAGGAATTATAGTGACGTGCCCTAGCTACAGCGACGGACAGCGTCACTGTCGGAGACTACGCATACTATGGAGAGCACTGCGCGCTTAAGTATAGCCGGCTATGGAGGGCACTGCTCACTGGAGTATTTGCAGGCTATGGGGAGCACTACATGATGATTTCTTGTGCTATGGTGAGCACTAACGAATGTCTTTGGAAGAATTTGCAATTATATTTATACACTTCCATTTCCTATGCTTCCTATGTTGAAAAACGTTAATGGTGTCTTTAACCAATGAAATTGTGTGTTTTAATTTTGAGTGTAAAAGAATCTCCAAATTTTGTTTGACCAATGAGCGTGCTGGTTTTTGGGTACTACAAAAAATGGGTTGGAAATTCGCGCGATTCTTAGTTTGTTCCGTGTTCAGCTCGTGTATTTTGATATAGTCAACTGCAATTCTTTAGTTTGTTCTGTGTTCAATTCGGGCATGGTGATATAGTCAACATTCCCCCTCGCTGAAGAGTGTAGCGTAGCTAAGTTGTTGCGAGGAAACGGCAAAATATTTGAGCCTGTGGCGGCGTTTACGTTTACGCTTTGTGCGGCGGCGTCGGGCTTCTCCATGATTGCCTGCTGCTGGATGGGATGATTGTGGTCGAAAAGGTACCTGTTCTTGGGACATCCATCCACAGGTATGCCTTTCTGGTTGTGCGCTTTGCACATAGTAGGGCAGAATGACGCGGGCTGCGTGGTTAGCTCGAGGTCTGCATGTTTCTGTGTCCAGTGCTAATAGGCTGATGCTAGGCTGTGGTAGTCGGTTGGGCTGACCTATCGATTACTGGATGGACTTCTTTTCCAGGGCTGCTGGGCAAAAATTCGTCTGCAAACTGGTTAATTGCAGTAGACGTGAGTGGTCTGTTGGTGGCGACGTACGTCACCGTTGTGTAGCAGCGTTGGACCTTTTCGTAGTAGTCTGCTGCTTGATGGGATAGTTGTGATTGAAAGGGTACCTCTTCTTGAAACATCCGTCCACAGTTATGCCTTTCTGGGCGTGTGTCTTGCACATATTTGGGCAGTTCGACGATGGCGGTGTGATTAGGTCGTGGGCTGCATGTTTCGGTGTCCAGTGGTAATAGGTTGGTTCTGGTTGTGGTAATTGGTTGTACTAGACTGTTGACTACTGCTTAGAATTCGTACCGAAGGTTGCTAAGCAAGAATTCAGCTGAAATCTGGTAAGTAGTAGTTAGTGTATGTGGCCTGCTGGCGGTAACCGGCGTCACCGTTTCGTTCCACTGGAGCGTCTTACGGTTATGTGCTAATCTATGGAGCCTTGTTCGTAATTCATCACTACTTTCTGGCGTTGAAGCCAATATTCACCCAGAACGATATCCTCAGCGATGTTTGCGACTACCAAGAAGGTTTCGTGGTCTATCACTTTCCCGAGGATGAATGTCGTGCGGAACATGCCTATGATTGTCATCTATGTCCCTGCTTCGGCTAGATAGGCGGAGGTATGATAGCGTTCTGCCCGTGAATCTGCGGGTATTTGATATTCCCTAATCATGCACGTCGATGCTCCTGTATCTAGTAGTGCGTTGAAGGTTATCTTTTGTATGGTGACGGGAATCCTTGGTAGTGGGTCATCGTGGGTAATGTTTAGTCGCGCCAGTTCGTTTTGCCCGACCGGGCTGTAGTCTGGCGTTGCTCGGTCTTGGTTGGGCAGTCTCGGTGCAAATGTCGTTGTGGACAGAATGCACACCTCGGTAGCTGCTCGGTTGTGCGTGGAAATCTAGTTGCTGGCGTTGGGATGGTTGTCCATTTTGCCGTCTCTTTTATGTTTCCTTCGATTTTTGTGAGGCGGGAGACCATATTCCATACTGTTGTCGGCATGTGACACTGAATTGGGTTCCTCAGTGTCGGCAGGAGGAGATCTATATACAGCTCTATGTCCGGTTAGGTGTTTAGTTTTAGGCGGTGGACTTGTCGCACTTTGGTACCGAGGAAGGCGACTATTGGATGAGACGCGATCTGCTTCTATCCATAGTACTCGTAGGTTATTTTGGCTCTAATGATTCGACTGTCGTACTTGTCCAGAAAAAACCTTTTAAATTCACTGTAGGTAAGTTGGAACATCGCGTATGCTTCCCAGAGTGTGGCTGCTTGGCCTCGGAATTAAGCGGTCGTTGTAGGTACATTCGCGTCCATCACTTCCATCTGTTGAAGGAATTCTGCGGATTCCTCCAGAAGGGTGCCAGAGAATATAGGTTTTTGTGCTTCGGAAGTCGCTGTGACGACTTGGTACAGGTCCTCCGCTAGCGCCTTAATTGTGACCATTTTGCTGATTTGTTGTGTTTGTTGAGCGCCACTGGGTTGTTGAGGTCCCAAACCTGTTGGTGGTTGTGTGATTTTCTGGGTTGGAGGCAGCTGGTTGGTATCCGGCTGGACGTGTGATGTAGTTTGACTCCTCGTCTCGGACATGTTGATGGTTCTTTCAAGAGCGCTGTTTGTAAAATCTTCTGTGAAAACAGCCCAATCACGTTCGACGCCACTTGTTATCGTTCGGGTGGGCGGCGTCTGAAAGCATGTAGGCTTGGCTTGATTATTTGTTCAATAGGTATAAGCAAAAATAATTATAAGTTTTATAAATACATAAAAATAAAAATGGAATAGTTGAAATTGAATGATTTTAACAGTTTGAAGCAGTTTGGAAGTCTTCGGTAATCCTCGGAAATCTTCAGAAGGCTTCGTGGTTGCTTGTGAAACTAAAATAAACTTAAACACTTATTGAATGAATGTGTATACAGTTTAAAAAGGTGTAAAAGTCTTCGATAGTCTTCGGAACTCTTCGGAAGGCTTTGGAGTTTGCTTGTGAGGTCGAGTAGGAACTTGAAAAACGGTAGTTAGAAAATATTTACAAGTTTGAAGAGGTTCAGACTTTTTCGGCCGTGTTCGGAACTCTTGTGTTTTACTTGTGGGACAACGCTAAGTTACAAACAATTATGATATGAAATTAAAACTA
Source organism: Platerodrilus igneus (assembly GCA_036346225.1). Taxonomy (NCBI): domain Eukaryota; kingdom Metazoa; phylum Arthropoda; class Insecta; order Coleoptera; family Lycidae; genus Platerodrilus; species Platerodrilus igneus. Next base: position 4,589,089 of record JARFIW010001403.1, read on the forward strand.
TTAAATAAACATATATACAAGCATAGAAGAGTACACAAGTCTTGGGTTGTCTTCAGAACTCTTCGAAAGGTTTCGGAATTTATTTGTGAGACCAAGTAAAAACTTGAACAACGATAGTTAGAAAATATTTACAGTTTTAAGAAGCCCAGACGTTTTCGGTGGTCGTCGGAACTCTTTGGAAGGTTTCGTGTTTTTCTTGTGAGACAACGTGAGGGTATGAAGAATTATGGAGTGGACGTATGTTCAGTTTGGAGGCCTTCGGTGATCTTCGGAACCCTTCGGAAGGCGTCGTGGTAGTAGTACCTTAGTCCTCGTCGAGTGTGTCGCCGTTGAACTCTTCGAGGTTGACGTCCCGGTGGTAGGGTTGACAGACGTAATCACAATAACGACTTGTTGGTGAAGTATGGAACGGAGCTCGACACCCATACGTAGTTTGTTAACTATTGATTGAGGAATTATAGTGACGTGCCCTAGCTACGGCGGCGGACAGCGTCACCGTTGGAGAATACGCAGGCTATGGAGAGCATTGGGCGCTGGAGTATTTTCAGGCTATGGGGAACACTGTAAGATGATTCCTTACGCTATGGTAAGCACAAACGAATGTCTTTCGAAGAATTTGCAATAATATTTATACATTTCCATTTCCTATGCTTCCTGTGTTGAAAAATGTTAATGATGTCTTTAACCAATGAAATTGTGTGCTTCAATTTTAGAGTGTAAAAGAATCTCCAAATTTTGTTTGACCAATGAGCGTGCTAATTTTTGGGTACCACAAAAAATGAGTTGGAAATTCTCGCGATTCTTCGTTTGTTCTGTATTCTGCTAGTGCATTTTGATATAGTCAACTGCAATTCTTTAGTTTGTTCTGTTTTCAGCTCGGGCATGGGGATATAGTCAACAATGTAAGCAGTGCTGGTACATTTAATAGCCCTAACAACCGACACTGGTTTCACGAAAATAACCAGCAAACAGGTACGAGGCGTGAACAAAACTGTTTTGGCTTGAACATTTGTTGCTAGTAAAAATCGATACCATATTTTTGAAGGTAAATTTACAGCTGTTCGCTATATTGAAATTCTGCATACAAACTTCTACGATTTACCGAAGGATCTGCCTCTAAAAAATAAACGTAAAAGTGCGGGTCAGATAAGATAGCTCGCCCCCCTACAAAGTCAGAGTCTCTTGTATTTATTTGAATAGGAGATATCCCTCGACTATATGAGAAATCGCTTTCATTGTGATCCCTAAATGCCAGACTTAATTTTCCCAAAAGATGAATTACTTTAATTAAATTACTAATTATCTCCCTATTTTGTCTAATTAGTTTACCACTTAAAGTTTGTATTGGTCATTCAACGAAAATTTTATACTCTGATTTTTTCCGAATAAGTACAGCTTCTTTTGATTAGCAATATGACTTGCAGAACCCATGTGTCTTTTCTCATATCTATAAATATTGTTAGATCATCGTACCCTATCGTATTTCACGAGAAAGCAACAAACTCAAGAAGCAAAAATTTTATTCAAAATCTTGCAACCACAAAGCCAGGTAAACCTGGTAAACCAGGTACGCCTAGTATACCTTATCACTAAAATGTGTAACATGTGATTTTAATTTCGTTGCATTTGTTAAATTTAATTGGCGATTTGCTATGATCTCAATTTTATCAGCAAATGAATGCGTGTTAAAGGTCTTAGTCTTAAGTTTTCAATAATGCAACCACATGTATCAGTATCAGCGGTTGAAGAATCTTTTTCAACAAGTGCGTAGCTGGTAGAGATCGTGAATGCGATTAGCACAATCACATCACCTAACACTCTCAACATTCGCTTTTAAACCAGGTACAATTAGTTGTATTTTAATTCTACGAAATGCTTGTTACTGTCAGTCAAATTATTTAATTTGGAATTTTTGCTTATCCAATAAATTAAATACTACACACAAGGCGAAAATTTAAATAAAATGCGCTCCAACAATAACATTGAAACGTTCCCTTACAGCTTGTCAACAAAGTACTTTGAACGGATTTGATAGTGTATGCATTTCACAAACCGTGGGTTTTATATTGAAAGTGGTGTGAAGAGTAGCAATGCATTCAGATAATCGCATACATTGGCGTTTTCTATATTAAGCTTAAAATCTATAAGAATCAAAGTTTGTATACAAATTACGAATCCTAGTGCTAAAAGAACCCTTAATATGTACAACATGAAACTGTGTTTTTAAATTTATTATATTGTATAATAATATTTTGAAAAGAGGAATATGGACGACTTATAGTTTGACTTATAGTTTTAAAAGGGATGTAACGCATCACTCGCTACTCGCTACTGAATAAAGTTAAAGTTAAAATCGACACCAAAACTATGTTATTTACTAATAAATTATCAAACGTTTAAAAATATTCTTCAAACTAGGTAATTACTTTTACTGATTTTTTCTCTATTCACCCCAGCGTCCCTTTTCACCCCGCTCTATGGTACTAAATAGTGAACCGTCACATAGTTAGAAATCGTATTTAAACTTCTTTACATGTTTGGTGCTTATATTGTTGAGTAAGTGACAGAAAACTTGGAAAACGTCTCATTTTAATTTCCGTTTCAAGTATTAGACATATTTGTTTACATTTTGTATATCAACTTATAGTTTAAATTACCAAAATTATTTTTATGGAAAACGTTATAATTACATAGCGTAGCCTACAACAGCCTTGACGTCTCCTTAAATAAACTTTTGCTTATATCCGTGCGCCAGTGAGATTATTCGAGTAATTTTATGCTGTTTACGTATTAGAAAAGCCCCTTTAAACCCTTGGCCAAAACAAATCGGATAAGCGAAACCGCTTCAGATAGCGTTAATTTCCGACAAATTTAACAATTGTGTGGCAATTTGTACTCCGTGTTGAAACAGTTGGAACGCATAAAGAGGGCTGCAGCAGATTTCATTGTTAGAGCTAAATTTGGTTTTATTGTTCATTTGCAGAGAAAATGTTGATTAATTTTATTTTATCTTTGAATTGCTGGAATTTAGGGATTGAAAGAAATATAGGGATTTGCAAGCAATAGTTTTGACACCCTAGATAACATTCAAATCACATTTTAAAGAAAAACGAAGGTATATGCTACTTTATCCTCTTATACACAAAATCGGGATGAAAATATCAATTCCTATTTGATACCAATTTTACTGTACGAGCATAGTTCAATGGAAACACGTTTAGAGGCTGTAGAGTCGTGTTTATTCATCGAATTGAAGAAAAGTCTCCATTAACAGTAACGCATGGGTTTCACTGGTAGGTTCCCTATTGGCAACATTTTTGGGACTGTATACGGCACCATTCTATAACAGCAATATATACCTCAGCATCCAACTTGAACCGCCGTCCTTTTATTGATTGTTTTAGTATTCCAAAGACGTTAAGGTCCCATGGGAACAAATCGGGAGTGTAAGTTGGAATTAATAAAATTTCCCATTTCATATGACGAAGTAGATCTTGATTGACTGAACTACAAGGGGTTGAGCATTATCTTGCAAAATAATAACGTTTGTGAACATTCGTGAACGTTTATTCTTGATGCTGGCACGTAAGCACTTAAAGTGACTACATAGCACACATCGTTGATGTTGATACCGGATTCTTTAAAATCGAAGAACAGCACACCACAGTAATCAAAAAATACGATCAACATTATTTTCTACCAGAAGTTGAGATCGAAATTTGTCGCCTTCGGAGACTTTGCACGTTTTCACTGCATACTCTGACATTGACATTTGGGTTGATAGTGATAATACCAAAGCTCATCATCAGCATTGGTGTAGAAAAGCATAACCTTGTTGTTGGTTGTGCATCAAATGTTGTATTGATAAGACCGAACACATATTCTTCTACTTATCAGTAACCAATCGTGGGATCCACTGAGCGGCAACATTGTGATAGCCAAGACTATGAAAGATGGAGTGAAAAGTTCACAGGTTGATGTTTAACATTTAAAAAAGTTCTGTAGCTATGATACGTCTATTTGTGAACAATACAGTTTCCAGTTGTGCCACATTTTCATCAGGTGTTATAATACGTGCGGTCGGGGGACGGGCCAAATCTTTAGCGGATCCTCTTCCCTATGGAAATTGATTGTATCTACCACTGCCGTATGAGAGTAACTACAGTCACCATACGTAACGTTCATTCTATTATAAATTTCCATTGGTGACACCCTGCAGCAGCCAAAATCTGAATTGCAGCACGCAGATTATTCTTAAACGGAGTTTCCATCGTAGATGCCATTTTTAATCCACAACATTTAGAAAAAAGTAATCTGCAAATATTTTTCACAGATGCATCAGTACTACTTATACAAACAATATGCACAAATGAACCGCGCTGTCATAGAAACGGAACCATGGCTACGATGATCGAACGTGTTTCTGCTGAACTATCTTCGTAGGACGAAATCTAAAATTGACATAATATAGCAATGGTTTAAAATTTCATCGTTATATTCTGATTGGTCTTAAAACGTTTTAATGTAGGATTCTGTTTTTTAATAACGTAAATTAAGAATTTCGTAGAAAAAAAGACACAAAAAAGGAAATGCTTGTCAAATCAAAATGTTTTTGATTCAATTTAAAACAACTTTTTTCGGCTAACCACACTTGACATTCAGAATGAAAAACGTTTTTCTACCCTATCGTATTTCACGAGAAAGCAACAAACTCAAGAAGCAAAAATTTTATTCAAAATCTTGCAACCACAAAGCCAGGTAAACCTGGTAAACCAGGTACGCCTAGTATACCTTATCACTAAAATGTGTAACATGTGATTTTAATTTCGTTGCATTTGTTAAATTTAATTGGCGATTTGCTATGATCTCAATTTTATCAGCAAATGAATGCGTGTTAAAGGTCTTAGTCTTAAGTTTTCAATAATGCAACCACATGTATCAGTATCAGCGGTTGAAGAATCTTTTTCAACAAGTGCGTAGCTGGTAGAGATCGTGAATGCGATTAGCACAATCACATCACCTAACACTCTCAACATTCGCTTTTTAAACCAGGTACAATTAGTTGTATTTTAATTCTACGAAATGCTTGTTACTGTCAGTCAAATTATTTAATTTGGAATTTTTGCTTATCCAATAAATTAAATACTACACACAAGGCGAAAATTTAAATAAAATGCGCTCCAACAATAACATTGAAACGTTCCCTTACAGCTTGTCAACAAAGTACTTTGAACGGATTTGATAGTGTATGCATTTCACAAACCGTGGGTTTTATATTGAAAGTGGTGTGAAGAGTAGCAATGCATTCAGATAATCGCATACATTGGCGTTTTCTATATTAAGCTTAAAATCTATAAGAATCAAAGTTTGTATACAAATTACGAATCCTAGTGCTAAAAGAACCCTTAATATGTACAACATGAAACTGTGTTTTTAAATTTATTATATTGTATAATAATATTTTGAAAAGAGGAATATGGACGACTTATAGTTTGACTTATAGTTTTAAAAGGGATGTAACGCATCACTCGCTACTCGCTACTGAATAAAGTTAAAGTTAAAATCGACACCAAAACTATGTTATTTACTAATAAATTATCAAACGTTTAAAAATATTCTTCAAACTAGGTAATTACTTTTACTGATTTTTTCTCTATTCACCCCAGCGTCCCTTTTCACCCCGCTCTATGGTACTAAATAGTGAACCGTCACATAGTTAGAAATCGTATTTAAACTTCTTTACATGTTTGGTGCTTATATTGTTGAGTAAGTGACAGAAAACTTGGAAAACGTCTCATTTTAATTTCCGTTTCAAGTATTAGACATATTTGTTTACATTTTGTATATCAACTTATAGTTTAAATTACCAAAATTATTTTTATGGAAAACGTTATAATTACATAGCGTAGCCTACAACAGCCTTGACGTCTCCTTAAATAAACTTTTGCTTATATCCGTGCGCCAGTGAGATTATTCGAGTAATTTTATGCTGTTTACGTATTAGAAAAGCCCCTTTAAACCCTTGGCCAAAACAAATCGGATAAGCGAAACCGCTTCAGATAGCGTTAATTTCCGACAAATTTAACAATTGTGTGGCAATTTGTACTCCGTGTTGAAACAGTTGGAACGCATAAAGAGGGCTGCAGCAGATTTCATTGTTAGAGCTAAATTTGGTTTTATTGTTCATTTGCAGAGAAAATGTTGATTAATTTTATTTTATCTTTGAATTGCTGGAATTTAGGGATTGAAAGAAATATAGGGATTTGCAAGCAATAGTTTTGACACCCTAGATAACATTCAAATCACATTTTAAAGAAAAACGAAGGTATATGCTACTTTATCCTCTTATACACAAAATCGGGATGAAAATATCAATTCCTATTTGATACCAATTTTACTGTACGAGCATAGTTCAATGGAAACACGTTTAGAGGCTGTAGAGTCGTGTTTATTCATCGAATTGAAGAAAAGTCTCCATTAACAGTAACGCATGGGTTTCACTGGTAGGTTCCCTATTGGCAACATTTTTGGGACTGTATACGGCACCATTCTATAACAGCAATATATACCTCAGCATCCAACTTGAACCGCCGTCCTTTTATTGATTGTTTTAGTATTCCAAAGACGTTAAGGTCCCATGGGAACAAATCGGGAGTGTAAGTTGGAATTAATAAAATTTCCCATTTCATATGACGAAGTAGATCTTGATTGACTGAACTACAAGGGGTTGAGCATTATCTTGCAAAATAATAACGTTTGTGAACATTCGTGAACGTTTATTCTTGATGCTGGCACGTAAGCACTTAAAGTGACTACATAGCACACATCGTTGATGTTGATACCGGATTCTTTAAAATCGAAGAACAGCACACCACAGTAATCAAAAAATACGATCAACATTATTTTCTACCAGAAGTTGAGATCGAAATTTGTCGCCTTCGGAGACTTTGCACGTTTTCACTGCATACTCTGACATTGACATTTGGGTTGATAGTGATAATACCAAAGCTCATCATCAGCATTGGTGTAGAAAAGCATAACCTTGTTGTTGGTTGTGCATCAAATGTTGTATTGATAAGACCGAACACATATTCTTCTACTTATCAGTAACCAATCGTGGGATCCACTGAGCGGCAACATTGCGATAGCCAAGACTATGAAAGATGGAGTGAAAAGTTCCCAGGTTGATTTTTAACATTTAAAAAAGTTCTGTAGCTTTGATACGTCTATTTGTGAACAATACAGTTTCCAGTTGTGCCACATTTTCATCAGGTGTTATAATACGTGCGGTCGGGGGACGGGCCAAATCTTTAGCGGATCCTCTTCCCTATGGAAATTGATTGTATCTACCACTGCGGTATGAGAGTAACTATAGTCACCATACGTAGCGTTCATTCTATTATAAATTTCCATTGGTGACACCCTGCAGCAGCCAAAACTTGAATTGCAGCACGCAGATTATCCTTAAACGGAGTTTCTATCGTAGATGCCATTTTTAATCCACAACATTTAGAAAAAAGTAATCTGCAAATATTTTTCACAGATGCATCAGTACTACTTATACAAACAATATGCACAAATGAACCGCGCTGTCATAGAAACGGAACCATGGCTACGCTGATCAAACGTGTTTCTGCTGAAGTATCCTCGTAGGACGAAATCTAAAATTGACATAATATAGCAATGGTTTAAAATTTCATTGTTATATTCTGATTGGTCTTAAAACGTTTTAATGTAGGATTCTGTATTTTAATAACGTAAATTAAGAATTTCGTAGAAAAAAAAGACACAAAAAAGGGAATGCTTGTCAAATCAAAATGTTTTTGATTCAATTTAAATCAACTTTTTTCTGCTAACCACACTTGACATTCAGAATGAAAAACGTTTTTCTCGTAGAAGCTATTTGACTGGAGACGATAATAAAAATTATATTCCTAAAACATTTTGCGACGAGCTCAAATTCTTTTAAGTTTTTTCTACATAGTGGTAGGAACGGGCAATGTTGGTTCCACTTGCTACTCGTTTTTGATTCTGGATCTACGGAAACTTAAATTTCTTTATATTTTCAAAACCTTTCAGCGTTTAAAAATGTGTTTGAGATAATTTTTGGGATTTCACTTTAGGTGAATGTTTGGCCTGGGATCAATCCTTCACCCCCCTCAAAAATCGGGTATACCTTTCTCAAACCTTTTAGAAATATGGCATATCTATTTCTCAAAACCCGAATGCTTAGATTTTATTTCTATTGAAACGATTACCGTGGGTTGAAATTCTTTAAACTTAATATCTTAAACCTCCATCCGACAAATTTGTATCGTTCACTTTTGTTGGGTATTAATTATTTCCATTGCTTGTGATATTATAATTTATCCGGGGTTTTGTAAAATGCCATTTAGTTGGAACGTTGCAATACTTTATTTTATAGTCGTCTGGTTACTAGCTGAAAAAAAGCTTTCAGCTGTTATAATAATTTCAGCGTTATCAAATTTGCATGGTATTGATAGAAAACTAAATCGCTTCTTTTTACTTCTTTATATCAATAATATAGGTTCTACGAACTATTGGTAGTAAAAGAAACTTATTTTATTAAATTCTTTAATAGAAGCAATTTGTCGTATTTTGTATTGTACGGCCTTCATGATACGCGCTGGTTTTTTCTTCTTTTTATTCATTTCCTTTCTAATCATGCATTGGAATACGCTTACAGTTATTTGTTTCTGTTACTTGTATGTTGTTCCTGATCTTCTGCACTGGAAATGCTAGGACGAGCTGTCCTGTATTGAATATTGATGATTGTTCAACTAGAGGAGAGTCCGTAACTATGCAAATAGAACATTAGCAAATTGTAATCCCACTATTATAGTAGTTTACTGACCGTTATTATACGTTTGTTTGTGTTTGCATTCGTCATTAATTTATAAGTAGCTAATAGTAGATTTGATCGCGCTTAAGGGTAACATCTCTCTTAAAAATTCCAACGATGATGCACGTGATGTACCTTTGATCCACTATTTTCTGTAACACCCCCCAGGAAACTTTGGAGAGCGTCGAAACTACGGAAAGCGCTTCGCAAAGCCTGTGCTTAAATTCAAAATCACTTTCAATTAATGCTAGTACACGTAGGTCAATCAGTACATGGTGTTAATTAGCCTTACACATTTTTGTGTTAAAACTTTGCTCGAAAATACTTAAGGATAAAGTTAGTAGAGGTAAAACTCATTTTGCGTATTAAATATTGCAAAAACCCGTTGATTTACTACCATATCAAGTCTATTGTACGTACTCTATTTACTAACGACTTGTTTTCTTTCTCTTTTCCCTCCTCCTTCGTGACCGTGTACGACCCTATCGCTTCACAGCGGAACGGCAATGTCTGTCTTGTATCCTATGGCGTATTATACTTTGTGCCTGCTGAACTCATTTCTTACTTGTTTTGCCTAATCTACTTTACCGCAAGCAGCTAGCCGTAACTGGAATACTTCGTTTTCATCGACCCACTGCTCTACACCAATCCTTCATTTCCTTTCTTTTTATTTGGCCATTCCTTGATTTTTCGACACAATTTGCTTTCATCCTGTCATTTACATAATTTTGGCCCATTCTTTAGTTCAAAGACTTACCATTCACTTTGTTGATTACTGTTCTCCTAGAAGCATACGTGACAAATTTTTCGCACGCTTGACGTATTTTCACTAAGATACTAAAATTAGCCTAGAATATTTACTTCTGGTTGATTAATATGCTCTCATGTCAAATTCGCCCTCAGAAAATGTGAGCTACCTACCCAAGCGCATTGAGTATTCTTCCACAAGGATTATGTGAAAAATTAGGTTTAGAAACGAACTATGAACACAAACTTCCTGTAAATATACCCTTACAAAAAAATTATTATACGATTAGAACTTATTCTAGCTAAATTAAATGACAAAATTCAAGTATCAGTTACAAATAATAAAATTCTAAAAGTAATACTTGCAAAATCCAAAAAGACTCATCCAATTTGTAATGAACGGTATTAAATATCTTCGGTTTCTTGCCTTTAATTTTTAAATTGCCGTTCAAAATCAGTTACTATATTTACATTTAAATCTCTATTTAGAAACCAGTTGCATCCTCGGTTTATTTATTCAATTTAATTTTAAAGTAGCTTCTTACTTAGAAATTTTTCATCTTCATTGTATATTACAAAATCAAATAATTGTATTAGCAATTTTCATATTTATGTACAGGTTACGTTTAACTTTATTTTCATCATTAGAGATCCGTAATTGCAAATAGCACATTAAGTAGTGTATATTTAAATAATCTTCGTGACTTAAATGAATTAATTGACGTTATTACACTTTGCTTTGTGTTTGCACGTCATTAATTGATAAAAATAATAGTAGATTTGATTTGCGCTTAAAGTACATCTTACTTCTAAACTTCCAACGATAATTCCATTGTAAAGAATACGCGCCTTTGATTCAATTTTCTGGGAATTTTGTATTAGCGTTGAACAATACGTTACCTGTTCATTAATGTCGCTTTTGTTTAAATATTTATTTAAGCAAGATCCTTTTTATACACAAAAATACTGTTGACTTAAAATCCATCATTTTTGGACTCGAATGTATTTAGGTTTCCTTTTATCGTGTATGTTGATGCAACAATCCAATTCTGCCGTGCTTGAGTAATAAATTGCCTTGTGTTAAAGTTCGTCGTTTAACGTACGAATAGCTTAGATATACAATTGTTGAGACGTGGGTCACAGGTTTAAAACTATGCAGTCCCAAAGGCAGGTGGCATGGTGCAACGAATACCAGTAACAATTTATAGTTTATCGACCTATTGTCTGTAGAATAACTTATGTACGGTAGATAAATAAATTTCAATTTTGCTTTAATCTTTCTCATTCTTTTGGCCAAATTTTAAGTAGATACGTTAGTTTCAACCTAATTGTTATGTGGTAGTAAACGAAGTTTTAAGTAGTCACGTTATGCAAGTACTTTTAATTATGAAACCAATTTAGTCTAATGTGATGGAGTAGTAAATCCAAAATTTTAGGACTATGTAAGGACTGGAGTATTGTAGCGCTAAATTTTTGTATCTAATTGTTATGGAACACTGAAGCTCAAGTTTTTGTTATGCAGTATTGAAAGTTCAAATTATCAAAGTTGCTATGGAGTATGGTGGCAATTTCCGTAAATTTTATCTTGTATAGAAGTCAATCTGTGAAGCCGTGCACTGTGAACCGCGCGCACCTTTGTATAACTGCAATGTTGTTGATAAACTTTGTCTAGAGGATCATTTGGGGTGTCTTCTCATTCTATCAATTTTCGTTTCCGGAATCATTACGGAATGTAAATAATTTTGAAATTTTTATAGTGATTTAATTGCTACATACTTTTGTTCAGAATTTTACTTTGGATATGCATAAATGTTCTTAAGAACAAAAATTTCTAAAGATAATTTTTGATTGAAGTTACATAAAAATCTGCAACTAGAGTATCCCGTTCATAATTTTTGTCAATTCAGTTTTATTTGACAGCATAATTTAAGTACAGATTAGTCAAATCTACCTATTTGACTTTGATTCAAAAATTAAATTAATTAAAATGTAATTCGATTTTGAAAAGTCAATATATAATAATTATATTAAACCAGAAGGATCTATTCGGAAACAGAACTTTTGGAAATCGATAAGCAAAATTAGGCATTAATTTTTAAACCTATAATAATTTAGCACTAAACCAGAGGTAAAGTAAAGATGGTGGTAAAGCCTTGTTACTTTCTATGACAATATAATTGTAAATCTTTAGAGGATGTGCATAATGTATAATTAATGAATGAGGAGTTTTATGTTGATATTGGGGTCTTTTTCTATGAATATGTTAATAAACTTAGGCGATTTACCATACCAGAAGTTTTTTAGTAGTTAGTTTGACTTACAGAAGAGCAGTTGAGCAGCCGTGGCATACTTCTTTGCGAAGCAGAGATATTTTTAAGTTTTTGTTAGGTATATAAGCAGAATAGGGTTGTAGCATTTTGGTAATTAAGAGATCGCAGCTTTTTCTATAGCGATTTCGCAGAAACCCAAATCAGGGATTTCAGCTTTTGGTGACAACCCCGCACGTTGAGGTGTCGCTAAAAGAATGCTGTGACATCGCCTCGCTTTGATGCGCCGCTAAAAGGGTGCTGTTATACAGATACAGCAAATTGTAAAATTTGAAAGTTTTGACTTACCTTCCTTTCTAATTTTATTTTACCATGGATAGCTCGATTGAATTGACGGGTTTTCTAAATGAAATCAAACACAGCAATATACTAAAGCATTCATACAGTATAAAGTATTTTCTCTCACACAAAAAACGTCGCTTCTTTCAATCATCTAATTAATTCTAACACCTCTTTATTTAATTATCAAAAAGCCTCTTACATTTGTTAGATTTAAATTTACAAAACCAAATCTCTTCTCTTATGAGTAGTTTACCTGGTTTTGATTCTCGCACTTGTAAGGTTTGTTTGGTCAAAAAATCCTTGGCAGATAGTCTATAAAAAAGGTCAGTGTTTCGAACTATGAACACAAACTTCCTGGTAAATATACCCTTACAAAAAAAATTATTATACGATTAGAACTTATTCTAGCTAAATTAAATGACAAAATTCAAGTATCAGTTACAAATAATAAAATTCTAAAAGTAATACTTGCAAAATCCAAATAAGACTCATCCAATTTGTAATGAACGGTATTAAATATCTTCGGCTTCTTGCCTTTATTTTTAAATTGCCGTTCAAAATCAGTTAACTATATTTACATTTAAATCTCTATTTAGAAACCAGTGCGCATCCTCGGTTTATTTATTCAATTTAATTTTTAAAGTAGCTTCTTATCTTGAGAAATTTTTCATCTTCATTGTATATTACAAAATCAAATAATTGTATCTAGCAATTTTCATATTTATGTACAGGTTACGTTTAACTTTATCACTTCTCTATTCATTGTAACATCGTAATTGTTAAATTACTATATGTGTAGTGTATACTTTAAATAACGTCTTCGTGACTTAAATGAATTGAATCGTATTTCTTTACACAATGCTTGGTTGACGCGTATTAATTGATAAACCAAACTAAATAAAAATTTTTGTTTATATACAATATATCTATATTCTAGTACGTTCCAGCTTCGAATAAAATTCCATTTCAAAGAATACGCGCCTTTCTGATTCAATTTTCTGGGAATTTCTTATTAGCGTTGTAACGAATACGATTACCTGCTTCATTAATGTACGCTTTTGTTATAAATATTTATTTAACAAAGATCCTTTATTATACACAAATAATATCTATTTGTTACTTAGAACTCCATCTATGTTTATGGACTCGAAGTAGAATTTAGGTTTCCTTTTATCTGTGTATGTGTTGATGCAACAATCCAATTCTGCGCGTGCTTGAGTAATAAATTGCCTTGTGGTTAAAGTTCGTCGTTTAACGTACGAATGTGATCAGATATACAAGTTTGTTGAGACGTGGGTCAGCAGGTTTTAAAAAACATGCAGTCCCAAAGGCAGGTGGCATGGTGTCAACGAATACCATTACACCAATTTATAGTTTAATCGACCTATTGTTGCTGTAGAATAAACATTATGTACGGTAGATAAATAAATTTCAATTTTGCATTTAATCATTTTCTCGATTCTTTTCGGCGCAAATTTTAAGTAGATACGTTAGTTTCAACCTAATTGTTATGGAGTAGTAAAACGCAAGTTTTAAGTAGATACGTGATATGTCAAGTACTTTTAATTATGAAACGCAAATTTTAGTCTAATAGTGATGGAGTAGTAAAACGCAAAAATTTTATGTAGACACGTAAGGTATGGAGTATTGAAGCGCTAAATTTTATGTATCTAATTGTTATGGAACACTGAAGCTCAAGTTTTTTGTTATGCAGTATTGAAAGTTCAAATTATCAAATGTTGCTATGGAGTATGGTGGAATTTTCCGTAAATTTTATCTTGTATAGAAGTCAATCTGTGAAGCCGTGCACGTGTGAACCGCGCGCACCTGTTGTCGTAACTGCACATGTTGGTTGATGAAAGCTGATGTCTAGAGGATCATTTGGGGTGAGTCTTCTCCAATTCTAACTCAATTTTCGTTTCACGGAATCATTACTGGAAATGTAATAATAACTTTTTGTAAATTTTATATAGTGATTTAAATTGGTACACGTAATTTTTGTTCAGAATTTAATAGTTGGATATTGCATAAATGTTCTTAAGAACACAAAGAAATTTCTATAAGATAACTTTATTTGAATTTACAAGGTTACACTAAAATATACTAGTAACTAAGCACGTGACCCGTTCATATTTGTTTGTCAATTCTAGTTCTTTTTTGACAGCATAATTGAAGTACAGATTAGTTCAAACCATAACTATTTTTGACCTTTGATTCAAAAAATTAAATTAATTAAAAATGTAAGTTCTGCAGTTTATGAAAAGTCAATATATTTAATTAATTATATGTAAACCGAGACAGGATCCTATTTCGGTATCAAACACAAGCTGTAAAACATTGTTAAAAACACATTAATTTTCCTAAACCACTATAATAATTTAGCACTTGCACAATTCATACAAATAATAAGTGACCACTCTTAGCCATTATTAAAGATAGATTTATAAAAAGTCTCAATACGTGTAAAATTGTACAAATGATGTATATATTTCTTTGTAAATCAATAGAAAGTGCACTAAGTTGTTTTATTGCTTTCTTTCATTGAAGTCAACAATAATTTTTCGATACAGGCAAGCAACCATATTTATAATTTTGTTGTAGTGAAGAAGGATAGATTATTGGTATTGTGCTTGAAAATTTTTTGAGGTATAATCTTGACCAGTTAATCTTTTTGCAATTTATTTTTTTGTGATAAAGTGACTAGGCTCTAATGTAGCCCTAGCTTTAAAATGCTATGAAGTGATTAAATTTTCAGATAGTACGAGATCGTTGTTCCAATTCCAGTTTGCAGAGTCATAAGTAAGTATTATATTTCTATGTTTTGCTCGTTAAGGATTTTTTTTCTTTCCGAAGATATCCGTATCTTATCGTCGGATTGTTTCTCATTATAGCTATTATTAAGATACGGTGGCGTCCATTAAAAATTCATTTGTTATCGTATACCATCCTACGACCCTAGCTCATAGCTCTGCCCTAAGTTGAAGAAGCTTAGCTGGCTGGAAGATCTCTTTAGAGGATCCTTTTATACTCAAAGCCATTTTCCATACTCTATATCTTGGGCTTAAACCTTATATAGAAACCCCTCATAATTTATTGAGGCTCTGCCGCCTGTAAGGTAAAGTAAAGACACTATCGAAAAAAATAGTGTAACAGCGTTAAAATCGTCGCGTTTTATCACCTCGTTAGTGTTGATCCACTTATTGGTGACGTGCACGGTTAGTCCTACTCTAGTACATGTACGGTTATTGTAGCGTCGCATACTAATGCGAAAGATAATCCATTTTTATCTATTATTTTAATGTTCCAGCGGCTTCCTCGAATAAACGTTTCTTTATTAATTAGGTCATATTAAATTGGCGTACTTATCTCAATTTCTGTTTACAGAAAATTTTTATTTGAAATGAATTTTGTATCAAAATATTGATAGTTAATTTAAGTTTTAAGCTTATAATGTAGCAGTTGCATTATGAAAATATAATGCCATTTCCATTATTAAATGATAGATTTATAATAAGTCTCAATACGGTGTAAAATTGTACAAATGATGTATATATTTCTTTGTAAATCAATAGAATAGTGCACTAAGTTGTTTTATTGCTTTCTTTCATTGAAGTCAACAATAATTTTTCGATACAGGCAAGCAACCATATTTGTAATTTTGTTGTAGTGAAGAAGGATAGATTATTTGGTATTGTGCTTGAAAGCATTTTTGAGGTATAATCTTGACCAGTTAATCTTTTGCAATTTATTTTATGTGATAAAGTGACTAGGCTCTAATGTAGCCCTAGCTTTAAAATGCTTATGATAGATGATTAAATTTTCAGATAGTACGAGATCGTTGTTCCATATGTCAGTTTGCAGATGTCATAAGTAATAGCTTGATATTTACTAGATGTTTTGACCATTAAGGATTTTTTCTTTCAAATATCGTATCTTATCGTCGGATTGTTTCTCATTATACTATTATTAAATACGGTGGCGATTATTTAATAGAATTCATTTGGATTATCGTATAACATCCTACGACCCTAGTATATCATGCCCTAAGTTGAAGAAGCTTATGGCTGGAAATCTTTTAGAGGATCTTTATACTCAAATCCATTTTCCATATTATATCTTGGGTTAAACCTATATGAAACCCTCATAATTTATTGAGCTCTCCTGTAAGGTAAAGTATAATTACCATTTCAAATACGAACTAGTTGTAAACCAGCGTTAAAGAACGGCTTTTATCACCGGTTAGTTTGACCTTATGGGACTCCGTGTAGTCCGTACTTATACGTCGGTTTTATTAGCTAGTTCGATACTATGCGAAAGGTAATTCATTTATCTATTATTTAATGTTCCAGCGGCTTCCTCAATAAACTTTCTTATTAATTAAACTATTAAATTGCTACTTATTCAAGTCATCTCTTTATTCCAAAAATTGATTATATCTTGCTAAATATATATATGTAATATAATATATATTGATATGATTAATTATAAGGATATGTAATGGCTTTATAATACTGTTGCTTTTATTGAAATTTGTGTTTATGGTAAGACGCACTGTGTTTTAATACACTTAAGGTTAAAGCGTTATTGGATATAATTTTATCTAATTAACTTAATGTACTTTCATATAACAAAATGTATTTTTATGGTAATAATGGCTTATTATTTATGCTTAAATTGTTACTTTTGTATTCGATTTAATTGATTTTAAGGTATTTAAAATAATTAATTATACGTATTGTAAATTATTTGCTGTTTATAATGCTTTACTATAAGGATGATTATTTATTGAATTGCTTTTATGTGTTCACTTAAGTATAAAACTACCCGCTTGATTATACAAAGTAACCAAAGATTATGTAACGAAGGAATGCTATTTATTTCGGAATTCTTTTATCTTGGGGATTTATTTGTAAATTTGCGATTTAATATTCTGTACCTTTATAATGTCAATTATACGTTATATACATTATTATATATATATATATGTGAAACATTGAAGAACTGTAACCGCAACTCTGCTAGCTTTTGTGGTATTTCAATTAATTATTAAATGGTAATTAACTATAACTAAAGTATTATTTTATTTCTCTAATGATCTATTATGGATATATCGAGATTATTTGATTCAAATTTGGATTATTCTTCTATAATTTATCAGTATATATATATATATATATATATATATATATAGGGATATTGATTATAATGTTTTCTTGTTTGTTATTAGACACCGTAATTTGTAATATTTTTGGTATTTTTCATTAATTCACTTAAGTATTTATATACATGAACCTTGTTCCATGTTAGGTATTTATGCAAACTTGTTAGTTTGTAGATTTAATTGTTGTAGTAGGATAATTTAATAATAGGTATTGTAAATGGTTATTTTAGTTTCTTATTATCATTATATGTTTCTTATTTCCTTAATAACATCCGCCTGATATCAAATCAAGGGATTATGTAATGAAAGGACTAATTTAATTTAAAGTATATTTGTGAATACCTAATAAGTTTAAAGTTGGGTATAAAGTTGGTATTTTAACTTTAAGTTTATTTTTATAAACTAATGTAATGATAATTTGTAAAAGATATTGTATTTCATGAATAACTAATTAAAACCACAACTAAGTATTAATTTTAATGCTAATATTACCGATGCAAAGTTTTGATTAAGTTTGAACATAATGTTTAGTTTAATATTTGTAAGAAAGTAGTGTATAATTGACATTAAAGTATTGGAATGGAACAAAGGATAGCTAATAAGCTAGATTTAATAACCGCTTTCCGATGTTAGGAATTAATACCAAAAGGTAATTTAATTTTGTAATCAGGAAAATTGCCTGAAAGTAAGATGGCCTTTGTGGGTAAGTATTATTTTAGTTCTTTTAATGGTTTTCTTTTATCATACATGGTCAAAAGTTTAAGAGTAAGTTCTTTCAAAGTATATTTTTACTGCTAATGATTCTAGGTGGTTATTTGTAATTAATTTTTTAAAACTAAGTAAACCATACCATTTGTAAAAGATATTCAGCTACACTTGTCATGGAATCGTAATTAGAAAGCCACACACTTTTCAATTTTAATTAATTTGGCAAAGATTTAACAAATGTTTAGAGATATTTGAGAGAAAGGTAGTGTATAATCTGACAAGTTTAGGGAACTGAAGCAAAGGAAGCCTATGCGGAATAACCGCGTCCGTGTAGAAATAATACCAAAAGGAATTTTTGTAACTCGACGGTTTGGCGCCCCTGACAAGTAGAGAGCCTTTCTGGGTAAGTAATTAGCACAACATGGTTTGTTTTATTCCAGCCATTTTGTTCTTTCTATTTCTTTACTTTTTCTATTTTCTTGTATAATTTTTTCATAGGAAACCACCGCATTACTGTGGTTAGCTTACGCTCCTTTATATCGTTACGGGGTCCCTGCCCCTTTAGCAAATCAAAATTTATTAACATACCGCTGATTTTACACTTAACACGTTTACTTATGAAGGCAAACACATATTCATATTCTGCATAATTAAATGATTAATGATCTTTCAGAAAGCCTTTATCTAAAAACTGCACATTTCGTCGTGTATTGTTTGTATACCTTCACGTATGGTATCATCATGATATTAAAAAGCAATATAGAACTGGAAGTTCTTTTCAGTAAGTTAACCGACATTTCTGATTATGCTAGAACGGCTCCTTCCGAAAAGGTTATCCAGACTTTAGGCTAAAATGTTAAGAGAAAATAAAATTGAATCCAGTTATGAAATTTCGCAGGATGAAATTTTGAAATACAATTTATCTGTAGAACCTTTCCTGAAAGTGAATGCTAACCAATCAGCTTTCAATGATGTGCTTAATGTGATTAAAGTAAAATATTTATCTCTTAAAGACAACTCTTCAGTGGTTGCAAAGAAATCCCCTAAAACTTTTAAGGATACTTCCTCCATTAGTTCAATACAGCTTCCGAAAATACCGTTTTTCTGCGTAAGTGACCCAATAGGCAACGTTTCGCACCCACTTGGTTTATACCAAAACTTCTTTACTAGATTTATATAGTTGCGCTTTCTCCCGCAGGGAGAAAGCCTATCTCTAATCGCTGATTTAAACCATCTACCGGAATTATATTTTAAAGCATGATAGAAATTACTGGATCGGTATAATAATCGTGCCGCACAGTAAATTTCTATTTAAGTAAAATCTTACGATATACAATCATAGGTTTGCTTTCAGATTTTGTAGATCTATATTTTAACGCTACAAGCTCTTTAAAGACAATTTGGGATGTGATTGGTCTTACCGAGTATATAGTTCTTCCCCTGGATGTTTGTTGTGGTTTGTTGTGTATTTTTCTTAATCTTCTTTGGGAATTAAACCACTCGGAGTTGTTAAAATTATCTTTATTTACGTTTCGATCCATGACCTAGGATCGTTGTCAAAATAAAAAAAATTCAAGTTTGAAATTTGTCACACAAATTGAAGATAAGCTTGATTTATTAATGTTTGATTTGAATACCTTAGGTGAAATTTTTAAAGTTTAGAAGAATGAGTGCCTTCAATTTATGTTGCGCCCTGGGAGCGACTTTACTTGTCTGTTTGACTTTTTTATGCTTATATTTCAAAACAAGAAGAAATTATTTATGAACCTGGGACTAAGCAGATCAGTAATGGAAAGTTCACACGAATTGCGATACCAGAGAAAGGAAACAAAAAAATGAAAGCCACGCTATTACAGTCGAAGATTAGTGTGGGGAGAAGGGCAAAAATTGAAACAAAATAACACACGACTCAATTGGACCTGAAAAAAATTATTAGTATACACACAACATACACATGCAGATAGAACACTAGGCTGTCTAATACAATAAAATACAGTACTCAACTAAAAACAGAAAAGTGAACGGAATAATTATGGGGCTGATTACAGCCACTTATACATATTTATACCCCATAAGACATCAATAAAAAAATATCCCATATGAATATAAATATAGAGATACGACAAGAATATTACCTATTTACTTACTATGTTGACTTTGACGAGCTCATTCAAATAGAATCTATTAAATTTAAGAAACAAAATAAATATTTACAATATTTGCTTTAAACGTAGTCAACACACCAGCATCAATATCTTATCAAAGACCGCAGCTTATGGATAACTATCAAGTGTATATGCAAATTCTAAACCAATTAACTCGGTTATCTGACGATATAAAATACAATATAACACAAACCTACACTAAATCCTTATTCTAATAATGGCATTAAATAATTGTTTAAAGTTTACTCATTAATCTCCTAACATTTCTGTGTTCAAGTAAAACACGTGTACTATAAGTGATTGAGGCTATCGCTACCTACTAACTATAATGACATTTCCTCACACAGGTTTCTAAGAGTTATTGGTAACTGCAATATACGTATTTCAACATAACTCAATCTACGACAGCCAAGCGAAATGTGTTGTTATAAAAATGTTAGGTTTCTGTGTTAAGCCCAGGTAAGCATTGGTTAAAAGAACTAAGAATGTGGGTTAAAATCCGGGTTGAAAATCATTAAAATTTCTATTGAGGAAACATCGCCTTTCAATAACCTACCAGTAACGTAAAAAAGTAAATTTTCACCATAAAGGTTTTGTAAGTGCCCGGATGGGTATATAAGGTATATCGCAAAAGATCCCACGCAAACCAACACTCGAACTACACAGAGCCAGTTCAAGGAATGTATTGTAAAATTGTTTTCTAAAGAATACCTACTGAAAAACAATATAGAATAACAACAGCTTTGAGTATATTTCTAACATTCAAAATTAACACATCGGCTTTATCCAATCACAATTAAACTAGATCATTTAACCACAATAAATATTTAATACTAACATACAACAGGCGGCTTGTATAATTGAGCAAATTTTCAAACGCGGAAGCAATCATTTATTAAAACCGGGTATAGAGTGTTAAATACAGAAAATATTCAAACGAAATAGAACGTAACAAAGATACTATGGGATTTTAATTTGGAATTTTGATAAAAATAAATCACCATATGTACGTGTGTATACTTATTTGAGTGACACTAGGTAAACAAGATAGCCCATTAGTGCGAAGTAACCCAATATCTAACAATATCAAATACATTAAGAAATGTTTCAAATACAAGTTGTAGGATGCGCCCCGTTACACATCTGTAAAATGTTTATAAACATATAGGGGCCTTTGATTAATCGTAGCTCTGTGCCGATCTGTTTTTTAAATTGAACACTATCTTCTACATTACATTTCAATTGCTTCCTTTAAATACTCTACAAGATACTCTTACTCTTTGTTTTAAATGCAGCGTTGCCAAGTTACGATTTTTTTCATAAAATTTTTAAAAATACATTCCCAAATTTAAAAATGTGTAAATATTTGGCAATTTAGTTATACGGGGTGTTTGAAACCATTCCTAAACATTTGCAAACTTCGAATATCAAAACCTTTGTTATTTTAAATGGAATACCCTGTATATTATTTTGCAAGTTAGAAATCTATTAAATTTCTTTAATTCGTGTTTACACTATACTATCTCTAAAACTGCAGTTTTTGAGATATTGACAATTTTGTAGAAAAATTGATATTTTGCTTTAGTAAGATATTATTTCTATAAACAAGTTAATTAAACATGCCGTTAATATTTTTCTAAGTTGGTAATGATACAGAATCATATAGAAAATTGAATGAAAAGAGAGAACACGTTTTATAAGAAAATTAACAAATTGAAATAAATTCAAATAAATGATAACAATAAAGCTATTTACAGTACACACAAACTAGGAAATATTTATTTTATCAAATGTTTAAACTGATCACCATTTGCTTCTACACAGTACTTTTTATTTATTTATTTATTTGTTCCAACGTTTCAGTAGTCTGCTACCTCTAATTTAAGAAAACCTGGCTTCCCCCCAGAAAGCAACCGTGAGTAAGGAGTGTGTGTGTGTGTGACGCGTGCGCGCGTTTGAGGGCATGTGTTATGTGTGCGTATGTGTGTGGGTAAGATTGTGTGTGTCTATACGTGTTGTATATGTAGTGTTGATATCCGTGTTACGTTCCCCTTCTAGGAGCAGAACCATAGGCAGCCCGAAATCTCAGTCGTCAAGGAAGAACGTTCTACGAATATTGCCTTTTCACTGTGTAAGTGTATGAACAGGCATTTGAGTTTGTACAGCGTTTAAGAAAGTAACCGCCTGTAAGGTGTGTGTGTATGTGTGTGTGTGTGTGTGTGTGTATGCGTGTTTGTGTGCGGGCTTGAAGGCATGTCTACACAGTAATGTAGGAGGTCATTAAACATATTGACATCAATATTTTGGAAAACATCTGATACTTGATGTTTCATGCCTTCATCCATTGTTGCAGGTGCTTTCTATATTTGTTTTTAACATAATCCCATAAAAAGCCTACTTTGGATAACTGCGGGAAAGGGGTTGCCATTTAGCAGGTTCTCTTCTACCTATTAATGTTTCAGGAAATTCCCTATTCAAAATGGTTTTACCTGCACGATGTAATGAACAGGTACTTTGTCATATAAGCACCACGTGCTCTGTTTGACTTCCTGATGCAAATTATATCGTACAGTTTTAGCCCCAGAAAATGTAGCCGGCTAGCCACAGAAAAACTAGGTAAAGTACACCGCTAAAAATTCTGATTCGATAGGTTATCGAAAATCTCGACTAACTCAATGGGACGGGTGGTGTAAGTGTGAAGTACGTATTAATCGGAAAGTATATCGGACGCCACCTAATCTAGCACTACGAGGGTTTCCTAGGAAAAGTCACAAAAAGGAGTACAAAAGGAACCCAAGAACTGAGATCAGGAAAGTGATTCTCGCTTAAAATTTACATGAGAACTAATCAAGTACACTAATCCTAAGAACTAACCTAAAATAAAGGTTATGATAAGGGCGCTAATATAATTACTTGAAAACTGCTAGCCAAATGGGATGTTCAAAATCAAATGTTAAATCACCTGTACATTAATCACGCTTCTACAATTTATTACAACAAAACTGGAACTAATATCTTCACAGTAGTTGTGAAAAACTCCAATATATGACTACTATTCAATTATGTTTTTGTTTAAAGTATACATAAACATTCAAAAACAAAGGTTAAAAATCTATCATATATTAATTAACTTAATGGATTAAACATTTTCGGCGAACAAAATATCTATCTAAGTTCATAACCTAATAATAACTTACTGTGGGTACGTCTATTAGTTTGTGCAATAATTAAAATTTTCATTTATTTACAAGTACTGTAGGTTATAGTTTCTGAGGCTTTCATAAATACCTGAAGAGTGAGTTTTGACTCTAGATAACTCAGACACCAGTAAAGGTCTATCTGCTGGGACTCCGATAGAAACTAGTTGTTCTGAATCAACATGCTTTTATCCCACATGAAGTTATCGATTTAATGGCAACCAAAGTGTTGCTAAAATTAGGAGTTGTCACCGAACTTTATTGACTAACTGCTTTAATCAGTTAGATACCTTCTTCAAGACATACTAACCCACTAAAATTACATGTTTTTCCTTTCGGATATAATTGACGAGGTACTTTATAAAAAATTCTTCCCTCCATAGAATAATTCGGAATATTTTCGGCAGAATAGGGACACCTGAATTAAGACTGCAAATTAAAATTACACGCATCGGTGTTCTCTATCTAACATATGTAAAATTAACATACGAAAAGATTAACTATAATCAGGGAAAGAAATTTATCATTATTTCAAATTAGCACAACTGTGAGTTTGAATGTCTTCGCGTCTAGACGATGCGGTTATAGACGCCAGCGTGATACATTATTAATCAAAACAAATGAATCATATAACTGCAATAATTTTAGAATACAAAGTGGCCATGATATCAATTCTTAACATCGCAATAATAGATGTGACAAGCCTTGTGTATGAACAATATAAGATACAGAAATAATACTTTTTTAGATCAAGAATGCATATAACCTAAAAATTATATTTCTTGAAGGAAGTAATTTAACCCTAATGGTGAGATTTTTCAATGCAGGAACTATTAAAATGAAATATGGTTACAAAAATTTTTAAAAAATGTCAAAAGTGTTGTATTAATCGAGATAAATGGTTTCGCAGAAAATTCAAATAAATTACTCCAGTTACAATGCCATCAACACATTATGGCCCAACAATATCATTTTCAATTATACCACTCCAAACATTTAAGAATCACGGTGTCTGAATATTAGCCCGCATATAATGTGGTTAGTCGGTACTCTAATAAAGGGCGGCTTTGTGAATAAGACAGGTTTGAGTATGACTGCTGATCCACTCTGCTTTCTAAGGGGCTAATTCTTCTTGAGGTTAGTAAACAATTTTTGGGACCTTCACCTAAAGCAAAAATCATATCTAGTAATACACGAGTTTCAAACTACATTATTGTTGTTGCTTGACGTTCGTGTTTTAAGGCGGCAGTACCTAATATTGAAATTATGTGAACTTCAGTAGGCTATAGATATATATACTTCAAAAATTTTATTTTTAATGTCAAAGATTATAATTGCTGTTCTTAGTTTTTTCATATTGTTAGTTGATAATAAAGTAAAATATTATTACAAAAGCGCTTCTTTGATAGGTGATACAGGCTTGTTGGGTATTTATAGTGCTGTATCTGTAACTGAAAGTCGTCGTTTAATGGTAACCATTTGCTCTGTTCGTTCTTACGCAGCGTACAAATAATACAAAAACAAAAAGAACATTTAATGCAGTCGAATTCCATTTAAAGGTTTAATCAGCCGTAGCATTTGGAGGGGACACCCGAGTTGTATCGCAGTAAGAATTGTATAACATCAACTTGCAAATGCATAGAAGTGAAAAGCGTGTACTTAAACCAGTGCAAACACTTACTTACTCTGCACCTGGTAAGCAGGGAGAAGAAGTCGTCACTACCATTGACAAGACCGTAGAACGCAATGTTATCGTTGAAATGCCTAACTCGGGTAAAGTGAGTAAAAGGTCAAGCGTTAGGTCTATAAGCACGTCGATCGTATCAAAAATATCGAGTTAAAAGCAGGTGATAATTGAAAAGCAACTAGAATTGTCAAAATTAAGAGAACGCTTCGGATACACAATCAATTCGTTGGAAAAGGAAGTAGACGCTAACAAAGCCGCAGCATACTCGGTTAATCAACAAATAATGAATTTCTCTACCAAACAACATCTAACGCCAGCAGAAATAGAAGAAAAGCAGAATCTAGAAGCTAAGCTTGTTGAATTGTGGCAAGTAATCCTTGAAAAACACTTACAACTAGAGAAGGTTCTTGAGAAATCTCGATATTATCAAAAGATTATAGATGAACGTGCTGATTTAAAAATGCAAATGATTTATGTAGATATCGAAGAGCAAAATGAACTCCGCGAAGTTATGAAACAAAACCTAGACTCTGACGAAGAACGTGTAATTCAAAAATGGGATGAAGAAATGAAGGAAAGGAGCCCACAAATCCCACCTTTACACATTTGCGACAATTGGACCCGTTAGAAGAAAGGGAACCTTTAGCTGCTCATAGCCGTCAAAAAATATCTAATCGGAGACCACCATCTCTACGGCAAACCGACGTGAATACGCCATGAACAAAAGCTGACGTACATATGGTTGATCACTTTGAAAAAGCACTTGGGAATGTTTTCTGGGGTCACTCTATCGAGTTACTATATTTTTCAGGTAATCCGGAAGACTGGTTAATTTTCGAGGCAGAAGTAAAAAGAGCAAGAGGAAAATGCCCTGATGAAAAAATCGTCTCAAAATTGAATAAAGCGCTTAAAGGTGCACCAAAAGAAGCTGTTATTGGGATATTAGACAACCCAAACTGCGTTGACAAAGTTATGGAAACTCTTCATCTACGATTCGGAAGAAGCGAATTTATTATTCATACGCTTATTCAAAAATAAGAGAAATAAAGAAGCCCGAGCGAGACAAACCAGAAGTAATGGTGCAATTTGGTACATTTGTACAAAACCTAATTCATAGAGCTAAAACAATGAAAAAGGAAAGAGTTTTAACCGACTCAACGCTCTTGGCTGAGATCATTGCAAAGCTAACTTTAAATGATGCTGAGCAGTGGGTAGATTAGACCGACCAAAATCTAATTGATGACCCCAATTTGGAAGACTTTGGTGAATGGATGGAACAAAGAATTAGGCGATGGTGCGTCTGTGCAAAACACCTATTAGTTCTTTCACCAACCCACCGGAGGAGAAATCTAAGGAGCAGTATAAGAAAGGCCGAGGGATAATTCACACTGCAACGACCATCAAAAAGAAAAAAGAGCAGAACGCACCAACATTTTCAAAACTGTGCGCATTCTGTAATAATGGGTCCCATAATATTAAAGCGTGTTAGACATTTAGAAAGAAACCGATTAACGAACGTCGAAAGTTCGTAGAAGAAAAGCATTTGTGTTTTTTGTGTCTTGGTTCCGGTCACAGTGCACGAAAATGTTCTGTAAAAACAATGCGTATAGTTGCGG
This sequence comes from Platerodrilus igneus, assembly GCA_036346225.1. Lineage (NCBI taxonomy): Eukaryota > Metazoa > Arthropoda > Insecta > Coleoptera > Lycidae > Platerodrilus > Platerodrilus igneus. Next base: position 4,615,842 of record JARFIW010001403.1, read on the forward strand.
GTTGTTCAAGAAAGCATCACTCTCTTTTGCACGAAAACGAACCAACACCAAATAAAAACGAAGAGTCAATACAATCCGGCGTTAGAGACTTAAAAGCAGAAATCAGCTTGAACGACGAAAAAGTGATACTTCAGATTTAGGTTTAGTTGGTGCAGTGATGACAGCAAATTTTCACCCTATACCCGTTATATGCGGAAAAATTAAAAGACCAAGGGGTGTTCGTAAGGTATACATTGTTCCCGATAGCGGTTCAACTATTACCATTATATCACACAAACTTTGCAAAGAGATGGGAGTTCAAGGCGACGAGTTTAAACACGTGTATAAAGGTATAGGAGGTATAGTTCATGAAGAGATTGCAAAAAGGGTAGTTTTAAAGTTTCTGGTAATTTTAAGGGTGCTAAATGGTTTAATATTACGGAAGCAATAACTATGGAAGAATTAGGATTTTCGCCATATAGCGTAGATGTAGATTTAGCTAAAACGTCATTCCCGTACTTACAGAGACTCAAAATGAGTTCATTAGAAAATGTTATTCCAACTGTCATTATTGGGGAGGATCACCCTCACCTTACGGCCCTTCAAGAAATTATAGAAAGGTACGTAGGAGAACCCGTTGCAAGACGGACCCGGTTAGGATGGTGTCTTACCGGTAAACAGTTGTCGGCAACAAGTAATAAAGCCTGCCTACAATGCGTATCAACTTGTAGTTTAGACAAAATCGATCAAATGGTCATACTGCGTTGATATTCACAAAGCTGTGTCATTACAACTTCATACGTTTGTTGATGCCAGCGAGGAAGCTTATGCAGCCGTATCTTATCTGCGAGTCACTATAGATAATGAAATAAAGATTGCATTTGTCTCATCTAAGGCAAGGGTAGTTTCCATTAAAAAACTCAGTATTCCAAGACTCGAATTACTTGCTGCCGTCCTGGGTGCTAGATGGGCAAGAACTATCACAAACGAGTTGCGGTTGCAATTTACGGAAAAATTTTTTTGGAGCGATGCCAACCTAGTACTAACCTGGATTACTAGGGAATCTATTCGTTACAAGGAATTTGTAGCAAACAGAGTCAGCGAAATCCAAGACTTAACGCGAGCTACAGAGTGACATTCGGTTCCCACCAATGTCAACATTGCTGACGAAGCTACTAGATTGAAAAAAGATATTGTACTTGACAAAAATTCAACATGGCTTACTGGACCAAGTTTTCTTCGAGAAGAGAAGGATAAATGGCCAAAGCGGGAAAGTAGACATGCAGTAGTAATTGACGATGAGTCCGAGGTAAAAGTAACAAATTTCATAGTTACCTCCGTTGACGTATCGACGATACAGTGTAACAAATTTGTAGACCCCAAAAGGTTTTCTTCGTACTATAGAATGTTGCGAGTTGAGGCAGCTACTATAGCATCAGCTAGATATTGGAGACAGAAAACCGCAAAGATCGAAACAGCAACGTCACCATGGGCATTACAAACTCAAAAACCTCTACTAATACGAGATAGAGACATAGATTCAAAACCTCAATTATTACGTACAAAAAGGTTCCTACAGAGTTATCTTGTATCGCGATTAGACTGTGACGAACTAGACCAGGCCGAAAAGATATGTATTAAATCAGCACAGTCAGAAGGTTTTCCTAAAGAAATAAGAAGTCTAGGAGAGCCCAACAAGAAACATGTAAACAAACAAAATGCGTTACTGTCACTTAACCCTTTTTTCGATAAAGACGGAATAGTGGGAATGGAAGGAAGATTAGCAAATCGTATTCACTTAAACGAAGATATAAAACACCCCGTAATTCTTCCTACACGAAATGCCTTTACCGAACTATTGATTATAAGAGAACATAAGATGAGTGCACACCAAGGGCAAGGAACCGCCTACAACAATTTGCGACAGAAGTACTGGATTGTAAATGGACGAGCTGCCGTTCGTCGTATTTGCGAAAGGTGTAGAGAATGCATCATTCGCAAGGCTAAACCTATTGTACCTAAGATGGGGAATTTGCCACATTACAGACTGTCATCTGGAGACCCTCCTTTTACATATACGGGCTTAGATTATTTCGGCCCTATAGAGGTCTCTGTTGGTCGGAGGCATAAAAAGCGCTGGGGTGCTCTTTTTACATGTATGGGTACAAGAGCCATTCATATTGAAGTAGCGTATGGTCTAAACACAGATGAAATGTTGCTAGTGTTGTCAAGATTTATTGATGCGAGGACGAATCCGATGCACATCTACACTGACAACGGAACGGCATTTGTGGGCGCAAACAAAATGTTGAAGGAAGTCTGGGACCAAATCGATTGGACAACTATCACCTCTGCAGACAGATTCCATAATATTAAATGATATTTTCTCCCAGCACTAGCTCCCCACATGGATGGGGTACGGGAAAGAATGGTTCGAAGTGTAAAAAAAGGCGCTAAAAGCAACATTGAACGCGAAATATCTTAAGGACCAAGTGCTGCTAACCATATTAAAAAGGGCCGAAAATATAGTTAACTCTCGACCAATCACGTTTACATCCGGAGATCCTAAAGACTCCGAAGAATTAACTCCCAATCATTTCTTGAAAGGCGCATGTTCAGTTGGACCTTCAATCCCCGGAACATACGACGTGAAAAATGATTTTCTACGCGCAAACTGGAAATGGGCACAAGCAACTCTGAACCTGTTTTGGGAAAGGTGGACAAAAAAATACCTCCCAGACCTTAATCGGCGTGCTAAATGGCATCAAAACTGTGAACCACTGCAAGTTGGTGACGTTGTGATGCTAGTTGATCCACAACTACCACTTAACGTATGGGTAAAAGCAATCGTTACCGCGACTTTTCCTGGTATTGACGGTCAAGTGCGCGAAGTGACAAATACGACTCGAGATTTTGATACAAAGCGAGTGCACAATTATCAACGCAGCGTTGATAAGATAATTACGTTAGGCTTACACCTTGGAAATTAGCGTAACTGCCAATTTGTGGGCGGAATGTTGTTGCTTGACGTTTGTGTTTTAAGGCGGCGGTACCTAATATTGGAATTATGTGATCTTAAGTAGGCTATAGATATATACACTTCAAAAATTTTAGTTTTAATGTCAAAGATTATAATAGCTGTTCTTGGTTTTTTCATGTTGTTAGTTGGAAATAAAGTAAAATATTATTACAAAAGCGCTTCTTTGACAGTTGATACAGGCTTGTTGGGTATTTATAGTGCTGTATCTGCAACTGAAAGTCGTCGTTTAATGGTAACCATTTGCTCTGTTCGTTCTTACGCAGCGTACAAATAATACAAAAACAAAAAGAACATTTAATGCAGTCGAATTCCATTTAAAGGTTTAATCAGCCGTAACATTTCGAAGGGAAATCCGAGTTGTAACGCAGTAAGAATTGTATAACATCAACTTGCAAATGCATAGAAGTGAAAAGCGTGTACTTAAACCAGTGCAAACACTTACTTACTCTGCACCTGGTAAGCAGGGAGAAGAAGTCGTCACTACCATTGACAAGACCGTAGAACGCAATGTTATCGTTGAAATGCCTAACTCGGGTAAAGTGAGTAAAAGGTCAAGCGTTAGGTCTATAAGCACGTCGATCGTATCAAAAATATCGAGTTAAAAGCAGGTGATAATTGAAAAGCAACTAGAATTGTCAAAATTAAGAGAACGCTTCGGATACACAATCAATTCGTTGGAAAAGGAAGTAGACGCTAACAAAGCTGCAGCATACTCGGTTAATCAACAAATAATGAATTTCTCTACCAAACAACATCTAACGCCAGCAGAAATAGAAGAAAAGCAGAATCTAGAAGCTAAGCTTGTTGTATTGTGGCAAGTAATCCTTGAAAAACACTTACAACTAGAGAAGGTTCTTGAGGAATCTCGATATTATCAAAAGATTATAGATGAACGTGCTGATTTAAAAATGCAAATGATTTATGTAGATATCGAAGAGCAAAATGAACTCCGCGAAGTTATGAAACAAAACCTAGACTCTGACGAAGAACGTGTAATTCAAAAATGGGATGAAGAAATGAAGGAAAGGAGCCCACAAATCCCACCTTTACACATTTGCGACAATTGAACCCGTTAGAAGAAAGGGAACCTTTAGCTGCTCATAGCCGTCAAAAAATATCTAATCGGAGACCACCATCTCTACGGCAAACCGACGTGAATACGCCATGAACAAAAGCTGACGTACATATGGTTGATCACTTTGAAAAAGCACTTGGGAATGTTTTCTGGGGTCACTCTATCGAGTTACTATATTTTCAGGTAATCCGGAAGGCTGGTTAATTTTCGAGGCGAAAGTAAAAAGAGCAAGAGGAAAATGCCCTGATGAAAAATCGTCTCAAAATTGAATAAAGCGCTTAAAGGTGCACCAAAAGAAGCTGTTATTGGGATATTAGACAACCCAAACTGCGTCGACAAAGTTATGGAAACTCTTCGACTACGATTCGGAAGAAGCGAATTTATTATTCATACGCTTATTCAAAAAATAAGAGAAATAAAGAAGCCCGAGCGAGACAAACCAGAAGCAATGGTGCAATTTGGTACATTTGTACAAAACCTAATTCATAGAGCTAAAACAATGAAAAAGGAAAGAGTTTTAACCGACTCAACGCTCTTGGCTGAGATCATTGCAAAGCTAACTTTAAATGATGCTGAGCAGTGGGTGGATTGGACCGACCAAAATCTAATTGATGACCCCAATTTGGAAGACTTTGGTGAATGGATGGAACAAAGAATTAGGCGATGGTGCGTCTGTGCAAAACACCTATTAGTTCTTTCACCAACCCACCGGAGGAAAAATCTAAGGAGCAGTATAAGAAAGGCCGAGGGATAATTCACATTGCAACGACCATCAAATAGAAAAAAGAGCAGAACGCACCAACATTTTCAAAACTGTGCGCGTTCTGTAATAATGGGTCCCATAATATTAAAGCGTGTTAGACATTTAGAAAGAAACCGATTAACAAACGTCGAAAGTTCGTAGAAGTAAAGCATTTGTGTTTTTTGTGTCTTGGTTCCGGTCACAGTGCACAAAAATGTTCTGTCGAAACAATGTGTATAGTTGCGGGTTGTTCAAGAAAGCATCACTCTCTTTTGCACGAAAACGAACCAACACCAAATAAAAACGAAAAACCAATACAATCCGGCGTTAGAGACTTAAAAACAGAAATCAGCTTAAACGACGAAAAAGTGATGCTTCAGATTTAGGTTTAGTTGGTGCAGTGATAACAGCAAATTTTCACCCTATACCCGTTATATGCGGAAAAATTAAAGGACCAAGGGGTGTTCGTAAGGTATACATTGTTCCCGATAGCGGTTCAACTATTACCATTATATCACACAAACTTTGCAAAGAGATGGGAATTCAAGGCGACGAGTTTAAATACGTGTATAAAGGTATAGAAGGTATAGTTCATGAAGAGATTGCAAAAAGGGTAGTTTTAAAGTTTCTGGTAATTTTAAGGGTGCTAAATGGTTTAATATTACGGAAGCAATAACTATGGAAGAATTAGGATTTTCGCCATATAGCGTAGATGTAGATTTAGCTAAAACGTCATTCCCGTACTTACAGAGACTCAAAATGGGTTCATTAGAAAATGTTATTCCAACTGTCATTATAGGGAGGATCACTCTCACCTTACGGGCCATCAAGAAATTATAGAAAGGTACGTAGGAAAACCCGTTGCAAGACTGACTTGGTTAGGATGGTGTCTTACCGGTAAACAGTTGTCGGCAACAAGTGATAAAGCCTACGTACAATGCGTATCAACTTGTAGTTTGGACAAAATCGATCAAATGGTAAAAGACTTATTTTCTTTAGCGGCCTTTGGAATGGTCCGAAGTAGAACCAAAGGTTCTTTAGAAGATCAAAAGGCACTTGAAATCATGGGTAAAACGTCAAGAAAAGTCGGACGTAGATGGGAATGTGGCCTGTTGTGGAGATCGGAAACCGTTCAGTTTCCCCCAATAGACAAGAAGCATACAGTCGAATGATTGTAACGATTTTTTTCTCTCTAATTGGCTCCGCTAGCCTCACGCATGGGCGCTAGTGAAACGTTTTTCTAAACTTCTGGCCGACACTACTTTATAATCACTATGCTCCAAGTTAGGTGTCTGCAAAACAAAGTCTTCCGACGTAACTAGGGGTCTATTCCTTGGGTAGAGCTATGAGCAATGGGGGGGTAAGTCGAAATCTGTGGGGGGGTCACACTCAAACTAAAACAAACAGGCGCCACCAAGTCCAGATTGATTCATGTAAATGGCATGGCTAATTTCTAAGGGCGGACGTGGAGACCCAAAGAAAAAAAGATCGCCTTCGCTGACAAAAACCTGTCTTAACAGAATAAGACGCTGTTCCTGTAAGGAAAAATAATAATTAAGTCACATAAAAAATGGGAACACTATTTGTGTCCCTCAAATATATCTAAAAATGCAAAAAGAATGTTTCCTACATAAGGGTACCATAAAAATTTAACTCTTATTGTTTTTTGTTTATCAGGTCTGATCAAACTAGATCAGAATAAAAAGACTTTAAGCGTGGATTATAAATTTACTAGAAAGAATTTTTTCTGTTTCTGTAAATAAAATTTAATGCAATAAAATAAAATGAATAATTGAATTACTTGAAAAATTAATGTAAAGTTTATCAACTTGATTCTTACTCAAATATATTACAGCCCAGTGTGACTGGTTATACTAAGGTTTTCTAACCCAATCAGATCTGTGTAGGTCATTTACAAATTAATATACAAAACTTTCTTTTAAGTTAACAGTATTAAAATCGATTTGAAGTCAAAATATTCACAAAGATATTCTCTAATTTTATCAAAGGTGGTAGTAATGTAATACTAAACATCTGCTTGCAATTGTGCAATTGTTGACGGCTTATTTCAAACAAACAAGTGACGTAGCCGCAGCTGTTAATTTATGCTAAAGCCACGTGTAGTCACATATCTACGAAACTAAGTGAAATTTAAATTTGATACTGGAGAAAACCAGCTTAGCTACAGATAAACTGAATAACAAATTTGTGCTTCTATAAAACAAAACGAAATAACGTGCTTTTAGAAGGAAGCACTGAGGAAATCTTAAAGCTATTACGAACCAAACCCCGGGCTGCTGTCCTTGGCCAGATTGGGAACTGCATCGCCGTGCGGAGTCTGCAGCTAATTATTCCTGCTTTCCATGCTTTAAATACAGGTGTTGAAGCGAAGTGGGTTTCTTACATTGATTCAAAGTTGCATAAATTTTGTAGCGTCATCTTCCATGGTCTAATCTTAGTTATAAATATAATTTTCGTTGCGTAGTTTGTAAGTCGTAGTTTGTAAGTCGTAGTTTGTAAGTCGTAGTTGCGCTAAACAAATTTTTAAATTAGATACTATGATAACGAATATACAATACCAACCGTTACTCAGGAAGTGTGTCACACAATTAATGCGACCCGGAGGTCACTCGCCATTCTCTTCGAATGCATGCTGTCGCTGCTTTTACCTATCGACGAGTGCCCCTGCCGCGTTCTTGCATGGTGGGAGGGTCCCGAGGGGGGTTGTCAATCCTCTCACGCGCGTGCCTGTGGCTGTGGAATACACCGACCTCCGAAACAAATAGACTAACGACTCTAGATACTGTATTAATGCAAAAATTTGATTGTTACACGTATTATTACCTTAGTCAACAAAGGTGTTTTAACATTCGTTGTACCTTCAATGAAGAGATTTCCAATGCGAAAATAAAATTGCTACATGATCACCAATGAAAAACGGATGCATAAAGATTTAGTATACGGCGATCGCTTTCGTACAAAAATCAGGGAGTATCAAGACAAAGGCTACATTAGGAAGCTTAGCTCCAAGGAAGTCACGACTACTACCGGGAAAACCTGGTATCTCCCATTATTCGGGGTCTTAAATCCAAATAAATCCGGTAAATTGAGACCGGTATTAGACGCCGCCTCACGAGCTTACGGAGTCGCTTTTAACGATATGATGCTAACTGGCCCGGATTTGACCCGTCCACTTATAATTGTGCTGTGGAACTATAGCATTCATAATGTTGTTATAACAAGGGCCATGGAAGATATGTTCCACAGAGTGGCAATTCGGATAGATTATCAGGACGCACAACGGTTTTTGTGGCGCGCTTTGGAGGGGGCCCAGTCAGGCAAAGAACCAAGTACTTACGTCATGACCGTTATGATTTTCGGAGCCACATCATCTCCCAGCACAGCAACATACATCAAAAATACGTATGCAAAGATGTACTCGGAGAAATATCCAGAGGCAGCTCAATCGACAATCGACGATTTCTACGTAGACGATTGCCTGAGCGGTGCAAAAACGACCGAAGCAGCCATAAAACTTTGCAGAGAAATAATAAAATTAAACGAGGAAGGAGGTTTCAGCGTAAAAAAATGGTTGTCAAATAAAGTCGAAATGATTGAAGCTATCCCACCGGAATATCGGGCAACCGGAGTTAAGGATTTCTGTATGAAACAGGAAATAAGTACTGAGCGAGTGTTGAGTCTATGGTGGAACCCAATGGAAGACGTGTTCCAATTCCGTTTCCAGTTCCACAAAGTGAAACAAGACGTTTTGGACGGAGTAAGACCGACTAAACGAGAAGTATGCAGCCTTGTGATGGCGGTATATGATCCACTTGGGTTTTTACAGAACCTTAAAATAAAATGGATGATTATCGTTCAAATGATGTGGAGAAGCGGTTGCGGCTGGGACGACTATATCTCAAATAAAATATATGACGAATGGACGAAGTGGTTGACGCTACTAAAAAGAATCCATTTAGTTAAAATACCACGATTATACTGCGTTGATATTCACATAGCTGTGTCATTACAACTTCGTACGTTTGTTGATGCCAGCGAGGAAGCTTATGCAGCCGTATCTTATCTGCGAGTCACTATAGATAATAAAATAAAGATTGCATTTGTCTCATCTAAGGCAAGGGTAGCTCCCATTAAAAAACTCAGTATTCCAAGACTCGAATTACTTGCTGCCGTCCTGGGTGCTAGATTGGCAAGAACTATCACATTCGAGTTGCGGTTGCAATTTACGGAAAGAATTTTTTGGAGCGATGCCAACCTAGTACTAACCTGGATTACTAGGGAATCTATTCGTTACAAGGAATTTGTAGCAAACAGAGTCAGCGAAATCCAAGACTTAACGCGAGCTACAGAGTGACATTCGGTTCCCACCAATGTCAACATTGCTGACGAAGCTACTAGATTGAAAAAAGATATTGTACTTGACAAAAATTCAACATGGCTTACTGGACCAAGTTTTCTTCGAGAAGAGAAGGATAAATGGCCAAAGCGGGAAAGTAGACATGCAGTAGTAATTGACGATGAGTCCGAGGTAAAAGTAACAAATTTCATAGTTACCTCCGTTGACGTATCGACGATACAGTGTAACAAATTTGTAGACCCCAAAAGGTTTTCTTCGTACTATAGAATGTTGCGAGTTGAGGCAGCTACTATAGCATCAGCTAGATATTGGAGACAGAAAACCGCAAAGATCGAAACAGCAACGTCACCATGGGCATTACAAACTCAAAAACCTCTACTAATACGAGATAGAGACATAGATTCAAAACCTCAATTATTACGTATAAAAAGGTTCCTACAGAGTTATCTTGTATCGCGATTAGACTGTGACGAACTAGACCAGGCCGAAAAGATATGTATTAAATCAGCACAGTCAGAAGGTTTTCCTAAAGAAATAAGAAGTCTAGGAGAGCCCAACAAGAAACATGTAAACAAACAAAATGCGTTACTGTCACTTAACCCTTTTTTCGATAAAGACGGAATAGTGGGAATGGAAGGAAGATTAGCAAATCGTATTCACTTAAACGAAGATATAAAACACCCCGTAATTCTTCCTACACGAAATGCCTTTACCGAACTATTGATTATAAGAGAACATAAGATGAGTGCACACCAAGGGCAAGGAACCGCCTACAACAATTTGCGACAGAAGTACTGGATTGTAAATGGACGAGCTGCCGTTCGTCGTATTTGCGAAAGGTGTAGAGAATGCATCATTCGCAAGGCTAAACCTATTGTACCTAAGATGGGGAATTTGCCACATTACAGACTGTCATCTGGAGACCCTCCTTTTACATATACGGGCTTAGATTATTTCGGCCCTATAGAGGTCTCTGTGGGTCGGAGGCATAAAAAACGCTGGGGTGCTCTTTTTACATGTATGGGTACAAGAGCCATTCATATTGAAGTAGCGTATGGTCTAAGCACAGATGAAATGTTGCTAGTGTTGTCAAGATTTATTGATGCGAGGACGAATCCGATACACACTACACTGACAATGGAACGGCATTTGTGGGCGCAAACAAAATGTTGAAGGATGTCTGGGACCATATCGATTGGACAACTATCACCTCTGGAGACAGATTCCATAATATTAAATGATATTTTCTCCCAGCACTAGCTCCCCACATGGATGGGGTATGGGAAAGAATGCTTCGAAGTGTAAAAAAAGGCGCTAAAAGCAACATTGAACGCGAAATATCTTAAGGACCAAGTGTTGCTTACCATATTAAAAAGGGCAAAAAATATAGTTAACTCTCGACCAATCACGTTTACATCCGGAAATCCCAAAGACTCCGAAGAATTAACTCCCAATCATTTCTTGAAAGGCGCATGTTCAGTTGGACCTTCAATCCCCGGAACATACGACGTGAAGTATGATATTCTACGCGCAAACTGGAAATGGGCACAAGCAACTCTGAACCTGTTTTGGGAAAGGTGGACAAAAAAATACCTCCCAGACCTTAATCGGCGTGCTAAATGGCATCAAAACTGTGAACCACTGCAAGTTGGTGACGTTGTGATGCTAGTTGATCCACAACTACCACTTAACGTATGGGTAAAAGCAATCGTTACCGCGACTTTTCCTGGTATTGACGGTCAAGTGCGCGCAGTGACAGACTCGAGATTTTGATATAAAGCGAGTGCACAATTATCAACGCAGCGTTGATAAGATAATTCCGTTAGGCTTACACCTTGGAAATTAGTGTAACTGCCAATTTGTGGGCGGGATGTTGTTGCTTGACGTTTGTGTTTTAAGGCGGCGGTACCTAATATTGGAATTATGTGATCTTAAGTAGTCTATAGATATATACACTTCAAAAATTTTATTTTTAATGTCAAAGATTATAATTCCTGTTCTTGGTTTTTTCATGTTGTTAGTTGGAAATAAAGTAAAATATTATTACAAAAGCGCTTCTTTGATAGTTGATACATGCTTGTTGGGTATTTATAGTGCTGTATCTGAAACTGAAAGTCGTCGTTTAATGGTAACCATTTGCTTTGTTCGTTCTTACGCAGCGTACAAATAATACAAAAACAAAAAGAACATTTAATGCAGTCGAATTTCATTTAAAGGTTTAATCAGCCGTAACAATTATGGTCAAGGATTAATATATCATTACATACTAAACGTATAGATAATAATAGTAGTTATTCTTCTCAGCATTATAAGATACTATTAATAATGAATGATGAAATGTTAAGTCTCAGCTTACTTGCGAAAAGTAATTTATGTATTCAAACTTTTAAGATGGAAAATGTCCTAAAATTGTCTATTTTTAAAAACTACTAGTTCTAGAGGTCGCATGATACAGCCATGAGTTCAAGAGCTGTAATAGATTTACTAACCTGTAAAATAGTATACAGAGTATTTCATTTAAAATAAGAGTTTTCGTCATTCGAAACTTGCTAAAGTTTCGTATCGATTGCAAACACTCTGTATAACTGAATCGCTAAATATTTACACGATTAATACAGAAGGATCTTGGTTTATCTGTGTACTAAATACTAATTCAAAATTTCAAAATTATACGAGCCCGCGCGTTTTTAAAGAAAATTCTTCGGAAACTTTATGAAAAAGTTCGAACTTGGCGACGCTGCATTTAAGACAAGAAAAAGAATATTTCATAAAGCATTTAAAAGGTGCAATCGAAATGTGTTATAGAATATTGGGTATTCAAATCTGAAAAGCAAATCAGCATAAACCACGATTAATCGAAGCATCATGTATGAATAAAAGTATTTTATGGGTAAGCAATGGTTCATTCTAAACTGACTTGCACCTTGAAGAAGTTCTGGAATACTACAACTGCTTGAATTGCTTACGTATTTCAGTGAGTTAAATAGCTGAGCTGTGGGTTTAACCGAATTAGAGAGGTCCTTATCGAGGAGCCAGACTAAGGCATGCCCCGAAAGAGGGCAGAAGCTGTTTCGGTACTTATGGTGGTAGATATCATAGGTGTCAGTCAGTATGGTATTTCAAGACACACTACTGGAATATGGAAGACAACGGAAACCACAACACTACCTCCCACGTGCATAAAATACCAAAAACGTTTTTTAAATGATGTCACTATCTGGGATAGAAGATTTAAGTGTTAAAATAGGTCCCTTTTCAGATTTCCGGGAGACGACTAATTTGGAGAATGTAATTGGTAAGTTTGAAAAAATAACCAAGAACATTTTGCGAGGCAGAGAGTGGAATGCTAGAAGCATGAAGCAGGTAGATAAGCTAGAGAATTTAAAAATTGAAATGAATAAGTTAACATTAGATAGCAGGGTAACAAAGTTCGGTGGCTAGAAACGGAGAACTTTTGGAAAGGGAGGCTTTAGGATAATTTATACAGGATCAAAAGATGGAAATTTGGATGTAGGGATAGTTATGCGGAAAAAAGGTAAGACAACGATCCTAGGTCATGGATCGAAACGTAAATAAAAACAATTTTTAAAACTCTGGGTGGTTTAATTCCCAAGAAAGATTAAGAAAAAAAGTAGGACATTGTGTAGAAAACTGCTTACGAAAGGAGGACAGAGTACTCGCCGTTATTTTAGAATCTAAACCGGTAAATACTGAATTGAATTGCATATTTACCTCTAGCTACAGTGGTGAAGCGACAAAGGCGTTCTACAAAGATATCGAAGGCATAGGCTGGTAGAATTTGGTTACAAAACAATTTAACCATCACAAATGCATTATTTCTACATCATGTGAGGGGACGGTCCAGGTGGAAGATGTCAAAAGATATTGAGAGATATTAAATAGATTACATTCTTGTTAGACAACAGTTTAGGAATCAAGTAAAAGACTGTGTAAGCTACCCAAAAGCAGATTCAGACACTGACCACAACATTGTAATTACGAAGGCCGCTTTTGAAATTGCAAATTTGAAAAAGAGAACACAAAAAGGCACTTTGACTTTGAGAAACAAAAAGCTACCCAAAAGCAGATACAGAAACTGACAACAACATAGTGAATATGAAGGCCGCGCTTAGATTTAGGAATTTTGAAGAAAACGTGTAACATTTCAAATGTTACGTCCATATTACGTTTATAATACCACCTTATTAGCAATTGTTATACGCAACAATGCATGATGTTAAATTTAGGCAACACAGATTACAAAACAAAGTACGCGTTGAGTACCCATATCTACGCTTATTAAAACTAAAATTCATAAATATTACACACCTCAAATAATCACTTAGTTCCCATTTAAAACACCTTTAACATTTCTATTATGTCTATTTAAATAATTGGTTTAGTTTCAATATAAACAAACATCTATATTCGTTTATTATATATTACTTGTTGATGTAATGCAACTAGTAAATATCGTTTTACAAAACGTCGTAAGAACCAATCATCTGCGTCGACTCGTACAACTAGGGTCTTATCAATTAAAGGCACTCAGCGTTGTAAGATGGATCATTTTGCGACCTGCAACTTGAGAATGGTGATTGCAGTAGTGTTTGCAAGGTCGTGAAGTTATTCCACTGACCGGCTTTAAAATTTATTAACAATGTGCATGTGGACTAACAGTTAGAGTAGCATTTGATTTAAGATCTATTGTGGCATTTAATGTAATATTTAAGTAATATTCAAGTACCATCAAAATAACATTGGCATAACATGGAAATAATATTAAAGCTTGGGAATCGTTTAGAAAGCAGACACGTGTTTTGCTAGTTTGACTTTCGAGAATTGTTAAAATACTTACGTCTGAGAGAAATGTCGTTAATTTTAAATGCTGAATAATTGGTGCAGATTATCAACTTATTTGGAATAAGTAAATTGGACAACTCTCATTGGAAGATAAAGCTCGGACACGATAACAGTCCAAAGTTCACTTTACCTTGTTTGTTTAGTTATGGTACGTAACGGATATATTGTTCTATTTGATAATACAAGTAGTATTATTTTAAACTGCACAATAAAGGTTTGTACTCTTTTGCATCTAACATGACAAGCAATGTTGTTAGCTTTGTTTTGTTAACGCTTTGTTTAAGGCTTATTATGAAGATAGCGAAGTAAATATTTGTGTATGAAATATAATTTTAAGTTAAAAGTCAAACTCAAGGTTGATGGAGGACTACATTTATGTTAATACCCAGAATACCTATTATTTATATATCTGATTGTCTTTACAAATATAAACATACTTTTGCTTTTTGGTACATATAGTTGTGGTAACGTTATGAATTTGTTTAAATAATAAAGTATTTTAAATATATAAATATTTTGATTGTAAGTAGAAAATGGATTCAATTTACGACGTAAAAATGCTTGTTATAACTTTAAGAAACAAACACAAAGGCTCAGATTTCTTTTATTCTTTGATATTTAAAATAATAAGATTAATTTAATTTTCAACGAACTTCGTTCGTTTATGAAATCGATTTGTCGTCCGTCTGTCCGTCCGAGGCCTTTCTAATGGTCGGACATCAATGTGTGATACATCAATCGATTCAGCTCGGTGTCCTGAGCTTAAGTTTTGATGTCAGTTAAAATCGGGCCACGGGGACGCCGTGCCCCCGCGATATTCCGTCGGGAAAATTAAAATTTCAAATAGGTCCAAAATTAATGTGCGATACATATTTGGACTCCCCTAACATAGCTGAGTCGAAATATGGTACCCCCCACAAAATCTGACCACGGATACCCGACCCCCCCGGGGAATTAATTTTTATCAAAAATTTCAAATAGGTCCAAAATTAATGTGCGATACATATTTAGAATCCTCTGAAAAACTGAATCGAAATATGATGCCCCCTTATTTACACACACACACACACACACAAACACACATACATACATACATACATACATACATACACACACACATATATAGCTTTTAAAATATTTATTCAATAAAATAAAATATATTAAAATGTCTCTTTTGTTGTTTATAAATTTTGTATTTTATCTGAATACTTATAATTATTACAACATAATAATTTTAATTTCTTTAAATTGTTTTAAAGTAAGTCTACATTTGGAAGTTCGTTGCGACAATGCCTTGCATTTTCAACTTGTTTAATATTAACATTACAGGATTTCTTATGTAATATCACTCTATACATTTCTAATTTGTAACATAAATATTTTTGATTTTTCATTATTTGATCTCTTGTAAAAGAAGGTTTTACAGTAATTAAAAACATAAAATATTCTAATGATGCTTGGTTAGGTTTTGAGATACAAAGTGATAATTACTTTCTGGTATTGCTTTAACTTTAAACTACAGAGTAAGAGTAAATTGCTGTGTCTTAATTTAAACTCAGTTTCTTTCAGGTATCTTATCGATATACTTACTTTTTCGTATTGTTATCAATTTATGTTGGGTTCTACATTTCCATTTCTTATTAAATGTAGTGGCGCTCATTTAAAGATCTTTAAAACAATCCCCACGCCCGTTCCGGTTGCTTATTCACTGCCTAGAGTAAAATCTAGAGTTTAACTGTGAGGCATACAAACATTCCCAAAACAAAAAATTGTAATAAACACTTTGAGAAACTTAAATGATAATAATACTCAAAAAAGATTTGAAGAAAAACTAAACAAATCGTTGAAAGGACATCTGAAAATTTCTAATTACAAAGAAGTAGAAGCAGAATGGAATAACATTAAATCTAGTTTAGACATGTAGGTCAGAGATATCCTGAGGTATATATATAAAGAGAAAATAAAAAATGAAAAATAGCAGGGGATATTTTGATTTTAATAGAAGAATGGCCAAAATACAGAAACAGACTAGACATAGCAGGAAAAGAGACTTTAAAATAGGAACGTATTTGAAAATGCAGAAAGGCTAAGAAACAACGGATTGAGAAAAGGTGCAAAAAGGTACTAAACTGATATAAAAATGGGAAAAACAACCGAAGCATACAAACTCATTGGAATGAATTTTAAGAGTATACAACCGTATAGCAAAATATTAGTAATACAGGAGGTAACTATTATTATAGAAAATGTAGAAAAAGTGGATAGATGTTCAGAATATATAGGGGATTTATATGTACGAACGAACTAGAAGCACTGGAACAGGAAACAGGCATTGAAAGAATGACTTAGAATATTCTAATCTTAAAGACGAGTTTTTACCAGCATTAATGAGTCTGTAAAATAATAATGGACCGTGTACAGATAAAGTGCAGAAACTCTAAAATCCGCTGAACACGCAGTAAAAAAAGTCTCTTTCATCTTGTTAGTTATATGTATGAGACAGGCGACACATCTAAAGAGTTAAAACGTAACACCATAGACACTATATCAAAAAAGAGAGGTGCGAATAGATGCGAAAACTTTCGAAGAATAAGTTTAACAACACAAGTGTGTAAAATCTTAACTAGAATTATGCAAAAACGGATGCAGTACGGGTTGAAGAAGTACTAGGGGCAGAACAGTTTCGGTTTAGGCAAAACCGGAACACAAGATGCCGCTTTAGCTTTAAGGGTGGTAAGGAGAAAACAATAGAAAAAAGGAAAAAGCGTGTATGTAGAATTTAAAGATGGGGAAAAAGCACTCAACAATATAAAATTGCGAAAAATATTCAAAATATTAGAAAAGATAGAAATGAGTTATAGGGGTAGATGGATAGTACATAGTATATCTAAAAAGCAAACAGCAGTAATAGGACTAGGGCAAGAACGTAGATGTGTGCTATTCCCATTAGTTGTTTACTTGTACATCAATGAGGCAATGAATACTATCAAATGCAGACAGATCTTGGAATAATAATGAAAGAGAAACGATTAATATGCCCAGATTCGAAGACGATATAGCAGTATTAGCATTTAGCAAGGAAGAGTTAGGAGCAGCTCTTAATAAAATAGAAACGGTACCAACCGAGAAATATGGTATGAAATTCAACAAAAATAAAACAAAAATGCTAGTATATAAAATAGCAAAAAATAAGTCAAAAACCAGAATACAAATAGGAAACCAGAATTTAAAAAAGATTATCTAGGAATCCAAACAGCGTAAAACGAGAAAAGAAAAAAGAATATAAAACAAAGATTAGCAGTAGCACAAGGTCGTGCTGCATTTAACAAGGAAATGCAACTACTTTGTCCAAAGACAACAAACATGGAAACAAGGAAAATATTGAAGAAAGCATATGGGTGGAGCGCTGCACTGTACGGCTGTAAAACGTAGACAGAAGGAGAAGTGGACAGAAAAAGTTAGAAGCCCTCGAAATACTGTGCTACGGAAAATAGATACTAGAAATGGTAGAGAAAAAGCAAATATGTGACAAACAAAAAATAGGATAGATAAGATGATACGCCATATTCTAAAGCATGAGGGAATAGTGCACGATATATTGGAAGCAGAGAAAGAAAGAAGAGAAGTAGAGGTAGACCTAGATTATACTACCACACACAGATAGTGTGTAGGCAGTGGGAACTTCAGGTTAATGCACGGGTTAGCTCAGAAAATGAAACAATGGAAGTACGTCCAGGTACGTCCAACTAGTTCCGGTACTGAAAACCTAATGATGATGATGATGCAACGGCACGCAGCCTTCAAATTTTATTTAAACCATCTTTTAATGTATACCACATTAAATGACGTATTGGACTTCCTCGAACTAATGGACGACCCCATATACCCAACTATATATTTTTGTATTTTTGTGAGACACAAACAGGGATTCAATTGTATGATAATAATCTGTTTAATTTTTTGCAGGTTTCGTAGTGGTTGGTGACTATTCGGTTGCTTTATCTTGGGGTTTTTGTTGGAGTTTCGATATGTTCCCCAATGAGATCTTTTTATAGTTAATATGGTCATAAGATATCGAAGCGCGCTTAGTAATTTATTCGTATGCCAGCTACTTTACCCCACGACGCCGCGTGCACTCCGCACGGAAGGCATTTAGTTAGACCGCAAACACTGTGATTTTTCTTTTTCCTACAACCATCATCTGACTAGCTCCAACCCGACTAGTATTATCGGGTTAATACAAAAAAATTACAAGGCAATAGGAAAGAAACGTTTTAGATTAATATCTGCAAAGAAAAGTCTCAAGCGACTTGTGTCCACGAAATTTTTGTTAGCATGACCCTATATAATGGAAAATGGTTTTTTCTCAAAACGTAATCCCAACATGATTAAAAATAAACAGGGTTCCAAATTAAAGTAGCGTAATAGATTCAAAAGAAAATAATGTACATTTCAGCTTGTAATGTCTGCTGGTTAATTGAAAGTACTATTTACGTTATACCGAGCAAACATCCATAATGAAATAGGAAATTGTCGTTTATCGATCTTGTTGCATTCAGCATTAATATTAGTCAACAGTAACTACTACATTGATTAAGTTGTCAGAAACTAGTAACTAATAACTGGGGTAATTTGTGTTTTAATTTTAATATAGATGAGTATTTGAGTGTTTACACTCGTACATATAGATAAGTAGGTATGCTGTAGTTAGGTACCAAGCGTATAACAGAGGAATGCATGTCTTCGTAAAGAGCATACAATACAGCAACTTATTTTCAAAATAATATTAAGTCGACTTGGTCAGGAAGTACGCGCAAGAAGTTTTATTATTGCATAAGCTCCCGTAGGAGTCGTAGAAACGCATTTCTAAGAAAGCGATTTTTCTTAACTGACAACGAAGCACAACTCACAATAAACTTAGCTGTACAAGACTCTTGCAATTTTAATGTATATGTTAGTCGATTAAGATATAACTCTTTTGATGCCAATGGTGGAAATCGGTTTGACACATAGCTAACGCTTTAATGCTCTTAAATTGCAGCAATATATATTTGCAAGAGTTTGGTAATTAAACTATATAAGGTGCAAATGGTCAGGCAGGGTTAAGAATAGTGTTTGGTAAAAGATTAGGACGTAAAGTTAAAGAGTACTTACAATTTAGTGATAGAATAATTATGGGTAGATTGAGTACGAAACCCACAGACACTGTTTTAGTACAGGTTTACATGCCAACAACTCAGTACGAGGATGAGGAAGTAGAAAAGGTATACGAGGATATAAATAGTATAGTCAGAAAAGTAAAGGAGATGAGAATTTAATAGCTATGGGCGACATTGATGCGTCAGTGGGAAAAGGTAGTGAGGAAGAAATGGTAAGAAAATTTGGGTATGGTAGACGAAATGATAGAGGAGAAAGATTAGTTGAGTTTTGCCAGGAACATAGATTAGTAATTGTAAACACCCTATTCGAACGACATGTTAGAAGAAGATATACCTGGAAAGCGTCAGGTGATACGGCTAGATACCAAATAGATTATATTTTAGTTAAAGATTTAGAAACCAAGTTAAAAACTGTCGTAGTTATCCAGGGACTGACATAGATAGCGATCATAACTTAGTTAAAATGAAGTGTAATCTAAAATTCAAAAAATTAAGAAGGGCTGAAAGAGAGGGATGGGATCTAGGTAAGCTTAATGATAGTGAGCTAAAAGAAGAATATAAACAAGTATTAGATAATAAGATGAAAGAGATAGCTATAGGAGGGAACGTAAAAAATAGATGGACAGAAATAAAAAGGGCTGTACATGATACAGCAATACAATTAAAGTCAAGAAAAAAGTAAAAGCGAGAAAACCCTAGGTAACAAAGAAGATATTAGATTTAATAGAGAATAGAAGAAAGCTTAAATCTTTCAGAGACTTGGATAGTGAAAGTAAGCAAAAATATAATACAGTTAGAAATAAGATAGTACATGAGTCTAGTAAAGCTAGAAATAAATGGATGAAGGAGAATTGTAAGAGAATTCAAGATTATTTGAGAGTACGTAAGATATACAGAGCTTACAGGGCAGTTAAAAAGTTTTTCGGGTAAGATAGGAAAAAATATAATGGTATTAAAGATGAGAATAATGAGCTTCTAATAAGTAAAGTTGAGGTAGCAGACAGATGGAAAAGATATTTAGAAGTTTTATATTAGGGAGACGATATGGATGAGTTAGAAAACGACCAAGAAGAAGATGTAGAAATAGGGTTCTCAATATTAAGAGAGGAATTTGATAAAGCTGTTAGGGCTCTTAAACTAAATAAAACACCAGGGATAGACGATATACCCATAGAATTAATAAAATATGCAAGTCAGAAAACTTTTGACAGATTATATAAACTAGTAAAAGGTCCCAATAGATTTCGAAAAAAATATTATTATCCCAATCCCAAAAAAGTCAGAAGCTGATAGGTGTGAGAATTATAAAACGGTTAGTTTAACTTCCCACGCTTCCAACAATAATAATTAAAAATAGAAAAGAAGCTTTGACTGAGAATTATATAGGCGAAGACCAATATGGTTTTCGTAAAGACAGGGGGACTAGAGAACCGATACTAATGATTAGGGTAATTATCGAAAAAAGGTTACACAAAAATTAAAAGATTTATTTCGCGTTTGTAGACTTAGAAAAAGCATTTGATAGGGTTAATTGGATTGTTATGTTCAGGGTTTTGCGAAAAATAGGAATGTCTTATAGGGATAGAAAAATTATTTACAGTCTATATAAAAACTAAACCGCAGTAATTAGATTTGATGAAATGGAAAAAAAAGCTAAGATTAGAAATGGTGTTAGACAGGGCTGTATACTATCTCCCTTGATTATAATGTTTATATTGAGGAGGCTTTAAACGTAGCTAGAGAGAGAAAAGAGATAGGTATTGGTGTACAAGGACAGAAAATAGACATGTTACGTTTTGCAGATGATATAACCATTATAGCAGAGTCTAGAAAATAGTTAGGAGAGTTTTTAAATATTTTAGAAGAGTTACTACAGAGTAACCATAGTATGAGAATTAACTCAGGAAAGACGAAGATAATGACAAGTGAGTTACAGGCTAGTTCTAAACCAAAATTAAGGATTGGTAATACCGAGTTAAAGGAGGTAGATGCATTTTGCTATTTAGGTAGTATAATTACAAGGGACGGACGTAGCAGAAAGGATATAATAGCTAGAATAGCTCAAGCTAGAAAAATGTTTTTAAAAAAGAAAGACTTAATAATAGCTAATAGTATTAGTTCAGATAATAGAAAAAGTTTCTTAAAGTCGTAGGTATGGAACGTTGTAATATACGGTAGTCAGACCTGGACAATTAAAGAGGTAGATAAGAAAAAGATAGAAGCTTTTGAACCTTGATGTTATAGGAGAATGTTAAAGATTAGTTGGACAGATAGAGTAGCAAATGAGGAAATTTATAGAAGGATAGGGGAGGAACCCTGTATGTGGAAACAATTAAAGGTCAGGAGATATAGAATGATAGGGCACCAGTTAAGACATAAGGGGCTATTTAGGAAGGCCTTAAATTACAGACTACCAAATAAAAACAGAGTAGGAAGACCTAGACTTATTAGAGATTTAGGTTATGAAGGGTATATAGACCTTTTTAGACTAGCTCAGAAAAGAAAACAATTTAGAGCTGCGTCAAACCGATCTTAAGCAAGTTCGAAAACAAAACAAAAAAAAATAAATAAATATAAATTAGTTAACTAAATGTCATTATGACATAACTCACAATTAGTTAGCGGCCTGGCATGTTGGTAGCGATTTGCTGCTTAAGCCTTACCATAACATATAAGTTAATAAACGTCTCCATGACATAACTCACAATTGGTTAGCGGTCTGGCATATTGGCAGCGATTCGCTGCTTAACTCTTACCATAATATATAACATAATAACCGTTTCCATGACATAGCTCACAATTAATTAGCGGTGTGGCTATGTCGGCAGCGATTCGTTGCTTAAACCTTACCATAACATATAGTTTGACACTTTTCCTTTTTTGGAGGGGATAACTAGGTAATATTTTATTTCCTTATAAATGGGAATCATGTTTGAGTTCTTTAACAACCATCAGGTGGCTAATATCTATGTAGAGCCAGGTAGATAAGAAAAAGATAGATGAGCATAGGAAGACCTAGATCAGGCTTATATAAGTCAAATTATTAGAAATTTAAGTTGTGACCGGTATGTAGAACTTTTTAGATTAGCACGAAATAGAAAAGAAGTTGGAACTGCGTCAAACCGACCCTAAGTAAGGTCGAAAACAAAATGATGATGATGAAGGTGCAAATACAACGATATTCTGTTTGGGCAGCACGTGTATTCGAGAACAAATTGTCACGTGTTGAATTGACGTTAACTACCTAATTAATTTACTTTACACTAGCGAAGTGATGTAACAGCAAATAGTGCACCAGCTACTTTTCAGTCGTTAGAAGTGGGTTCTATAAAAGCAAATCCAAATCGTTTTAGGGATATACAAATTGTAACACCTTCACTAAATACCTTACACGTACCTGATAAGGACTTTGAACTCTCGGTCTAATAAAGCCTTTGCGCACCAACCAACCCGGATAATCATAAATAATGCCTGCACAAAGATTGATGTTCCAAGAGACGATGTAAACTCGTTTTCTCAACTCCAAACCTTGTTCACTTATCCTGTATCATCAAAGATGAATATCACAATAAATAGCAAAACAACAACAACCAATGAAACTGAATTCTAATTTATCAAATATAGATTTTAGAAAAATAGGAGCATCTTAAATTCATCAATTATAGATATTCAACCAAATTAACTGGTACATGTAAATTATGTGAATACAATTTTGGTGCTATTCCATATAAGAATATTCCGTTTACAACACTTTTCACTAAACGTGCACCAACGTAGAAGTAATAGTAATAATAATCCCATCAAAAACATTCTGTAAAAAACTAGCCAAGTCTCGATGGAGCTACTTGTTTATCTCTAAAAAGTAATGAAATCTAGACAAAGTCGTGCCAAGTCTAAGGTTCCTTACTGCGATTTCTTTATTATTATAGTTAATGTTGTATGACTTGGCCGTTGAAGAGTACACAAGGGTACAAAACCAAGTGCTCCATGACACCATTGCACCAATCTGTCGCCAGAACCGCTACCCATTGACGATGGAAAATTGCCACTTGGAAAACGTTGATCGAATAACCAGTCAATGGTAGGCTTGATAAAACTGCGTTTACACGTAATGTTGCACGTAATTGTGTTTACACGTAATGTTATATCTGTTGTAACTACCTATGTTTGTTAAGCAAGATAATAGCCCATACTGGTATTGCTAATTGGACGCTAGTGTCTCATTTTAGGCTGTTGTTGATTGTGCAACACATGCATTCAGCATTCACAATGCAGACTTCTGCTATCTTCTTTTTTGAGCGTCAAATCGACCACCGATCAAACATAAAATAGACGTACAGACTATACATAAATATTATTGAAATACGCAGCTTTATCAAGCCTACAATTGACTGGTTATTCAATCAACGTTTTCCAAGTGACAATTTTCCATCGTCAATGGATAGCGGTTCTGGCGACAGATTGGTGCAATGGTGTCATGGAGCACCTGGTTTTGTACCCTTCAACGGCCAAGTCACACAACATTAACTATAATAATAAAGAAATCGCAGTAAGGAACCTTAGACTTGGCACGACTTTGTCTAGATTTCATTACTTTTTAAAGATAAACAAGCAGCTCCATCGAGACTTGGCTAGTTTTTTACAGAATGTTTTTGGTGGGATTTCACTTCTTTTTGTAGAAACGTGGGCATATTGATTCATTTTATTAGATTTTCTTATTTAACACAATTTTTTTTCTTTTTAGGAGTAGTTTTTTTTATTATTACAAATCTTTCTTTTCTTTTTTTCCGGTTCTGATTCTTGTACAGTAGCAACAGTTTTTCGTATTGCCTATTCGCGTTCATTATTTATTCTTTTAGACGGTTTAGACGGTTTAATTTCTGAAAGAGCGGCGCGGTATTTACGCCTAAGCCGGTTGTATTCGGTGATCGCTGAAGCTTGAGCTTTTATACTATTGAAGTCAACATTTATGAGGTGTACCCCATGAAGATTGGTTACTCGTGAAAGCGCCACATAGGCTTGGTCTCAAGAGAACATGGAGGTGCCAATGTCCATGAGGGCATTTTTTAGACTTAGACCTTGGCTCTTGTGAATTGTTGGGGCATACGCCACACAGATTGGGAATTGTTCTCTGTACACGTATGCCCGAGGAACAATGTCAAATTTTGACTTAAGAGGCAATAATTCGTGAATCAAATTATTGGCGAATTTTACTACCAATTGTTTAGGCTTTGTTTGGTCTTCCGGGTCCCACCTCACTTTTTGTACAACCCCTATCGACCCATTCACTTAACCTAAACTAACATCAATGTTTCTCCTAAGCATTACTTTAGCTCCCTCTTTAATGATTATAGTTTCTTCCAGTCCAGCAGTCATCGACGCATCATTTTCATATTTTGTAAACACGTCCAGGCTTTCATTATCATACATTTTGAACAATCCAAGGAATCTTTAGCAACTAACTTTATCTCGGGGTTCGGAATCGCTTTTAACATAGCATTATTTAACTGCATACACATATTTCTAGTCGGTAGTAAACAAACAGTATCTTCTGGTAAGTCCCTCAAACATTGTGCTATTTCCATTAACCTTCCTTCATTGGAATGCGAAAGCACAGGTATCAATCGGTTAGACAGTATATCTCAGTCTGATTGAATTGTCACTCCTACTCTGATTCTTTTTAACATTTCTACAAACGTAGAATCATCCAGCTGTCTCATATTCAACGTAAGTTCGTCGTAACTAAAAATAGTTTTTAAAATTATCTTTATTAACGTTTGGAATACTCAAGGAGCCTATAAGTTGATTAATTTATGAAGGGGTTAGTTTTTCAAATGGCGACTTTTCTCTAACGGGTGGAAGTTGCAAAAGATCCCCAAGCACTAAAATATGTTTTTTTCCGAACCAACCATCTTAATAAAAAAAAACTCAAGGAAAATATTATTCAGCCTACTCAATCTATACAAACTATAAACAAAACTTTAACTCTTAATTATTAGACAAGTGTCAATATAATTAATTATCAATGAACTTTCTACCAAAGGTATTACCTACCTAGTACTGAAATACAGCTAAATTAATGATATTTTTTAACGAAACGAAGTAATATCTAACTAAATAAACTAAACCTAGAATACTAGAAAAGGACTTAGTTATAAACACGAGCGCGATTCGAAATACTGCCTAACTGTAAATTAAACCTAGAAAACTAAGAGTACTAAATAACTAACAATTAAATAAAGTATTCAATTAAAACTTTTTTAAATCTAATAATTAAGTTATTGGCGCGTGCGTATTTGAAAACAGGCGTTGTTGTTTAGGGGTTGAAAAGTATAGATAATGAAATATCAAGTTGTAGCATGCGTATTTGAAAACAAGCTAGGCTTGGTGTAGACTTGTGTATAATGATTGAATGAAAGGTTAACAGTCTAAATGACCAGCAAAATAATGGATAATCAGATAATAATTATAACATTGTTTTGTAGTATAAATGATAGGATAACTAACCTTGATTTGACATGTGGTGTAGTTTCGACTATATTCTTGTTGTTTGAAGTGGTGAAACGGCTTACACTTGATGATGAATTGTCTGTTGATTCAATGTTCACTTTATCACGCACTTCAATGTAACATTTTAACTGATTATGCCTTTTAACGTGATCAGATGCACGGCATATCGGAGCACGCGTGTTGATTGCTTGAAGGTTGCTCGAGAACTCTCGTTTCTTATCTGTTCCTTGGTTTTTGGTTAGTTTTAGGTAGGTAGGGATAATGTATAGAAATCGATTAGATATGCAGGAGTATTTTATGATATATACAAGGTGAATTATACATAGTGAACGGTTACGGAACAGTAATAATCAGTAATCCGTCACTAATCATAAAATTCCTAACCTATTCAAATCTTCGAATTGTTATAATAACAACCTGCTAATTAACCTTAGCAAACCTCACGAAATAATAAGCGAAATCAACGAAATGCAAATAATCCCTCCTAATCCCTAGCAAACGTTTTCAAGGGCAGTAGAAGAATGTCGTAAACAACTGTAACGCAGCCGGTTGCCACTTCGCCATATAAGGTTATCGGAAAAACAAAACGTAAGCGCGTTTTAAAATACAGTTAGCGCCATTTAGCGACGTGTGCGGGTATCACCGCCACTCTTAGTCCAATGCATTATATTTTGACCAAATTTTGAGCGAAATTAATATTTTAGTGTAATTTGTTTATTTAATTTGTGTAGTGCTCGAGTAGAATAAATTTAATCGTTCGACTATTATTTCTTGTAAACTTGTAAGTATAAGTATAAAATCCAGTCTAGTCTTATCCAGAGTTTTCCTTTAATTTTATTTATATGCGTATTAAAAGCAGAAGGGGTGGCATTCGCCCAGCAGTGGGACGCTATAGGCTAGATTAAATTAGAAGATGTGTCCCACTCGCTGGATTTTTGCAATGACAGTCGATTTTTTTATGTACCAATAGTAGAAGGGGGCATTACCATATCTCTAATACAGCTGAGACCAGCTGAGGGTTCTTCATCAGATACTTCAGACCTTCGATTTTTGACATCAAATGATGCAGCCCACCAAGTTGAATATTTTCTGTAAAGACGGTATGTCGATCTCTTCTAATAGTTTGGTTGGGCTCTTGTGTTTTCTAAGCAGGGTCACCAGGTACTCCAGATCTTCGATTATCCTAGTTTTTATAGTTTTCCCTTTATGTGGCCATTAAACCCTAATTCTGTACCAAATTTCAGCTCTCTGAGTTATGGGAAGTACTAGTTCTATTATGATGATCATGAGTGAGTGAGTGAGTGAGTGTCATAAATGCGAAACTTTGCTTTCGCTTAACTTCGGAACTAAATGACCTACAGACTTGAAATTTTGAATTTTGAGTATGTGATTATAGATTACTGGATGACGAAAATTTCTGCGTTCTGGTCTTATCAAAAGGTTCTCAAATAGGGGCCTGAAATTGCGGCGAAATGGTTCCAGTAAAGGATGGTACGGCAGTGTTTGCTTTGCGCTCGACTTGGCGGAGGCACTGCCGTGCCTCCCGATAGTAATAGTAATAGTAATAATAAGATTTATTGCTTCATATGGTTACATCAAATTACAATTATTAAATATTCAAAAACAAGAAATATGCAGCACGTGGAAAGGAAAAATTCAAATGACTTACCGGGTTGCTGGTTCGGCACAAAGTTCAAACGACATTTTTGTGCAGGCAAAGAATTTCAGAATATCAAACGTTCCAACGTAGCGTAGAATAGGAACTTCCAACATAAGGGCACTTTTACCTGTAACAGTATTTCTTATTTGCGCGTTTACACTTGCGTTTGGCAACATGCTTCTCTAATAATTCCTGGAGTTTTAAATGTGTTACATTTTCTACCCGATTAACAGCCTTTGACATCGCACGGCGATGGCTGCGTAGCTCTTTTGCTGTTTGGTCTCGAATAACTGTTTTTATAAGTTACAACGTTCCAGGGTATTACCCGATTTGTATCGTTCACACTGATTTTGCGGTCTAAAGCTGTCTTTTTGTCCAGTGCAATGTCTTTTTGTTTATGTCCACGGTCATCTTGTTTTCACACATTTAAAAGCGACGTGTTTGTTTAGGTTCGCAGCGCTTAACTTTATGAATGTATATTTACGAGTTTATGATTATTAAGGTAATCTACAATGGTTTCGGTTTCTTCGAATACGCATGAGCTCTTAATGATTCTCAAGGTTTACATTTATGGCGAGCTTTATGACTATTAGTTTTGTAGCGTGCGTCGGTTTAATGTACCGATTCATTGAATTGTTTTTAAACCCATGTGAATGTTTACGAATACGGATTCCTAGCTGGTTATTTTCCTATATTGTCCGTATTTTTCTAAATTAAAACGGAGGATGCCAAGTCCCAATTTTTATTATCTGTTGTACTTAATATACATTAAGTGCTTTGCTATTTATTTCTGACTTCAAATTTAATATTATAATGAAATAGTCACGTTATTAATGTAAATTATCAAAGCCTCTATAAATTTTTCAGCGTATTTTCGTACTAAAAACTCATATAATTAACTTAAATTAATAAATTCCTTCCTATTATCTAATGCTAACTTATAAAACGTGCTAGCGTTACAAAGTAAGTATTATATTCATAAACCTGCGGTGTTAACCTTTCTGGTTATTGTTTAAGATAATGCTTAACAGAAGTATTACTGACATATATTTGCTGATATGTACCACTTCATCATAATCTTCTAAAAGTACAAAATCCACTAAATAAATTTCAGCGCGTCCATTCTTGAACTATAGTTTTTAACCTTGAAACTAAGAACCGAACCTTAAATGATTTTTTTATAAATTTTTCAACTCGGACGTTCGCTGGAATGACATGACACGATACGGTGTTCTTCTCGTAAGGCAAAGATTTTCTATCCAGGCAATACTCTCTGAATTGTGTTTTTTTGTGCTAGTTCGAATTGAAACTGGATTTCTGCACTAGTTATTATTACATCTAATTTTTAAAAACGAATATACAAATTAAATATTAAGTTCATCAAAGGAGTGGTAAATTTATAAATTTTTCATAAATTTCCATTACTTGAAAGATGTGAACGAGCAGAATTTATGTCTTAGTGAAAATTTAGAGAAAGTATAAATTTTTGTTGTTTAATAGTTTTAGAACAACGCGTTTTTAAAAGAATCATATTACAATATTACACTTTATTTTCAAAACAACTGTTATGTGAAGGTAAAAGGTTTGTCTGTAACAGATGCTTAAATCATTCCTACATAAACGATTTGCTTCAAAACGTGCACATTATCGAAATCAAAATACACGTTTTGTAAAGTTACAGACTGAATCCCCGGAGTTGTTGAAATTTGCATATTTTTATTAACAGGAAAATATATTCTATGTTGTTGTGAACGTCATTAAGACCTCAAGGTAATCGTTTAAAATAGCACTTTAACATTAGAAATGATAAGTAAATCGATTGCACCTTCAAAGGATATATATATATATATATATATATATATATATATATAATGCAAGTAAAGCGTATAATAATTTAAGTAAAACATGTTCCAGAAGAGAGAGAATATAGAGAAAATGCGTCATCTGTACTTAGACTTACTTAAATACCTAATTAATAAATAAATATTTATTCTAAGAAGTCGCACTAACATTAAAATGTAATAAAAATGTGGTAAAATTAATAAGAACGCGGTGTAAAGTCAAGTCACTAAACCCGAAATTCTAAAAATAAATCCCACCAAAATATAATCGAATCCGAAAAAAATGGATTTTTCCGGCAATTAATGGTTACGCCCTGTATAGTACAAGCGTACTTTTAGTAATTCAAGTGCCATGCTAAACGCAAATTGAGCGTGTATAAATAATCATCCTGTATGATATAAACATATTGTAAACACGTAGCAAGTAACATAAGTTGTATATGCAAAAATAATTAATAATAAGATACCGCAAATCGCAATTAAATGCCAATCGATACATTTTTGATAACATTTGCTGTAAATAGCATAGAATAGTACAGCTTTACGCATTTAACTTAAGAAACTGCAATCAACACGAATTTTAACTTAATTTTCATATTAAATTTGTGTACTGAAACACGTTTTGATATTAAAAGCAAATATGTCTATAAAACGCAACCCCTTTGGATTAAAAAGCAAATAAAGTTTAAATTAATTTACCGGTGGATTATAGCAATTTATTCTAAATAAAGAATTTTCTAGAATATTAAACGATGGGCCATCGAGATTTAGAACTACGTAAGTAAACTGATTAATAAATAACATTTTATTTCAAGAAAAAGCCGAAACACGGAAACCAACAAAAAATCCAAGAAAACGATTATCTTTAGCAATAGTATGCGACGCCACAATAATAGTAGATGTGTAAAATAGGGACAAACAAAACACCTTACTGATAATTGAAAAAATATTACGTGGAATAAACGCCGCGATTTTTTACGTTAATTACTTTTTCCGAGATATCTCGCATCATAATGTTCCACAATTTTCTACAACCTTGTAAATATAGATAATTTAAAGCGTTTATTCATTCGAAATTCATTCATTGATTAGATTCGAAATCATTCGATTCTAAAATTTAAGTCGTAAGCGGTTGCTATGCGAAGATAGTATTTAAGTATGCAGTAAGCATACTGTAATTTAATAGTTGGAAGGTTGCAATGAATAAAGAAGTGATGTTTTTAAACGCAAAGAACATACAAAATGGAATTATTAAATACGATAAAGAGACAAAATTCTTCAATATAACTATTTTAAAAAATTTATTAAATAGTCGAAAGGAAGATTTAACCATAAATGTACTTTGGTAATTGCTGTTTGAAATGATTATCTTTATAAAAAATCTTGTAAGTTGATTTGATGTCAATTTAAAATTAGAATATTTTTAATTACAAGGAGCGTTTTGTGGATTCTGCAAGTATTGGTTTTAGATTTATTTGCAACTGATATTAGAGTATTTGTATCTAGTTTGAGATAATTCTTTTTTGTGTAAAGGATTTTTACCAGGAGTTGGGGTTCAGAGTTTGAACTACTCCCACCTTTTTATAAATTATCTGTCAAGGATTTTTCCTTGGCCAAAATAAATATTACAAGCGTGGAAATAATTATAACCAAGTAAACTATCCTGAAAAGAATAAGTTTAATTCTGTAGATTTAAAATAGGGTAAGAACAATTGTTTTTTATATAACTAATACTTCTTAGAAATTATTCTGTTTGAAAAAAACAATGTTCTAAATGATTTTGTAAGAGAGAAAATATTTCATACTGTATAAATGCTTTGTGATATTGCTGCGTATTATTTCGTGTTTTTTGAAATTCTTTCAATTCCGTTGAGCTAGCCAAGCAAAGCTAAAAAGGAAGGTAAGTGAACAATTTTAAGTAAACAAATTGCTGTATCTGTATAACAGCACTTTTTAGCGGCACCTCAACGTGCGGCCCTTTTCACAGCATATATATTGCTATAATAATAGGGTTATTTAAGGGTATATATGGTCACAAAGGAGGTATACTTCATGTAAACAACACAAAAATCAAGAAAATTAATCACTTAAACTATATAAAGTACACAATTCGTTCAGTATGCAAAAAAGCAATTACCAGGCACTCTGTATAAAATTAACAACTAACTATAGTCAATGAAAGGCAGCTCATTCTTTAATAATTTGAACCACATTTAGAAAAATAGATAACTCTGGACGCAACCCAATTCATTTTAGAAACATTGACAAATTCATATATTTTAAACAAATGCTATTTAGGCGTATCCAAAGTCATAATAAATAGACCTTTCAAAAGCAGCATATTTCATAACCCAAAAACAATTTACGTCATCTGTTAAAGAATCCCATCACAAAATTTAGCCTACGTGATGTTTTAAATGTAGGAATTGCTACACTTTCAAATAAAACCCAGCATATTGGGTAAACAAAATATGGAACAATAACTTTGTGTAAGTGCGGAATTGAAAGGAAAATTTGATAAATTCCTGTACAAAATTACAATTACGCAATGTTAAAAAGTACAAAGTACCATTGGCTAACGAAATCCATAATATAAAGCTTTTGTCTACGTGATTTTTGAAGCATCTAAGGAATTCATATAATAAGTATCTCCACGTAAAACCCAACCGACCGCACGATAGTGCACCTCGTTATGGTCAAATTATAAGATAGCAAGCGGTCAACTAATGACAGCACGTAGAAGGACTAGTTTAAATATAATTCATCTAAATTGATAATATTCATTCATTCCTAAACCAAAGCACGAACTGTATGATCGAAATATAAGTATTACGCAAAGTTCAATTATGGAGTTAAATAAAAATTTTTAGGTGAAAGTCATAGTAATTAAAATTTCAAGAAAAAAATACAGTCAAGTGCGCGTTCAAATACAGGATTGTATAAGGAATCCGCCGTTGGCATAAAACGTAAGTCTAAATTTAATTTAGTAATAAACAAAAGTCTAAATTTAATTTAGTAATAAACAAATCTTTACAATTCATTAATTAGGGCACTAAATAATTCAATAAGAAATCTAACTAAGCAATTCGATAGGAAATATAATTAATCACGGACGTAAAACTGCAATACTCTAAGTACTGAATACAATAAGTGGGGAAAATCTAAATCAAGACGTTAAGGGTTCAACTAAAGCTTAAAGCAACACCAAGTCACTGGTTAGCAACACACTGTGGATAGACAGTTGCAAGCATTGGGATGTACACAGAGAGAGCTACGAGGTCACAACTTGGAATTCACAAATCTAGCAACTGATTCAATTAGGAAATCAACCAAAAAATACCAGTTTAGCATTTATATTTCAATCAATAGCATAAATCTTATTTTTGAATACTTGAAACTTACATGTACTTCAATATTTTGTGTAAAGGGTCACCAAAAAAATTTTTTACCATGTAGAAAATACGTTAAAAGAAAGGAAAAGGTTCATTGAACGGTCAACCAAACGTTCAATATAATACATAACTATTTTTGCTGGCTTTGAGCAATTAAAAAGGGGTTATAGTTTTGTAAAGAGCAATTTGAATTTTTATTTTTACTTTGATACAAAAAGTTTTTAATAGCAAATGACATTACGAAGGTTGTAGAGGTATAAATTGTACATATTTCGTAGTTTATTATACAAGTTTTGGTGAATTTCCTTTATCTTGTTCAGATATGAAACTCAAAGAGGGAAGTGTGTAAACATTCTTTGTCATCATATCGTCGTTCATTCTGTGCAGGGTATTACTGAGCTAGCCGAGGCATAAATGTAACTGCGTGAATTTTAAAATTATTTTAGATTATTTAGAAGCACAGAGAGGTGGCGATCAGCAAGGCAACTGAGCGTTACATACACCAAATGAGCGGCGATATCGTAGCAATATATATATATATATATATATATATATATATATATATATATAGCTACGATATCGTCCTTCGTCAGATGTGCTTTTAAAATAATTTAAAATTGACACAATTAAATTTATGCCTCGACTAGCACAGAGCACAGAGTGAACGACGATATGATAACAAAGAATTTTTACACAATCCTCTCCAACTCAATATACCTGAATAAGACAAACGAAATTTACCAAAAAATGTATAATGAACTAAATAAAATTTCAATTTTAAAAATTCACACCCTTTAAATATCACTTATTTTTTATAAAACTTTTAACTCAAAATTGTAATAAATTTTCCTATCGAATTAGGTCTTTACAAAGATTATAATTTTTTACACCCTTTTATAGCAATTAAAGCCAGCCAAAAAAATTGTACTTTTACCACGAATAGTTTCGTTGAACGTTCAAAAAAATCCCCTTTTTTAAACATAATTCTACGTATCAACCAAATCTTTTGTTGACTTTAACACAAATAATTTAATCACATGCAACTATTAACCTCACTTCTGAACCACAAATTATGTAAAATTATAAATGCAACATTCTATAAATTGTGTAAATATTTCTGATCTTATTGTAACGTATTTTTTTGTTGGATGCGCGCCAGTGAAACGTAATTTTATAAATAAGCGCCAGTGCACAAAAATTTTCCGCTTCCTTCACAGAGAATCGAAGAAAGGGTCATCTTCCGACATAGCCAGGGGTCAATTCCTGGGTAGAGCATAAGAAGTGGGGGGGGGGGAGTTGAATTTTGTTTTCAAACAAAAACTAAACAAAGTTAAATAGGCGTCACCAAGTCCTGAGATAATCACGATAAGAGCAAAGCACAATTCTAAGGGCGGACGTGGAAACCCAAAGATAAAACGATCGCCTTCGTTAACAAAAACCTGTCTTATAAAAATAAGAAGCAGCTCCTGTAAGAAATTACAAAGATTAAATAAAAAAAATGTAGAACACCATTTGTGTCCTATAAAAGTATCAAAAATAAAAAATGTATATCCAATATGATATTGGCACAAAATTATTACCCAAAAATTCTATCTTTATGTTATCAGATTTGATCGCATTTGACCAAAATAAAAGTCTCAAAGTTTAACTAATTGTTTACTGAAGTAAAAAAACTTTCTTTTAAAAATTCATAACTTTTTAACATGTAAAAATTCTCAACAACAATGTTTATAACAAAATCAAAATTTTGTCTTTTTAAAGCAAAAGACTGCTCTCTAAACATAAGCTCGTTTTAAATGTTTAATCAAAAAAATTTGTAAACACAATGCATTGAACTACCATTTCTATCCTGGGCAGATCTTATCAGGTGGATTACAGTATCATAATTATTACGCAGCGTGTATTTAAATTTTGCAATGAAGTGAAATAAACTTCCATGTACATAGCAAATTAAAAGTAAACAAAAGTTCACTGCTATTACTTATCAAGTACTTTTTGTATTAAGTATATAAATTTTCATAACCTCAAAATTTTGTATGAACACAAATGCAAACACTTTGCAATTGTCACTAAACGAATTTAAATTTTTATACTAAGTTTTTATAATTTATATGTGAATAAAAGCTAACTTCAAGATTGAAGAATGTTTAATTTGAATTTTAGGAAAGCTACACGAAGCATCTGCTTTCACGGCAAATATCTTTAAAATGTTACTACATCACAAAAAAAATATAACGTCAAAAATATACTTCGAAATTTATCTAAAGTTCGAATGTAAACAAAGCCTACAATTATATAAACCTAACCTAATAAAAATTTCTTTCTGCGGTTTGTAAAACCAGTTTAACAATAATCGAAAGTGAAACAGGTCATATGGTCATAAACATGTTAGCAAATTTCGTGTTTTTTTATATGACCGTCTGTTTATCAAAGACTAACGACATTCTAAACACATGCAAGATTTCTTAAATTTTATAACGAACCAAACTGCATCTGATTTTCATAGACAAATCCCATCAGAAATTTCATCAGCTCCAAACAACACCATAATCCATTTCAAACTTAGGAAGCCGTAACCATTTCTTGGGGTAACAGCAATCACGACCACATGTCCGCAATCTCCAATCATTGTACAGAACAATACAACTTACAAAACAAAATTCTCACTTGTCTTTTTCTATTGTTTTTCGTAGGCGCGCGTTAGTAGAAGTTATTGATATTTATTCAAGTCTACCATGACTTGAACCACTCACACAAATAATTTTGTCGAAGGTCGCAAGCCTCTAGTCTGGAAAACATCCTGAGGAATTGATAGCTTGGCTGCGACTAACGAACAAACGAGAAACGAGCGATAGCGACGATTCAAAGACTCGCCGTTAGAGGTGGGGAAATACGAATGCAACAAGATTGCTAGAGATGCTCGACAAAATAACTTTATGTCACACAGATATTTCACTACAAGAAAATTATTAAAACGAAGCGTTCCATTATGTACGATATGGAACATTAATAAAGAATAAGGCACGCTTGGCGCATTATACTTGTAATTCAATGCGAATAAATACTGATCAAATTAAACATGCTTCATTATGTTCCTCCTGTTTTTTCTTGCTGGACCATCCTGACCCAGATTCCCACTTGTTCTGGAACTTTCGACAATTCGGCTTAGAAAGTCGCTCTTAATTGTAGCTTAGAGTCGTTCACCAGCAACGTAACGTGTTAACCCAGTAATTTGACATATTTACCAGCAACTTGGAGTCATTTGCTCAATAATTCTAAGTATTAACCCTGTACTTAGACTTTTACTAGCGACTGTCTCTTACCCGTAACTTAGTGTGTGAACCCAGTAATTTAGTTCATTACTTAGTTCATTTCTTAGCTCATTCCTTAGTTCATTTCTTATTGTCTTACTTAGTGCCGTTTATATCAACGTAAAAATTTTATATAAATCTAATTACGTTTCAATTTCACTAACTTATAATTTTCAGTAAAAATTGAATTCACGTAATAATTTTCTTTGAACTAGTACAGTTGGCGCGTGGATTATTAAATGATCCTTCTTTATCTGTTTTCATTTGTTTTATAGAATCAAATTCCTTCCCGAATGTTCCACGCGTTCTCATTGGTTGACGCAACGCTATCAATTGTAGGTACGCGGGGAAACGCGTTTCACTTATGTGTTATATCTGCAACCTGTTGGGTTTTCTTAAATATTACATTTCATATACGTTCTAGCGGGTTTTGATTAACGAATAGTATTTTACGTTCGTTCGAAATTGCACGTATTCTGTAGCTCCAATATCCATACTTTATTTACATAATATGCTATTTTATTAAATACGGCATTTTGTATATGTTTCAAATCGCACGTATTACGGATCTTTCTATACTTTATGGAATATGCTTATTTTTAAATGTTTTGCCTATTACAAACTGGTATAAATTTACACGCGTTTATTAACTTCTTTACGCAAATGCGTTTAGATTGAAAAAAATTTCATTTCGCAGTGATTTTCTTCAAATATGTTGAATTAGTATTTGCTTTAAACTCTGTAATGTTTTTAAATGCTCTAAAAATGATTGGATTGCTTCCGCGATTATTTATTTTAATAAATCTAGTGAAATTATTACCGAATGAGCTTCCTTTAATTAATTGTAGCTTGTTATTAATTTTGCATAGGATGATTTGCGTTTGCTTTTGCATAATGAATGAATTATGTACATTTTTGGATTTAAATGTTTGGTTTTTGTGGTTTTTATGATATTTGTATAAGGTATTCCTTCCTTATCACCTTATATGACTTAAATGACCTTTATATCATAGCAATCTATATATATATATATATATATATATATATATATATATAAATGCAAAAATTATTGCTTATAGCAATTTTAATAAATAAAACAAGTATATACGATGTATAAATAATCACAAACTTTACGAAAATCGAAAGAAAGTTATTAATTATACAAAGCAAAGGGTTATAAACCACTTCATCCTGATGAGATCCAGTGAGATCGAAACTAGTTGATGAATGTTTATTCCTTTATGAAACAAACAAATTCTTTCATTTATGGCTATGCAAATTACTAGCTTGCTTTGTATAATTAATAACTTTCTTTCGATTTTTCGTAAAGTTTGTGATTATATATATATATGTTATATACACACACATATATATATATATTGCTGTAATTATAGGGTTAATTTAGGGGTAGGTTAAGTCATAGGGGTCGTAGAAGAAACGTCCAAGTAACAAAAGCACATAAGTACAGATATTAGTAGCGTAAATAGGTCATTATAAATATTATTAGTTGAGAGCACACTGTATATAGCAGTATAAACGATTAAAACAGATATCCAAGAATAGCTATGAGCAAAGATAAGAATTTGAAAAGGTAATAAAACGCATTGAAATTAAATCAGTGAAAAACCTGCATGAATTGGCTAGACAAATATTCAAAAAGTGCGTGGATATGTCATTTTAAATGCACTTAGAAATTATGCATTATTTGAAAAGCGTACGTGATTTAAAAGTATCACAATTGCTCAAAAATCCAATTTATTAGAAAATAAACAAACACAAAATTTATTCGATTCAGATTAGAATAAAGCCAACAAACAATACGACGTGATCGATTGAATGAAGATTCCTGGGATTTCTGAATTAGATGTGAGGTATAGCATTAAATTACGTGACCAAGAGCATCGCTTCATGCAATTAAAATACATGCAACTTGTAAAATTCCCAAAATAACAAGTGATAATACACTTGGTCTCGCCCAGCACGTGGAGTCAACGAATCAGAAACTAAAGGAGGCCGATCCTATAATATCTTAACAATTGAATATTGAGTTAGTGTACTTTTGAAACTGGGCAGTCACTACACCTAAATGTGATAAATATTTACGTGAAAAGTTAAGATAAAATTATTTTAAAAAGTGTATTATTGTGAAAAGAGTCGTACTTCTGAGACGTAAGTAGATAAAATTTAGAAAATTATACCATTTCTAATAATAAATAAAACAGGGTTCTTAGTTACCATCTTAATTATCACCGTGATTAACATCAGAAAACTACCATTACAATCTTAAATTACAATCAAAATAATGTTACAATTCCTGTTAAAACTTTAAATAACGATCAAGTACGATCTGAAATACAATTTTTGGATACGAGAATTTGGAGACTGCTACCTGTTCAAGCAAATTAATAATAAATATTCTATTGTGGAAATTAAAAACCTTTTATTGTAATACCGATTGGGGTATTAATTTGGTTGTATATCGACTTCAATTCTTAGGAATGCAGAGCCTACTAAACCACTTCAGGTCAGATATTTTTGATATGATTTATTTTTAAAACTGTTTTATCTCAATAATAATTTAAAGTGTAAGAGCCGACAAATTGGGGTTTCTGGATAAATTTTATGAAAATTTATAGACATCTTGAAACGTTTCAATAGGTCTCTAAAGGTAATATAAAATCTCGTTTTGCTGGCTTCATTTTCTAAAAATCTAATAGATGTAAATAATTCAAAAAGGGAGAAGATATTTAAAAAGAGAAAAAGTTGTAAATATTTAATCATTATACTGTGTATTGTGGAATTGCTTTATTTAATGGAATCAGCTAGTCGAGGCAAAAGAAAATTATAAACTAACATTTTCACAAGTGTTTGAGCAACATAAGGGTTATATCACAGCAATTTATGTGCACCCAAGCGTAGGGGCGAGAGGAACACAGCAATATATTACTCTGTAGTTTCCGCTAAAACTCTCAAACAGATCCAATCGTGCCCCACAGATTAGGTACTATAAATTACTGTGTAGTTTAACCTGGAATCAATCCCTAAAATCGAACCCTACCATTGGGTTGTCATAAAAATTGTGAGGTTTTCCCTTTTATTCTCGCCGCATGAATCAGGTACCATAAATTATTGCTGAAGTTTTATTGAAAAATAAAGTTATCACCTACGAAATTTAAAAAAATAAAATTCCAATATCTCTTGAAAAGCTCTCCCAAATCAGCATACCACGGCTAGCACTGCTTCCGGCTTTTTCAGAGATACTTACCCATCCTATACCTACTTTTTATCAGTTAGACTACCAATAAAAATTACCAACCAAATAATTCAACAAAACATACAACCTTTTTATTCATACAAATCAAAAATTACGTCACACCAGCTCAATGCTTACAAAATGTATATAAAACATCTCCATAAATTTTCACAATATCAACAATTAAATCCTTTTAAATTCTCTAAATTTAATTTATTTGCATATTGTTTTAAACTACTCTAAAGACCCGTTTACTCTTTACATCAAAATTATACGTCATGTATTTATACCTTCAAATAATAAAATCAAATTGTCTTTTTCATATAACCCTCAAAATAAATTTTATGTTCATAAAATATTCACCAAATACGTCAAACCACTCTAACACAAAATACCATCACAAATTGTTCAAACAATAATAAAGAAAACAAATTTCTTTACCTGGTGTATGCTCTTGAACCATCACCTCTGTAGACGTCGTTCACGAAGTCCTCATCGTTGAATTATCTCCAACTTCCTTCTGCTACATGTACAGCAAACTCATTTCCACTCGTTCATCCAATTCTAAGTAGACGCCTTCAATACAGCTACCCATATAATAGTCCAAATATGATAGTCAGCTTGTGAATATACCATACAACCAGCACCCTCGTTCCGAAAAATAACTTGGCTTGCTTAACTTTGTAACATCTTTTGCTCTTTATGCTTATTAAAAAACTTACAGCCCCGTTTATGAAATAGCACCTACTCGTGTTTTTAAACACTTGTAATTAAATTAAACGGACTGCACTATCACCGATCTACAAATTTTCAACTTAGATGCTACACCATGTAGATCTGAAGCGAACAGAAAAAATAAGAGAGTCTCACTACGTCTCCTAGTGTATTTATAAGCGTCCAAGCCTACCCCCTGTAACCTATTTTCACTGAAATTCACCTCCACCTTAACCGATTCTTAAAATTCAAAACACAACGATCTTTGAAAACTAAGATATTTCTCACCCCATCGTAGTTTTAGTCCGAAATACTGATTAGCGTGCTCAACGGTCGCAATACTCTGAGAAAAGTTTCTCACCCCAATCGCAATCAACCAATCAAAAACCATTTCCTCCGCTGCAGGTCTATTTTCCAATTTTATTATCCTCGTCTACCCCATATTTGCTGTCTTTGTTAAAGTTCCACTATAGCAAGTTAAAATCAATATTGTCGTTATCCTCTACAAATTATCGCGTGCTTTGAATTGCTGTTTTGTGCAACGTCTATTATCTTTCATCCTCCTTTACCCTGTGCTATTTATATTCTGTCTCGGCTTTGTTTAAAAACCACCTGCTGTTTCTCAACCTTCACTTCGGTCGTTAGCTCATATTTCTAAAGAATTATGTATCAACATGCATTATAATTTCTCGAATTGTTTATTTGACTGAAAGTCCTTTCTATGAACTGTTTGCCAGTTTGATTTTGCATTTTCCCAAGTTGTTTAGCCTGTAGCCTTCCTAGAGATTTGTTTTTAACGGACGCTTTGTTAGTTAAATAAAAATACGCGTTTACATTATCGATTTTATATACTCTGTACACAAAAGCTTTCCCCCTATTATTGGATGTGCTCGATTTACAACCTTAGAATATTAAAGCTAATTGTCCTTGAATTATTCTTGAGCTTTTATGTACTGCAAAGCATCCGCACTATGCAACTTTAAAATTACGACTTATTGATACACATGTATGCTATTATACGTTTGTTTTAAGGTCAAAACTAATTAATTTGAAGCGTCACTAATATCTTCTTGTTTTTTACATACAAGGTCCTTACAAAATTACTTTTTGACTTATCTATCCATTTTTACACACACACACACATACACATACACACACACACACACACACACATATATATATATATATATATATATATATATACGCACACGAAAGTAACTTAAGGATAAAGTTTTTAACAACATTAATTTAATTTGTGTTTACTTGTCGCTTAATGTACTTCTACTTTTTGGCTATTTTCTCTATACTTAGTAATTACTGGTAGTGCACATACGAATATTTTTTTCATAATGAGACACCATTGCTTAAGCATATAAATATTTAAAATAGTGGCATTTTCAGTGTTATTGTTATGGATGCAGCTCTTGATATAAAAGCTAATTGTTATTAAATTTATCGATGACTTTACAAAAATATATTAGATAAACCATCTGATTCCGTCTCACGCAAATAATAAAAATTTTCTATGCTAGTTGCATCTGTTGGCATTTTCAAATATTAAAATGTTTAAAATTCAAAAACAGTTGTAAGATAATAAACCAACTTCGCAGCAGCACTAGCATTTTCCAAAAAAGAAAACCCATATTTATTTTGGTATTGACTATTTATACACAAAATGAGCATACATAATAATGTAATTTTTGGCGTGTGTTCCCAAATGGAAAAATGCACTAGAAAAATTATGTAACAAGTGCAAAAAGCATGATGCTCTTTTTACAATTTATATTCAACTGAACTCAAGATACTTTGCAAAATATTCTCTGCATGCAAGCTTAACACAATTATAAGACTATCTTTATGATAAACTTGTCTTCCTTCAAGACCTTTAAAAATTAGCCATAGTATTTAAAAAAATGAGAATTTTTTCCAGTATTGAACTCTGTTCTCCGTAATAACTAAGATGGATTATGTCTCCAAATTCAATCAAATAAATCTCAAGAATGCGTTTAAAAAAATAGTAAACCAATTCACTAATTAAAAGTTAATACTTACAAATAGGACAATGTAAGAATGAAAGGGCAGTTTTCCAACCGCAAATTTCAAAGTTAGCTTTCTAAGCTCCCAATATACTGCAATAATTTAAGCAGATGCAATTCGCTAACCCAAAGCTATACAGTTACGCGTGACTGACGAAATCCCTTTCTGTATCTCCTTCAATACTTTACCGGATTCCGGATGGAACTAAGCTAAAAGCTCCAGCTTTGTGAGCTTTACTGTACACGTATATTGTCGGTTACATTCGTATTCTCTCGCGAAGCGCATTTATTACAAGGCTTTGCGTATACGTCTCCTAATGTCTTCAGCTTCAGGGTGCAAGATTTATATAAATGTTTTTATTTTGCTCTAGTTTCTTGCGTAAAAAAATTGGTTAGCTGAAACATCCAGCTTTACTGCGGCTAGCAAATGGCTAGTGCTAGTGACGCGTTTGAAATATTTATAAATGAACTGGAACAACACTTTTTTCTACGAGATAGCTTTTTCTCGTTACCACAACGTTCTTGAGTTTATTTTTCTATTTGGATGAAGTTTTAGATTATGTGGCACTGGGGCGCAACTTTCGGGCTACAAAGTTGTTCCGATGCAAATTTACTGCGGTCTATTCATACCACCTTTCTTCGGTTTTATTGCATTTATAGGGTTATAGCAAAGGACATTGGAAAACAACCAGAAAATGGTTGTAAAAAGGAGAGGTTGAAAATATTACGAATCAAAGAGATCTTTTTAAAAATTCTATAACAGCGTTGAATATTATTTAGTCTTGTTGAAAAATGTCTGGTGAAGGTACCAATCATCTCGTTATGAAATTTTATAAAAACTTACTTTGTATTGAATGAGACCTGTAGAGCCCATATGAATTTTTCACTTTACATTGACGTAAATTATGACCTCAAGGAGAAAGCTATGAGAATAATCAGTAAAATGCATAATTAGGTTAAATTCGTGTATGTATACAGATATTTACCCTTTTTTTCAGCGCTATGAGAATATCTCCCCTACACTTGACTTTCCAATGCTCAACCAGAAGGTACTATATTGGCTAGGAAGCGAGTTTTTTTACCTGGAAATTTTGAATTTGACCTAACCCTTGCTATTCCATGCAAGGTAGGGATATTTCACGTGCGTGACAGCACTCGTACATGAGACCTACATTTTAAGTTAAATTCGAAAGAGGACGTATTTGTATGAAAAATGCATCCCTAACATTTTTCAAGCGGTCTGTGTCGAGAATCAAACCCGGGACCTTTTAAGAGAATATCGACAAGAGAGTTGTTTACGGGGTTTGAAAACGGTCAAGTATCTTGAAAACTAAGCAAAGTTATAAATAATGAATAATTTTGTCTGGCATTAGGAAAGTAATTCAATCCTAGTGGACGAAAGTTAATATAAATTGTTGGTTATTTTGAAAAGAGAAAATTTTAATGACCGGTTTCGCTGTTATTGCAGCTCCTCAGATTGGACCATTTTTTTTTTTTTTTTTTTGCAAAACAACCCACAAAGATCTT
Source organism: Platerodrilus igneus (assembly GCA_036346225.1). NCBI lineage: Eukaryota > Metazoa > Arthropoda > Insecta > Coleoptera > Lycidae > Platerodrilus > Platerodrilus igneus. The sequence goes on from JARFIW010001403.1 coordinate 4,659,322, forward strand.
AAAATTCTACACAAATCATGGTGTATTATTAATATGTGCAAAATCATGCGCCCTCTATACTCGAATGTAAGCAACTAAATAGATGAAATATAAATAAATAAATGGCCGATTACTTACTTAACATTGGTGGACCTTCTAAGAAAATACTACATCCAATGCTAATTGAGGAACTTAGCCAACTGAAACTAATACGTTTCCGGTTACTTGATAATGAATAATGTTGTCTGGTATTAGGAAAGTAATTCGAACATAGTGGACGATAATTAATATAAATTGTTGGTTATTTTGAAAAGAGAAAATACCAATGACCGGTTTCGCTGTTATTGCAGCTCCTCAGATGATAGAGTTTTAAAAGTCCTATTCCTTTGTCATATATGTTTGACTTTGAGTGAAAGCATCAATGCAATGTCAAGGCCAACATAGCTTTTTCTTTAAATAGAGTACTAATTTCTTATGACACTGTACTAAAGATGGTTACTAGACGTTTCCAAAACAATACTGAATGACCTACTTTTCAGTCTTGTTAAAGTTATGAGCTTTGAAGTGAACGGCATCACCGGCATTAGTATTTTCAAGTCACACGCATATACGTACTTATGTAAGAGATCATATCGTAATATGTTGAATCAAAGTAATGTCTTTTTCAAATCAAGGTAGTTGTTAACATACCATTCGCTGAGAGAGAAAGAGTTATAATATGGATGATGCGAGCATATGGTGACTGCGTTAGGTCCTTCAAACACGTAGTGACTCTGTTTAACGATACGTATGCAGAGCGCCTACAAATTTCAAAATACTGTCAGGCGCTTTAAAGAAAGAGGTTTGGATAAGCACCGCCTACAAAATAGTACACCAAAATCAGCAAAAAAATTTGGATGTTATGCGGCAATTTTGTAGAAAATTCTCATTCTTTGTTCATGAAATTGTAATGAAAAAAATGTCATCTTTTTAAAACAAAATCTACTTAAGAGCCAGCGGAGTGTAAATTCGATAAAAGAAATGAGTTTTATAATGCCGCGACACGATAATTGTAAAACCTTCCTTCGTTGGTAATATAAGTTTCTTCTAATGAAGCTTCTTTTGAATTAAATGGAGCGAAAAATCGACCGAATAGGTGCTAATGGAGTGACTAGAAACTTCACTGGATACGTGATCTCTACACCCAGTATCCCCAAAAACTGAACGTGTGGGTGAGTTATTAATTATTGTGAGAGTGACGAACCGTAGAGACCTTATTTCTGTTGACACATTCTAATAGGCGTCGCCGTGGATCAATGTAGTAAGCGTAAGACTACGGATCCCAAGGTCCTGGGTTCAAATCCCGACACGGCCGACTGCTTGAAAAATGACAGGTGAGCATTTTTCACAAAATTACGCCCTCGTTCGGATGAGAGGTTAAATGAAGGTCCCGTGTGTGAGTGTTGTCACACACGTTAAAAATCCCTACTTTGCCTGAAACGGCAAGGGTTCGGCAAAATTCTAAATTTCCAGGCAACAAAAAACTCGCCTCCTGGCCAATGTAGTACCTTCTGGTGGAGCATTGGAAATATAAATGCACTGACACATTCTAATACGCACTCACAAATGCATCCACGCACATACTGGCATATACACAAAGGGTGGAACATCCGACTATGCATTGATCGCGCTGTACATCTTGGATAATACTAATTTTGGCGGCATCGTAGATTCTAGAACTCAAAATTCGGACTATTCTAAAAAAATGAATCTTTAACTAGTATTTTGGGAATATCTTGCTGCCATCTTTAATACTGTGTTATGAGCAATGGTATGTTCAATTTATGAAAATCAAATTGGTCTTGAACCCGCTTTGACTCCTATCCTTAAGGTCAAACAAATACAATCATCGAGTGGTTACTCAACATATCTCGAGTCATGTGTTTACCTGACTAATTTGGTACTTAAATTAAATTCTTTTATAATAAGAGTTACATGATTAGATAATCTACTTGCGGTTCTGTCCGTGCTAGTATTTAAACATCACAAAGCGCTTACAAGAAATACCATTCTGGGCGAACCTTATTACAGTTGACAGTTGAGATTTGCACATTACGTTTTATCCAGCATAATAGATACAAAAGTTGCTGTATTAATTTCTGTTTTTATTTCATCTAATATAACATCGCTTAGTGTTAGTATAGTGTAATTCTGTATGACTGGAGAAGTATCTCGTAACACAGTTGCATTTTTTAATACGAATCAAGAGGAGAGCGTCCAAAAATTCTAAACAATTTCTTTTGTTAAAGGATTCTTTCCCTTTGAAATACGAAACATTGGCTTCTACTCAATCTGCTAATATCCATAAAAGTAATGATAATTTCAAGTCGCGACTTCACAATAAGCCATCCACTTTAGTTTAAAATCATTCTAACCCTACCCGCACTTTTCGTAATAATTAATTTTCATCGCGCAACTTCAACTTCTCAAACAAAATATTTTCAATTCATATGTGAAAAATTCATCTAACATTGCTGCAAAACAGTCTCTTGGAATTGCTTAAACTCTGATCATACTTAAAGGAGTTGCATTGCTCTTAAATGACTCGTTTGCTATGATTGTGACTGTAAAGAAGTCATGCATCCAAGTTATTTACTTTGTGAGGAGGCAAATGCAACATAACCGGCACTCTATCCTGTCAATAAAGATTAAATAATCGAAAAAGTTTGCTTTGTAGAAGAATAGTCAGATTGGTTAAGTGTAATTTAAAAATTTTGTTATATTCTTAATAAATCTGTAGCTGACGTGCTGTTTGACAAGAAACCTTGCGACAATCGTCCATATATTGTGATTCAATCATTTGATAGAAATATCACTGATTTATTAGATTCTGTAGTTGGCCATTCCGGTATTAGAAGAGATACAATTGAAAGTTTTCAGGTCAAGGAAAGGTGTGTCCACAGAGGACTGATTGTTGAGAGAAGTTGGTTAAGTTGATTTCCTTATTCACATTAGAAAGCAATGTTATACTCTCAGTGCTTTAGTTGTGCTCTTCTTGCAACAATTTTTTCTTTTTGGTAGTAATTTTGCTAAATTATTTGATTTAATTGCAAATTTCAAAAATTATTCACGGAATATCCACGGAGAAATAAAGAATGATGTTTCATATATAGATTGGTCTTTGGTTCCTGCGAACCACAATCTTTTTTGTTTAATTTAAAGATTTATCAGATATTCAAAACTCCAGACTTTAGGATCAAAAATTACTTTTTAAGAATATCAGCAGTAAATGCAAATTATAGCATGTTTCCTTATATAAATAAGGTACTTAACAAACAAGTAGACCGCATGATAGATCTTGGTGTTGTGGAAATGTGTCAAAGTTCAAGATGTTCCCCAGTGGCGGTTCCGTGAATAGACAGATTCGCGTGTGATTGCTGATTCCAATGTTCCGGGTTGCAAGAAAGTTCGTTAGCTTATCCATTTTTAATATTGTACACTAATTTATATCAATAAACACAAGTTAAAAATACAACGTTACCTTTGCCAATAAAATAAATTTTGCAAAACCTGACCTCTGACATAGGAATATACTTGACCATTGTGCCAATAACAAGCCGCTTTCAACTAAGCGCATATGATGTTGCGAATACGTAAAGATGCGCACGCTCAAAAATAAGAAATGATATGGTTTCGAAAAGCGGCCATAAACGTCAGTAGTTGCAAACGTTCAAAAACTGACCCCCAGGTCCGCATACTTACTTTTATAAACTTCCTCCTTAATATAACATAAAGTAATAGTCTAATGGGGTTATATCAGGAGATCTTGGAAGCTAATGTATATGACCATTTGTTGCTATCCATCATTCTCTGAAAAATCTTTCTGACTTTTTGAAACTGATGATGGGAGCTTCATCTTGGGGAGAGTGAATTCTGTTATGTGTCTCCAAGTAATATCATATAATTATTCTTCCAGTATTTGTATAAACGTATCAACTATCTCCTACTTGTCAACGTGCTTTTATTAAAAATTAAGCCAATTATTTGGCTGCCTATTAGGCCACATCAAACATTGATTCTAAACTATACTTGCGGATTTTTGGAACGAGAAATAACTAAGTTTTCTCTAGACCAATAATGCATGTTTTTGTGATTAAACATGCTCCTATTTGATAAAAACGCTTCAAAAAATGTTTTTTATAATGTTGGAATTTTACCTATATGTATTTACTAACAATTGGCTTAATTTTGATCAAAGTTCAGTGTCTCTAGGTAATAATGTTTGTACTGGTCGCACCTATACGACACAAACTTGCATTCTTTTAAAGTTCTCCAAATCCTAAATAAATTTAAGTGATTGTTTCTTGGTTAAATTATTTTTCTATACTTCAAAATATGACAATATATTTACTTCTAAATGCTCACTTATGATGAACAGTTATTTGGTTCAATCTTTTCGAAAAAACTACTTCGATACTCTTAAATTTTCTATACAGCTTTAGAAAATACCTTCTGCCTGTTTGATCACCTTCAGATAACGTTTGACCATATTATTCTAGTACTTTTACGGGTAAAAATGACGCTACGTAACGAATTCCGACCACCCTATAAAGTAAAGGAACTCCGTAATAATAATGTCGTTACGCCGACTAACTGTAGCGCTGCGGGCGTGAATTTCCATCGATGATAAAAAAAATAAAATTATAAAACGTAAAATGGTCGAAATACAAAATTACTTTACACGTACCACTTACCTTGGAGGTTTTCCTAATTGTACACAAATTAAGGCGCAAAGCCGTCTTGACCTAGCAATTTTGTCGATATATTCACTACCCGTAAAATGGTTATTCCGGGTAAGTTTCATTGCTTTCGCTAAAAACACCCTTTGATTTTTTTATCAAACTACAGAAATTGTCAAAACAACGGCTCCTAACAACTATGACTTCAACACTGCGGTAACTGGATATCCTTTCACAATGATCGCTTTATCTATGTTACAAATAACTCAGAATAAAATTTCATCGAAGTTGAAACCCTATTACCATTATTTTTTGAAAATATAATTGCATTTACATTTACCTTAAAAAAACCAACGCGATTTAACTTCTATTGGCCAGGTATTATTAACAGACATCCTAAAACTATAATAATCTCCAAGTAATACTACCGTTTCATTGTACTAGATTTCTAAGTTACTTTATACAACGTTCTTAATTCCTGTTTAGTTGGAAACGCTCTTAGCAACATATTAGGAAATTAATAGCACAATTCCAACTACTGCTTTCGCCACTCCATAGTCTATTAAAAATATGAAATTTACACAAACAAATTTACTAGCAATGCTTCCTACAGTTAAAGTTTGCGTTACACTACGCACATCCTTCTTAGCGTTTAAAAACTGTCAAACTTTTTTCCCATAGTTTTGCGCTTAAATGCAAACAACTAGGTCGCTGTACAAACTAATTATCACTTATATTAACAAGTTCTCATGTACATATTTGTCAAGCGTCAACCAAAATAAAACAATAAAAGCTCAAAACGGTACTCACAATTTAGTAATTTAGCGATTTTCAGGGTAACTTCAGTCACTGATAGATTATTTCGGCACGCTAGATCCTCCATTCCAGTAATTTAACATTCAACATATAATTGTGGATTGAAAACTCACTTATTACCTGCTTTATACACTACTGACGCGCCACGTTTAACGCGCGTGCTTGATCTTTCTGGTCTAGATCATCCATTAAAGTTCAAAACAACTCGTTATCGACCTCCTTTGCCTACATCCATTCGTTGGCCTTAACTCATATTTTCGTTCTTCCTGACTCTACTTCCGAATTTAATCGTTCTGCTCTAATCCCCTTTCTTCTATTAAAATTCCGAATTTCGTTCTCACATGGTATACGTCCAATACTTGCGTAGAGTCAGGTTCAAAATCTTCTGATCGTGTGAACGCATTCATTTTATGACATTTTATTATTTTGTGGTTTTACGGTTTCTTGAATACGACTAGTATAAAATCCCTAACATCACTGCTGTTTATATAAAAAATGTATTAGGTGCTTTTTGGGTTATTTTTCTTGTTTATTAACTGCAAATTAATAAATGCCTTTCTATTGGCAAATGTATGCTTAAGTAACGCGCGGGCATTACATTCTCGGAAGCTGCTTCTTCTGTACAATGTACGCCTGTAACATATCGCATTTTTCTGAATGCGTAAATGCCATTTCATAATGTTGACAATCAAAATCTTAGTCAACACTCAGTACGTAAATTTACTTAAAATGCTTGCTTGTGTTGACAGCAGAATAATATAATGATGCATAGAATTACGTTTTTACTTCAGAAATACACAAGCAGGTTGCCTGAAAAATAAATAGGATAATAGTTAGACATTTTAGGCTAATATTACATTTAGTATTTTTTGTTTTCTAACGATTTTTAAATGTTTCGGTCAACATATACAGGATTTTCCATTTTAAAAATCTACATTCTCCTCATTTATTTGGAATCACTAATGTTCAATTGTTTTTCTACTTACACCACTTTGTATCCTTACTAATATAAAGTTAGCAATAGTGTGCAGTTAATTTAGTACAGATAGTATACTATTCTGCAGTAACTTTTTGTGCTACAAAACAGGGTATTCGCCAGAGAGTTGTTTTTATTAGGTTAAAGTTATTTAGCCAAAGTTGTGCTTTCTTGGCCTAAGTTTTCAATAACATTTAGGCTTTGTTTAATAGAATTTAATAAGGGACATGGGAGTAAATATTTAAGTAGCAACTAAAGTTACAAAAGCCTTGCTATTATTCTGAACCATCAGTACGGGGTTATTTATCAGAAGGCTTTTCAATAACTTTAACGTTTCGTCTTAGCTTTTCTCAATTTCGCAACAAGCGAAGCGACTAATAATGTTACAGAAGCGTAGAGCTCTTCAAGAACACTGCCGTACGAAACAACTTTACAATTTCAAGTGGAATTAAATAGAATTAAATGCCACTCAATGTTTAGTTTGGTACTGAGAAATTGATTTTTAGAAGTTCATTAGCTAGTATTGTGAGGTATTTTCTGACTCGTATACAAACCCTTTTTTTCCGAAATTTTATGCGATGTGCTTTCGGCGATCGAGTGACCGTTGTAAATCAATGCAAATTAATCCTTTACCACGAAAAAGGGACAACGTAACTTCCTTTGCAATTACAAACACACATGTAGGGAGTTCCTTGTCAGAGTTAGCTGCAGTGAACAGTGATGTGAGGCATCTATATCTTAACATTTTCTTTTCTTTTGCTTAACTGTACTTGGTCAAAGTCGCCTACAGTTCAGAAAGTTGCGTTTTGATAACTCATGGACCATATGGATCTGAGAATCTGTTCTCTCGCCACCTTTTCGACTGGTTACCGTTGAGAATAATTTGCTTACTGTTTGTTTGTTGTTTGTCTTTTCTTACTATTTTACTTCTCTTCATCTCTCCCACAGCAACCGTTACCACAAAAACTGAAGATAGATCATACTCTCGCTAGTCCGAGATTATCTTAATCCGGAATCAGTACTGTGGACTTTAGTCTCATTAATGGTACGGTGTGGTATAAATGCAAATGATAATTAAATAAAATTAATTCCTACTAATTAAATGAAAATGTATAGTAAACTCGTTCAACAATTGCATTTATAAAATTGTTTATACAGATGACGTAGCACAGAACAGAAAAAAAGTGACAAGAATTCAAAGAGTGCTTTTAATTTATTTAGATAGCAACACTAAGGAAAATCCTGACTATCAAGCACATGCCTAGATAAGGATCCAGAAAGTATAATATAATAAAAGTGAACTAACAAATTAAATAAAGGACTAGTGAAGTAGTTTGTCTAACTGAACTATTGCAAATTTAAAACAATGAAAGTGTAAAATGCAGAAAATATTCAAAGTACGATATGGAACGTAACAACCGCCCAGCAAAAATTAAATGGTCGGTGTAGGAAGCAAAATAATGGACACAGAAATACAACAACATTACATACAGAAAAGGAATTCCTATTAGACAATGCACAACACCCAAAAAGAGAAGAAAAGGAAAAATCTATACTGTGCGAAGTTTCAAAGTTTCAAACTAGAATTGTAGAAAACTATAGGAAAAGGTAAGGTATAGGGTAGCAATCAACGAAGGCAAAGATAAAATAACATCGACACCGCCAAATGCCTAAAAGAGCAAATGTTTCTCAGAAAGAAATATTACAGTCTCCAACCTCAAGAAAAGAAGTGATTTCCTGCACATAACCAAAAAGTAAGAAAATAAGCGTGGACAAAAGTCAACAGTATTAGCGCATACATGACATAACGACCTAACCTCAAAATATTCTAGAAAACGACAGAAGAGTTGGCAAAAAAGAACATGTACTTCAAACTATGGTAACAGGAAATCATTTCAAACCGGCAATCGAAGAGGAATATGACTAAATAGACCGAAAAGTTCACTAAATCGCAGTTTCCTAAGAAATGCCTAGAAAGCACATACCATAGGAAAAGGATCATAAATAAATTAAAGCAACGGAGGACTGACAGTAAATAATACCATCCAATGGAAAATAAAATAGGTATGAAGAGTGAAAGGAACGAGAGAAAACAAGCATAAACAAAAAATGTTTAGAAACCAGCAAAAACCGAGAAGAGAATTAAACATCCAAACTGAGTAGAGTTATGGCTGAGCATGTGGGTATGTATGTGTCTGTTGTGTGTATTTGCTGTATAGAGAACGTGTTGAAACGGTTTAGTCACCTCTTAAGACAGACAGGCCGTATCGTAGGGCTATTTTGATCAAGACCTTCTAGGAACTAAAACATCAAAAACGAAAATCAAGTTCAGTTACCCACTGAGATCAACAAAATATACTGCAGTATATGTGAAGTATACCAACACAAGACGAATTAAATCCGTAACATAGTAGTCAAGAATTGAATATATGGAAGGAATTAGAAATAAGGCGCCAGGGTTTTCAACTTTCCTATGTGTGAAAATTAAAATTACCAGAAATAGCACAAGTCTGATAATTTGTGGTGACACTAAAGCTTGAGGAGTTTTTAAACAACAGGTACAGGACAAATATGCCATATTAAAATTATTATAGGAAAAAAGGAATTGGCACAAGCCAGAACGGGTACGACGCAAAGGCGTAAAATTATATTGAGAAAGTCGTTTAGAATGCCAGATTTGTTTCCCGTAAGAGGACGTGTCAGGAAGAAAAGATCGAATTAACAATAAGGAACGAACTCGTCCAAATTACGGTATCAAAGCAAGAGAAAGCAGAGGTTGAATGCCACGCTAATACAGACGGAAATTGGGAGAGTCCAAAGAATGGAACCAGATACACATAACCGATTTGCCTCAAAAAACAATTTGTATATATACAACCTACACATGCGGAAAGAACACTAGTCTGTTCAATATTATCAATTGTAACACCCAAATAATATCACCAAAAAGAAACAGAAAATTATATTATGGTTCAATACAGTATTTTTATATATTTTAAAATCTAATAACACAGAAATAATAAACATCGCATATGAACATAAATAGGACTAAGAGCTTTTAATTTATTTAGGCAACAACGATAAGAAAATTCTGGACTATCAAACACATTCCTATATTGGAACCAGAAAGTGTAATATAATAAATGGAAACTTGGAAATTAAATAAAGAACTAGCAAAGTTGGATGCCTAACTGAACTATTGCAAACTTAGTAAAATGAAAGTGTAAAATGTAACACATATTCGAAGAATGATATGGAACGTATCAATCAGAGTATGCATGGTTGGTATTAATAACACTTTTGTGCCTAGCTTCTACGTCTGCAAACAGAACTGCTTTTAACTCGATTTTTTGTTTGTAGAAGTTGCAGAAGGTTTTATTTTTTGTTTTTTCGTATGATACCTACCGGTATAAGTTTATATTCTTTGAGAAATTTGATTAGAAGTGGGTAACTTGCAAACTAATTATCAAATGCAATGATACGTCGACTATTTTTTAATGACCCACAGAGCCTTATAACTCTATTCTCCGGTCTATTACTTAAGTCGAAGGAACCTTTTGGTTGCTTACCAACCTAAACTTCTTGGTTCCGAACATAAAATGCTTTAGCATCAATTAAAGCAAATATTTTTATCTTGTACTTTTCAGGCTTGTTTGGTATTGTACCTACCTAGTAAAATCTTGATCGGACCTTTTCCAGAGTTTTCTTAACACCAAAATGTCCACCCGAGGTCCCAATATGTAGATGTCCTGAAACTTCCACAACCCGCCTTCATTCTCCAACGATCGCACCAATATATCATTCTCTGCCTTCAAGGAATCGTATTGTGCTCAGTGCGATCGCGATCACGATCAAGTCATCCAATATACAAGAACCGCTTCCCACGATAGCCCACGGAAGATGTTATCCATTAAACGCTCAAACGTGGCAGGAGCGTTTTAGGTGCCAAATGGCCCGACTGTAAATTGCCATAGACCAGTTCTTGTAGCGAAAGCAGTTTTTGTTCGATCTTTGGGTTCCATATCCACTTGCCAATAACTACTCCTTAAATGTCAGGTTAAGGACCATCGCAGGCATAAACCAGTGCTTCTTTAAAGAATTTCACTTTTAACCACGAATTAATGGTGGTTTTAGATAATTACAATGAAGTCCCGCGAGAAAAAATGGATTTCTGAAAGAGTTCCTCATCATTAAATTTGCTATCAATGTACTCAATGAGTAAATGCAACTACTACAAAGGATTATGATGCCGCGTAAACAAACGCGCCCTAAAAAAATTGTAGTTTGCAAGGAAACCGAGGACATAATATGAGTTTTTATTTCATTTCATAACAAGCACATTAAAAGAACTGAAAAATCTGTACAATAATGCCACAAAAACGATCATATTTTTACGAAAACCGCGTATATATTATTCAATTGGAATGTAAGAACGTGATTCGTTAAACCGGGAGAAAAATTCCATTGATAATAAAGGTGAATAACATTCAAATTAAAAGATAATGTAAGATAAAACAATTAACAAAAGCCATAAATCAAGCGACAAAACTAGTAGAAATGAGGCAAATGACAGCAATAAATTTTGAAGATAAGAGATAACGCATATAAATGTATTAACTAGCAAATGCTCAGGGGTACTTGAACGTCAAGTTCTGTAAATGTTGCACCATTAGGCCATTTTGGATGCCACCTAAGCGGACAAACCTATATTTTAAACCAATCAACCCAAGGAACAACACCCAGAGATTACTAGATTGTTCTGAAAGTGTGACGTACCACTAGAGGTCGACTATATAACCAATTAAAATAGGTGGGCGATGATTAATTGTTGAATACTTTTTTAAACGTTACGATGCTAGTGTAACAATAGTAACGTGTTATATACAGAAGAGTTTAATTGACGATTTTGACAGTTTATTGCTCCTCAGAAGAAAGTAGATAATTAAAATGGTTTTAAAAGTGGAAAATAAATGAACAAGGATGAATTATGGCAAGATAAAATTTTAATTTAAATGGAAGAGTATGTCAAGCTGGAATAGATTTATTAGTAAATTGATCACAAGATTTTAAACGAATTGGACTATACTGATGTATGGATGTGGAAAGCATATATAAAATTTTAATGGCACTTTATAGTAAATGTTAAATAATTTGGACGCCCTTGGTATATTGAGTAGAAATGCAATTTTGATGTTGAAAGATATTTAATGGAGAAATATCAACGATATGAAAAAGCGCGACAAACATAATTTAAACGGTAAAACAAAAATCATATTGTTTTAAAATGTTTAAAAAGACATTCTTTTTAATAGTTAATTAAGTTAAATTACTTAAGAATTTTAAGTGTAAGTCTTTATGGAAGAGTAGATATGTTGAGTTGAAGGTGGCAAACTTTGATAGGTTACGCCTTTACATAATGAAAATTATTAAAAATAACTTATCAGATACGTTTAAATCTGATGTTATGGGGAGGTTGTTAAAATTATCTAACTTATTTTCTAAAATTTTGTGCATAATAAAAATTAAATAGAGAAACGATTGGTGAATGAAAATCGTAATTAAAAGAAAGAGCGATTTTGACTCTAATTAATGTACCTATTTCTACTGCTTAATGTTTCCTGATGTAACGCGAATTACGTTTTGGGCTTTGGGAGCTGCCTTTTAAAAATCTTCTTCCAAATACTCTTGTAGCAATTTTATTTAATCAGAATTTACAAATGGAATTTTACAAAACTATATAAAATTACTCTAAATCGAAATTACTGTTAAATGAACTTAAATTAGGGCGAGTAGCCTGAACAACCAACAATGCAAAAGTTGTGAGGCTTAAAACTGACTGATTTTCTTGGGGCTCCTGGGGTATTTATGTTGTCCCTGCCCTCACATTTCTATGAGAACTGCAGAGCTCATGCCTGCTTATTTCTTTATTAATTTATACAATACAAAGTAATAATTTTAATTCTAATAATTGCGGTTTTATAACCGTCTGTGACCTGCACCTGCACTATCACGTAGCGTCTGGAATACATTGTATTCACGTCCGTTTTCACAACTTGCTTGTGAACTTTCATTAACCTTCTTTATTTATCCTTGAATTATATTGTTGCATCTAACTTAAGTTTCTTAATGATTTCTATTTAATTATACATATATCAATTTGGGGATATGTAACTCGCGTTAAGGCTAAAATTCTTAAGAAACTAAAATAGTAACTAGCGGAATATATAGACAATTAAAATAATTGAAACACGTAAACAGCAGGTTATCGAGAAGGTTGTTTAAGAAAATAACTTCAGAAGTTACGATGTGATACAACTAGATTTTAATTTATGTAACTGTAATGGTCACTACAAACAAAACTAGAAGAACTTTCATTGCAATAGTTCATTTGTTTGCAAGAGTTCCCAGGACGCATTCACCGGATTTAAAATCAATAGTAGTAGGATGAAATAGGCGGATGAACTCGGTGGATTCCTTCTAACCTCGATCACCACGATCAATTTAGATTACTACTCTTTAAATCCTTTTACCTTCGCCATCTGAAAGAACCCCACCTCTGAAAATTTCCTAAACCAGTCGTGTTTGCATTAATGTTATAGCTATTTTTTGTGGGGAATCTATTTCTGACTAAATTTTTCCACTAAGAGCAAACGTTTATCCTAAAAATAAAAAATCCATGTACTTGCAATTGTTTCCTTTCTGCATATATGTTTTTTAAACAGAAAGTTTAGATTTAATTTTTGACGGAACTTTTAAACTCCGAGCAAACCTAACCCACTACCTACTCTAAAATTGGGGACAAGACAGACATTCGAAATTTCCTAGCGGCATATATTTTTGAAAACAGAAAGCTTAAATTTAATTTTTGACAGAATATTTAAACCTATAGGTAGAGCATTTGCTTTGTGGCTGCATTTTTATCATGATGACTGTCCAATAAGCCCAATATTGGACTATAAACTAAATTTCATTTGTGATTTCAAGATGTTTTGTCTATAAGTTTAGAACATACTGTTACGTTTTTTCGTGGCCCCACGTTGGGCGCCAAATTTGTTAGGTTTTTTGTGGCAGCCGCGTTATGCCAAATTTATGCTACGTTGGCTCGTAACACAAAGAAAATCAAAGAAATGACCGGGCTCAATCGGAGATTAGGGGGTTGTAGAAAGCAGACTGACATATAATGTGCGCGGCTGTAAGGAATTAGTAACAATACCTGCAATAAAAAAATTAGTCCTGCAAACCTAAAATAAAGAAAAGCAGAGCATGCTGATCGAGCATAGATTGTTTAGTACTTTGTAGAATGTAAAAAACTGTTTGGATAATCTATATAATATAACAACGGTAAAAGCAATACAAAATTTTTTAGTACAAAGTGAGGTAATATTGGGGAGTAGCAGAAACGTTTCCTCACACACCAATTAAACATAAATCAGACAAAATGTTAACAAAAGATAAATAGGTAAGACACAATAGATATGAGTAATTCAGTAGTATTGATTCTTTTTTTTGTTTCTTTTTTTTTTTCTTAATAGCAGGCAAGTCTATTGAAAAAGGTATCAACAAGACAAAGAATATTGCAAAACCAACGGATAGATATTTAAAGTAATAACAAGTATGAAATAGTTCAACTTACACAACCAGGAGCGCCGGAACAGTGTCTATAGAGTTGGACTAATTCGGCTACTGATAGCCTTGCAGTTGGAGTTGGTGGAGTGTGGGGTGTCCATGGTTCCATCCCATTATCAACTTGAAACTTGACACTACTATCAACTGCAGATTGTTCTTTACTTTCTGTAACTGATCGAAAGCCTCCTGATAGCTTGGTAAGCCGGATGCACTGGTGTAGCTTGGCAAAGATTCACAGTCTATTCGCGGGGGTGGAATTCGTGGTACAACAGACAGGAGCACATGCAACACACGCAACTAAGAACAATTAAAGTTAGTATAATTCCGATCCAAACATCCGTCAAGAATTTTTCGTATTGCGGATCTGCTTCAGCAGAAAGCACTTTGTCAACTTCTGAAGCTAATTTCAGTTGGTAAAGGCATTGTTTGAATACGGGAAACATTTAAAAAACACGGTCACTCTCACAATCTCGTCTTTAAAAAATGTACGTTCATATTTTATTTACTTATTATTAAATGCAAGGTAAATTTAACGTATCATTAATACGGCATGAGTTAAAAAAAGGAGTTTAAAACCTGACTAAAGTGGCTCCTTTAAAAATTCTGTACAAGTTTATTGCAATTACTCAGATAAAAAAAAAGGATCACGAAACTAGATCGCACACACAGTAATCCTAAAAGAATCGGTCAAGTTTAGCAAGCAAGTTCTACAACTTTTATTTCAAAAGAAACTCAACTAAAAACACAATAGTAAAGCACGCGTAATCACTAAGTAAGTCCGTCAATGTTCCGTAAACCACGTTACATATAAAGCATACTTCCTTCAAATGTAATCAGAACTACACTTTATACAGTTAATATACAACTTTACTTCACAAGAAAACAACTAAAACGTGCCGCGCTTGTTCAGGAACAATACGAAAATTAATCCCGCATTAATTCTCACTATTGTCAAAAGCAGAAAGAAGCAGTATTTTCAACGCACTTAATATATCGGAACAAAGAACAAAACTTGACTCCTCGCCTGTTTATATCAATTCGTCGCTATTACCCGCTTATCGTCTCTTATCTAGACTTGTATATCCACATAAGGAACAAAATTTATATTTACGGCAAGACAAGAACGATGCAATCTATAATTAATTACACGATGCATTCGCCTAAGGAGTTAATAAATATTAAATATAGAAATAGTAATTTGTAGAAATGTATTTATAAATTGGGAAACAGCGTAAAATGTTAAAACTACAAATATGCCCGTTACAATACGTTACCCATCGTTGACACCCTGCTGTCATCAGGAATAACATCTTGCATCAAGAAGTAATTATTTGCCATAGGATTTTTTACTTAGCCACAAGTGGCATGGCTTTTGCGTAATTAGACCAACTACAATATAGCCTAAACCAGTTTCAAAACTCGAGAAATTTTAAGACTTAATATTCCGCCAGTAGCTGAATTGCAATAGATGTCTGCTCCCAAAAGAAGATGAATTTCTGAAGGAATATAAAAAGTCAAGCCCCCTAATTGAATATTTTATGAAATAAAAAATT
This sequence comes from Platerodrilus igneus, assembly GCA_036346225.1. Taxonomy (NCBI): domain Eukaryota; kingdom Metazoa; phylum Arthropoda; class Insecta; order Coleoptera; family Lycidae; genus Platerodrilus; species Platerodrilus igneus. The sequence goes on from JARFIW010001403.1 coordinate 4,674,990, forward strand.
TTTTCTGTCCAGCAACAAATGTGGTTATTCGTATAAAATTCTTTTAAATACGGACCGCGTAATATTTAAGCTTACATTTGTCTTGGCATTTGCGTGGATTTTTATGTTTACTATTTTGTTAGATTTTGTAGCTATACGGTTAATACCGATTATTTGAATGCCCCTTTCTTGAGGACAACATTTCAGTTTTTGTGCTGCACCTTCAGTAATCAAAGATGCTGTACCGCAAAGATCTAAGACAGCCCTTTGTTGAAAAGGACAACCATCTATCCAACGTTGTCACCATAGCCGTAGCTAACAGTGCTTCACCACTAGAGAAAAAAGTTGACAGTATAACGTTTCCTTGCGCAGAGCTTACAATAGTGCGATCGTTGGAGGAAGTACCGCTTCCGTCCGATTTCAAGGAAGGGGAAATTTCGGTATCGTTCTGTATTCGTTCATAAAAACCGGAAGAATTGAAAAACTAGCATTTTGATTTCCCAAAGTCGCTTGATCACTGTGTATCGAAGACTTTGAAGTAACGTCAAAAGCAAACAATATATATCTTGAACAACCTCCTTTTCAGCAGATTGTGATTCATCAATTATTTCAATGTAATCTCGAGCTAAATTGTATCTGTCAAACGCTTTAGGGAAAATTTCCAGTCTTGTTGTAAAGATAAACACTTTCTCCTCTGATTCATGAGTACCTGTAAATCAATTTTCAGTCACAGTAATTTTTCTTTTTTTCACAGACCTTTGTTTAATTATAGTTTCCATTTTACCATCAATTGTTGTAGCTTGAAATAAGCTAATCTTAAGGCTCTAAATATAACCCAACCTACTTTAAATCCTAGCTTATTTGAGTAATAAGCAAGCGCTAAGCTAAGTTTGTCAATATAGTATTAGAAAGAAACAATAATCAGTATATAACAATTAATGAATGTGTAGTCTGACATTCAATTCCTGTAATATGCATCTTAGCCTTGAAAAAATAATGAGATTTCAATTGATTAAACGCTTTCAGAATCTTTCAACGCTATCAACACTGAATACTGTGATTGGAAACTCTTTTCACTTTTTATTAATGGAATTAAACTGGAAATCTTTTGAGTTTGAAAACTTTTCTTAAAATTTGCTACGTACATCGACATAGCCTGAAAGACAAAGAAAGGATGCCCGGCTCAGTTGGCGAGCAGGCGGGTATTACAAATATAAAAATAAAGTAAAGGCCTGAAAGAAAAAAATTATTAACCGTTCAGTACAACCTGTAGGAAAAATCCCCACCTGCAATTATATCTAAATACAAAAAAACAAAGGAAATAACTTAACAAAAAACTCTAATTAGCAAAAAAAGAAAAACATTACAATCCCTGTCGGGTAACTAACACGTTGCAGAAATAATGACTATACTGTGTACCGTTTTCACCTTCATACTGCCCAATATTTGGATACATTACAACGGGCATTAACCCAGTTTGAGTTAGTGAGAATAAGCAATCTATTTTAGCATTTGTTATCTAGTGTATTTGTATGCCAGGTTTCACAATTTAATTTAGTGATCATAGTGTTATGATACTTCACAGAGGCTCTGATAATACTAAAATGTAACAGACAGTTACAAATACAATGGCGATAACATCTTCCAATGTGCCAGCAAGTTTTACCCCAATCAAGCATTAATAGATAGTCTATTTCTGGTTTTTTCTTTTAAAGTCAATCGTAATATATTAATCCGATGGAAATACATCCTAGAATAGTTAAATCAGTTTTGTACATGCAATTAATTCGAGACATGTATGAGCCCCAAACAGTAAAATGTAAGTGGACTGGGTTTCGACACAAGCAGGAAAGAAACACCCATGGGTCTACGGTGTTGGATCTCTCATTCGCTCCTAGGGCCGGAGTAGGCCAGTTGCACCTGAGACCACGTAACTGGTGCAGCGTTTTATACCCGAAGGGCGGCAATTCAAGAGACTATCATGTCCACCGGAGGAAGCTATAATAATTACAGTCAAAGATTAGATTTTACGAAAGAAAAGTACATTTTTTATCACTGCAAGTACTTACCACACAGTGTGTGCACGAAAATTTTATAAAATAACGAAAACTGCAACGAACATTCTCAGTCGTCCGCAGAAAAGAAAAATGAATATTAATTCCTTTGATAGCACGAATTCACATCCATGCCGGCATTATCAAACACATGTGATTAGCGATTCGAAACACACTTAATCAATGAAGTAAGATCCATTATTTCGACGAATCTTTAAATCGAACTAGTATACGCTATAAGAATATGGGCTAAACCAACAGATACCTAAAACAAGTAACCGACTATTTAAATTATAGAGTAAACCTATCGTTTCGAAGTAAATAGGTTTAAAATGAAAAATTATTATGATGCGTACATATTGTAGGAAGATCTAATATACAGGGCGTTGTTTGAATAATGAAGCAGAATCTACGTAAACGAATAGTAAAAGACAAAAAAGGTACGTTTTAATTTTACTGTTGGAAAGTGAACGTAACAAACTTCTGTACCTCCTGGTTTGTTTTAGCATCCGTCTTGAAGTAATCAATTTAAACTAAGTAATCAAAGTACAAACTGAAACGTTACATCATAGGTAACAATAAAACTCGTAAATTTGCCGCTACCTTTATTTATAATTACTAATTAATTATCACTCGAAGGGTCAATTAAATACATACAACAATTGGTAAAAACATTACATTTTTAGGCAACATTTATTTGACATGTCTGTGTAGCAAAGCGCATCTTGAAGGTTTACCTTTAAGCTCGGTGTTAAAACATGAACTAACTCTTTCATTACACTAAGAAAAATATACATTGGTCTTATTCATTATAAACCCATTACCTGTCTCAGAAATTATACAAATCCGTTTGTTAGCAAACAGTAAAGTATGACTTATACATTTCTGGTTTACATGCAACTGATGCACAATAGATTAAACTATTACAGCATCCATTGTAATTTAAAGCAGATTGGATGACTTTCAATATGATAGTCATACACTTGATTGCTGAATAATTGATCCTTGTTTTTAACTGAAATACATTATTTAATTGTTCGATTCCACGAACATCTTAATACATTTGAAAATTATAAAGCATAATTTTACATGTCTGTAAAATGAGTCTAAAATAATATAGTTCCTATTTTTAATATATATATAGATATATATATATATATATATATATATACAGGGTGTCTAGAAACGTATGTTAGAATCCAATTGTTTACGGTTTCAAAGTTATTTCACTTTTGTTTTTTTTGGATAAAGCGTACCTAACCATAGATTATTAGGGTGAAGTGGGGTAAGTGCGTTTTGGGGGTAAGTGCATCAGTTGCTTTTTAAATCTCAACCACTTATAGTACTGTAGCGGAATCTAGTGCTCATCAAAATAAGGCCTTTTATTAATGTAATGCAGATCCTTTCATAACCGATATCGACTTAAGCAAGAAAAGATGGCCACCGGACAAAGCGTCAGCTGTTTTACTCGTGTGTTGAATGCGTTGATGTTGTGAAAAATATTTGTGAAATTTTTGCCCAGGTACGCATGTCATAGCTACATCATCATTTTGTTTTCGACCTTACTTAAGGTCGGTTTGACGCAGCTCCAACTTCTTTTCTAATCTGTGCTAATCTAAAAAAGCTCTACATACCCTTCACAACCTAAATTTCTAATAATTTGACTAATATAGTTTGGTCTAGATCTTCCTAAATCCTTCTATCTATTTCCTATCCAGCTGACTCTACATAGATATTAGCAACCTGATGGTTGTTAAAGAACTCTAACATGTTTACATGATTACCATTTATAAGGAAATGAAATATAACCTGGTTATCCGCTTCAAAATGAAAAGTGTTAAATAATATGTTATGGTAAGACTTAAGCAACGAATCGCTGCCAACATGCCAGACCGCTACCTAATTGTGAGTTATGTCATGGTGACGTTTATTAAATTATATGTTATGGTAAGGCTTAAGCAACGAAACGCTACCAACATGCCAGACCGCTACCTAATTGTGAGTTATGTCATGGTGACGTTTATTAAATTATATGTTATGGTAAGGCTTAAGCAACGAAACGCTACCAACATGCCAGACCGCTACCTAATTGTGAGTTGTGTCCTGGTGACGTTTATTAAATTATATGTTATGGTAAGGCTTAAGCAACGAAACGCTACCAACATGCCAGAACTTACTTAAAGTCGGTTTGACGCAGCTCTAAATTCTTTTCTATTCTGAGCTAGTCTAAAAAGGTCTACATACCCTTCACAACCTAAATCTCTAATAATTTGACTAATATAGCTTTGTCTAGGCCTTCCTACTCTATTTTATTTGGTAGTCTATAATCTAAGACTTTACTAAATAGTCCCTCATGTCTTAACTGGTGCCCTATCATTCTATCTCTCCTGACCTTCAATTGTTTCCACATACAGGATCCTCACCTATCCTTCTATAAACTTCCTCGTTTGTTACTCTATCTGTCCAACTAATCTTTAACATTCTCCTATAACACCAAGTTTCAAAATCTTCTATCTTTTTCTTATCTACTTCTTTAATTGTCCAAGTCTCACTACCGTATAGTAGAACGCTCCATACGTATGACTTTAAGAAACTTTTTCTATTATCTAAACTAATACTATTAGCTATTAGTAAGTTTTTCTTTTTAAAACATTTTTCTAGCTTGAGCTATTCTAGCTACTATATCCCTTCTGCTACGTCCATCCTTTGTAATTATACTACCTAAATAGCAAAATTCATCTACCTTCTCTAACTCGGTATTACCTATTTTTAATTTTGGTTTAGAACTAGGCTGTAACTCACTTGTCATTATCTTTGTCTTTACCGAGTTAATTCTCATACTATAGTTACTCCGTAGTATCTCATCTAAAATATTTAAAACTCTCCTAACTCTTTTCTAGACTCTGCTATAATGGCTATATCATCTGCAAAACGTAACATGTCTATTTTCTGTCCCTGTACACTAATACCTATCTCTTTTCTCTCTCTGGCTAAGTTTAAAGCTTCCTCAATATAAACATTAAAAATCAAGGAGACAGTATACAACCCTGTCTAACACCATTTCTAATCTTAGCTTCCTTTTCTATTTCATCAAATCTAATTACTACGCTTTGGTTTTTATATAGACTGTAAATAATTTTTCTATCTTTATGAGAGATTCCTATTTTTGCAAAACCCTGAACATAACAATCCAATTAACCCTATCAAATGCTTTTCTAAATCTACAAACGCGAAATGAGTTTTTTATTTTTTGTAACCTTTTTCGATAATTACCCTAATCATTAGTATCGGTTCTCTAGTCCCTCTGTCTTTACGAAAACCATATTGGTCTTCGCCTAAATAATTCTCAGTCAAAGCTACTACTCTATTTTTAATTATTATTGTTAGTATTTTGGAAGCATGAGAAGTTAAACTAACCGTTCTAAAATTCTCACACCTATCAGCTCCTGACTTTTTTGGGATTGGGATAATAATATTTTTTTCGAAATCTATTGGAACCTCACCTGTGTCATATATTACATTTATTAGTTCATATAATCTGTCCAAAGTTTTCTGACTTGCATATTTTATTAATTCTGCGGGAATATCGTCTATCCCTGGCGCTTTATTTAATTTAAGATTCCGAATAGCTCTATCAAATTCCTCTCTTAATATTGAGAACCCTATTTCTACATCCTCTTCTTGGTCGTTCTCTAACTCATCCATATCGTCTCCCTTATATAAATCTTCTAAATATCTTTTCCATCTATCAGCTACCTCAACTTTATTTATTAGAAGCTCATTATTCTCGTCTCTAATACCATTATATTTTTCCTATCTTCCCAAAAACTTTTTAACTGCCCTGTAAGCCCTGTCTGTCTTACCTACTCTCAAATCATCTTGTATTCCTTACAATTCTCCTCCATCCATTTATTTCTAGCTTTTCTACACTCATGTACTATCTTATTTCTAACTGTATTATATTTTTGCTTCCTTTCACAATCCACTTCTCTGAAAGGTTTAAGCTTTCTTCTATTCTCTATTAAATCTAATATCTCCTTTGTTACCCACGGTTTTCTAGTTTCTATTTTTTCTTACCTATAGTCTGTGTTGCTGTATCATGTACCGTCAGTTTTATTTCTTTCCATCTATTTTCTACGTTCCTCCTACAGCTATCTCTTTGCTCTTATTATCTAATACTTGTTTATATTCCTCTTTACCCTACTATCATTAAGCTTACCTAGATCCCATCCCTCTCTTTTCACCTTTCTCAATTTTTGAATTTTAGTTTACACTTCATTTTAACTAAGTTATGATCGCTATCTATGTCAGCCCCTGGATAACTACGACAGTTTTAACTTGGTTTCTAAATCTTTGTTTAACTAAAATATAATCTATTTGGTATCTAGCTCTATCACCTGGGGCTTTCCAGGTATATCTTCTCCTAACATGTTGTTCGAATAGGGTGTTAACAGTTACTAATCTATGTTCCTGGCAAAACTCAACTAATCTTTCTCCTCTATCATTTCGTCTGCCATACCCAAATTTTCCTACCATTTTTCCCTCACTACCTTCTCCCACTGATGCATTAAAATCGCCCATAACTATTAAATTCTCATCTCCTTTTACTTTTCTCACTATACTATTTATATCCTCGTATACCTTTTCTACTTCCTCATCCTCGTACTGAGTTGTTGGCATGTAAACCTGTACTAAAACAGTGTCTGTGGGTTTTGTACTCAATCTAACCATAATTATTCTATCACTAAATTGTAAGTACTCTTTAACTTTATGCCCTAATCTTTTATCTAACACTATTCCTACGCCTGCCTGTGCATTAGTTGAAGAAGTTGTAATTATTCTATAATTCTCCTTCCAAAAGTCATTACTATCTGGCCATCTCACCTCACTAATACCTAAAATGTCCAGCTTTTGCTTTCTCATTTCGACTAATAAATTCGTTAACTTATCTACTCTGAGTAATGACCTTACATTCCAAGTCCCTATCACTAAATCAAACTGTTGTTTTATATTCTTACGATGACGAGCCCCAAGTACCCCCTCCCGGAGATCCGAATGAGGGAGTATTTTACCTCCGGACAAGAATTTTACTTGTGAGCTCTCCATCATATCTATTTCGTGTTTTAGGCCACGCACACCTGGGAAATATTGTGGTAGGCTCCCATATCTTTCCACAACGCAGTTTTTAAAGATTTTAGCAAAAAGCCGTATCCGTCACGGCCAACCCCCAACAAGCTTGTAAATTATTGAGGATCGCCCGAGACCAACCGACCCTCCTCCAATATCTTTTAGCCAGCAAGGCTGCTGCCCCTTGCTGCGCCTTTTAATCGCCTTTTACGATAAGCAGGCTTACTATAGTAGTATTCTTTATCCCCTACTATAGGGTACGCATGTCATAGCTACATGTTACATTTATGAGTTTTATAGTTAATTAAGTAAGAACAAATACTAAATTGTTTTTATTATAACCCTATTTTATTTGAAGAGAGTAGATGCACTTTCTTCAAATATCTTTGGTTTAAGTGAAGTGCACCCATTTGTAGTGGGGAAAGAGCACCTAGTAGGTGCACTTGACCTTGCTACTGAGGTTGTTTGCTGTTTGTATCTAGTACTTATCTAGGCACTTTTTGTTATAGGTAAAATGGTTCAGGACTACAAACGTAAAACCACTCGGGCCGCTTGCTCGGCTGAGGACTTGAAAACTGCGGTGGAACATGTTACAAGCGGAAAATGTGGCACACTACGTGCTGGTAAACTCTTCAAGATACCTAGAAGCACTCTAAAAGATCACATTAAAGGTCGTAGAGGTATAAAAAGCTCGACGATGGAAAGACCTACAGCCTTAGCAATCAAAGATGAAGAAGCTCTTGCAAATGGACTCAAAAGTCTAAAAAAATGGGGCTTTGGACTCAGCCGCAAAGAAGTCCTAGAAGTTGTGGGCAAACATGTTACACACAAGCAGCTCAAAACTCCATTCAAAAACAACGTACCTGGTGAGGATTGGTTTTTAAAATTTAAAAAAAGACAAAATTTGTCAATTAAAAAACCTGAAGCGTTGGAATACGCCAGAAAAAAAATACGGATCCTTTTCTAATATATCCATATTTTGAGTTGTTAAAAAATACAATTCAAGAACTGAACCTTTAAGATAAACCATCTAATATTTGGAATATGGACGAGACAAGTTTTTGTAGTGATCCTTCAAAGACAAAAGTCATAGGTGAAAAAGGCCATGCTTGTACTAGAATCGTTTCTGGTCCGGGAAGAACGAATACCAGTGTCTTGTTTGCTGCTACCGCAGATGGACAAAAGACGCCACCGTTAATTATATATATATATATATATATATATATATATATATAAAAGAAAAGATGTCTAAGACACCTGGATAGCAGATACAAATAAAGAATACCCAGGTACGACATATGCTGCCACACCTAACGGGTGGATGGGGTCAGAAGTTTTTAAAAACAATTTCGTGAAAACTTTCATACCCTTAGTAGAAGGAAATGGTCCTACATTATTTGTTTATGACGGCATACAACTCATATCGATATTGATGTGGTACAACCCGCAGTGGAAGCGAACATAACCATTCTAAAGTTACCGCCACATAGCAGTCATCTTCTGCAACCACTTGACTTGGCGGTTTTCAAATCTATTAAGGTGGCGTGGGATACATTACTCGTAAAATGGCAAGAGAATCATGTGGGTCAGAAATTACAGAAAAGCAAGTTGGCTGAAATGGTGGGACATATTTGGAAAAATGCCGATCTAAAAATTATCTGTGAAGGATTTAAAAAAGGTGGCATCTACCCCTACAATTGTGATGTTATCCCACAGGAAAAATATGACCCACGACAAATGAATCGGTGGAAAGCTCAACAGGTGATGAATACTGGCATGTCTACAACAAATGAACTTACACCCCCAATAATACAAAACGAACTCGATGAAAACGCAGAATTTCTAGAACGAGGTCCACCAGAACAAACCGCAATTGATTTAGAAGATTTTTCAGTTACAGAAGAAGTTCTAGGACTGACTGAAAAGGAAACCGCGGTTACACAAGATTTGTTGGAAATCAGGACGAATCGTTAGCATTTGAGGTGGAAGAAAATATTCAACTTCAAACAAATGATGTAACAAACGAAGTAGAAAATAATCCCAACACCCCAGTAGATTTAACAAGCGCAATAGAAAACCAAAACCCGCATACCTTTGAAGAACTTTTACTGAACCTGGTAAAAGGCAATCAAACTAATAATGCACCGAAAAGATTCAGGAAGAAAGTATGCCCCGGGGCCGAACTAATAACAAGCGAAGTCGTAAGAAGGAGACTGGAAGAAGCCAAAGAATATGAACTGCAAAAGAAGTCCGGTGTTAAGAAAAAGAAACAGATGACTACCAAAGAGCCAAAAACTAACAAAGAAAAGAAACCAGTCAAAGATAAGCAAACTAGTCGTGCGAAACGTAAAAAAGTAAATGTGCAACATGATTCAGAAACGGATGAAGATTCAGATTTACATTTAGATTACGAAGAAAGCGATTTTGAAACACTTTCTGAAATCGGTGCAGAAGCAATAGCTGAGACACTGGAGTTTGAAAGAGATGAAGTTAATGACAAACAAGTTGGAGATTGGTTATCGGTCAAACTCAATTCTGAAAGAAAGACTTCACAATATTTTACAGGAACAATTGAAAGCATCGATTTGGAAACAGGAAATTCAATTGTAAAATTTTTGCGACGAATTAAATCGAAATCAGCGCTTTCCAAACCAACCTTCACATGGCCTGATGTGGAGGACATTTTAAAAATTACCACAACGGACGTTATTCGTGTGTTACCTTCGCCTAGCGTGGGAAGAAGAGGTGAAATCAACTTTCCCGTCAGTTTTTCTGGTTATCCTAACATAAATTAGTTTTAAAAAATTATTTCTTCAAGTGTTGAGTTAAATTAAAGTTTATTTTTCATTTGTCATCGTGTTATTTTTTCGGAATCCACATCCACATTGCAGTTAAAATTCATTATCTTCGTAACCAATTGATCAATTTAAATGCAGCAAATATTAAAAGATTGAGAAAAATTTTAAGCTACTCGCACTTGCCCCATGCATTTCTCAAGCAATGAACGCGAGAAATAATCCACTGTGATGCGGTTGCCCAAAAAAAGGGGTAAGTGCATCCACTGACTTGAAAATTTCAAGATTAAATGCCTGGACGGTATTAAATTTTTAAAGCAGTTTTTGACTTTACAATATGGTACACCATCATAGAAACTATGTGTATGCAAAATGTTTGTCTTTTATTATTATAGGAAACAATTGTGGAAGAGATTCAATTTAAATTTTGCACTTTGGTGGGTGCATATACCCCACTTTACCCTAAGTATTAAAAATATAATATTGGCTCTTTAAACATAATTCTTTGTTTGCAGTGTAGATAAAGGTTGCCCCTTTCATAAACGACAGATATTTCAAAAAATCCCCCATTATCGCAAGAGAAATTCAAAGTTGTCGGCGTCACTTCAGTCTTATGAAAAATAGTTCGTGTTATTCAAATCGAAATTACTCAAAAAAGTACCTCTTACCAAAAAGTGCACACTTGTCTAAAAAACATCCTTAGTTTATCCCCTTTCTTTAAAAGTTTAACTCATAAGCGTAAATTTAGAAACTAAAAAAATATTTTAGTTTAATTGTACGAACAACATTTTTATTTAAGGATTCAACTAATCAGTTACCTTACATTTCCTAAAAAATAATCACTAAATAATATTCAATCCATTCGAAAATTAATTCTTTAAAAAAATGTTCAAATGTTGGACCACCTGTTTGAATACACAAAGGACACCTCCTGCAAAAGTTACGTTACAATACAGTTAGGATGAAAAGAATGAATAATGATGTGAAAAATTCTTCGGCAATTGTAACTTGTGATTATGTATAACGTTCACTTGCTCGAAACGTGTGCATGGATGACCCTCGGCTATTGTACTTATTTAATCTTTTTTACTTAAATCTCCAGAGAGACCTTATCATCAGGGCTGAACAGTGGGTTTTTTGTTATATCCCTGCGGTAGCATACACATGGAAATAATATACATAACAAGAATTCACTGATTCAGTTTTGAATAAGACAAAAACATGTGATATAATTACGTATAATAATTGTAATTGAACTAACAAGTTAATCAAACATCGGGTTATTTTATTAAAATAAAAATAAATCTCTAATCAATTTCACTTCTCTTAAGGCTCTAACAAAACATGTAGATTTTACTTCAGTAAATTTTCTTTGTTTTCTTTTAATAATTACAGAGTATCAAAAAGCTAACAAAATAAACCGACCTGATATGAGCTCATGTCTCGGGGGGTCCGTCAAGTTGGCCCCCCCCAGTTGACCGATTTGCTCCAAAACCTAGCACCCGTTTGCTTATAGCTAGCACTAGCTAGCACCAAAGTTGTAGAGCTAGCACCAAAGCTGTTTCAGAAATATGGCCAATTATATTCGGGGAGGGCAACTTGACGATAGGCCCCCCCAGTGCTCCGATTTGCTCCTCCAAAACCTAGCACCCGTTTGCTTATAACTAGCACCAAAGTTGTAGAGCTAGCACCAAAGCTGTTTCAAAAATATGGTCAATTATATTCGTTGGGGCCAACTTAACCTATGTTTGATTCGGTTCAAAAAATCGAACCGAACCCTACTAAAAAGTTTTAGAACCGAACCGCACCTACGGCAAGATTCAGTTTGGTTTGGTTCGAGTCCATCTCTACTCCGAATTGTTCCAAAACTAAGTAGGTCTAGCCTTGCTGTCGCTCAATTGGATAAACTAACACTTCAAAAACATGAACATCATCATCATTTTGTTTTCGACCTTACTTAAGTTCGGTTTGACGCAGCTCTAGCTTCTTTTCTATTCTGTGCTAATCTAATAAGTTCTATCTACCCTTCATAACCTAAATTTCTAATAATTTGACTAATATAGCTTGGTCTAGGTCTTCCTATATTCCTCTATATTTTTCCTGGCTTCCTGGGTCTACATAGATATTGGCAACCTGATGGTTGTTAAAGAACTCCAACATGTTTACATGATTCTCATTTATCAGGAAATGAAATATTACCTGGTTACCTCCTCAAAATAAAGAAAAAGTGTTAAATTATGTTATGGTAAGGCTTAAGCGACAAATCGCTGTCAACATGTCAGAACCCTAACACGAACAGGGTGATTTATTACCAATGTCACTTTATATCACTAATCGCATGGTTCGATTACTGCTCGTAAGAAGAACCAAGACGAAACTAACGAGAGCTGCAAATAGAATATTGGCGTTTAATTGATATCATAACAATCTATATCATATAACAATTTTATTTAAACATAAGTAGAAACTATTTGGAAGATGAACAAATCTTATGGAAGTGTGCTGAAGCAAATCCTATTACTTTGTGTTTTCCATACTGGTGTTTGAAATTGTACTTCAGACATATTAGTTTTAATACCTCAAAATGGTCTTCGCGCATGATGAGTAGAAAAAAAAATTGTGTAAAAATAAAAATTTTACTTGAAAAGAACGCAACAGTTTTAATATATTTATACATAACTTAAATTCAAAATACATTGGAAATAGACGGAATTATTGATTAATACAATTTACTCTAATTTATATATCAATAGTTTCGCTTAATATATATATATCATATGATATATATATTATTATATATATTATATATATATATATAATATTTCATAATATATCAAACAGTATGCAATGTATATTTACTGAGAACACAGTTTTAATTATTTTAATATTTATTAAAATACATTGAAATACGATTATTGTAATAATTACCTAATTTTATTCATAGTTCGGCATTATAAATGGACGTGAAACAGCACGTTTTAAATTTATCCCAGAACATTAATTGAACTTCGGCATAAAATTAAGCAATTTTGTGTTTATTCTTTTTACAAGTCTTTCACTACACCATCTTTCACCATTTACAAGCCAGTTTTCATCACACTATATAGTATATTATTTAAAAATTTTCTAAAAATACAGAACACTATTGCAATTGCAGTCTTTCATTATTATTTACCTCAAAACTGAAAGAATACCTATTATAATTCACTAAATGAAAACCCAACAAAATTTATATAAATCCAGGGTTATGAAGAACATTATGAGAATTTTAAACTATAGTCGTAATTGCTCGAAAATCTTATGATCTTTAATGAAGTTATAGCTAGTAATTATGACATAGTTTACATGTTCTTATAATGGATTTATATAAATTGTTGGGTTTATTTAGTATTAATAGTATTCTTCAGTTTTGAGTAATATGAAAGACTACATAGTGTTCTGTATTTTTAAAATTTTTTAAATAATATACTATGTTGATGAAAACTGGCTTGTAATATGGTGAAAGAATGGTGTAGTGAAAGACTGTAAAAAGAATAAACACAAAATTGCTTAATTTTATGCCGAAGTTCAATTAATGTTCTGGGATAAATTTAAAACGGCTGTTTCACGCCAGTAATGCCGTGGCTGCAATGATAGGTTAGGTTACAGTTACATAGATATTATTATTAAAACACAAATATACATTCAGAACAGTTGCTAAAACTATTGCATACTGTTCTGATATATGTATGATATATATATATATATATATATAATATATATCATATATATATATATATATATTATTAGGGTTATAAGGTTTCTAAAGGTATATTTGTAGTAATAGGGTGTATGCCAAGCGATAGGGTCAATATTTCAGATTTAATAATTTAAAACTATAAATTTTGCTATACTTTACATACGTTAAAGTATGTACCATTTCAGATTGAAACTTATATGCCAAAAGGTAGTAACATGACTTTATGACGTTGATATAATGCACGGTACTTGAGGTTTTATACTGAGTTGATATTTCATGAGCCAGTTGAGAGTACATTTGCCGTCGGAAAGCCGGACGCATTTATGGATATCTGCAATATAACAAAGCGTCCAGGTCGTGTATGAATTATTTGGCTTTTCCTTTTTATAGAATCAAACTTTTAGACGAATTGTAAATCAAAATTTAAAGTGAATCAAAATGTAAAAGGTTATTGGAGTTTAGTGAAGTGTTTTGGACCAATGGTAGAAATTTAAAATTATTATAAAGACTATAGCGAAGGTATGTTGGACACTGAAAGATAGGTGATTTGTTATTGGATGTTATATATGTAAAAATGTTATTGTAGTAAGCTAAGTTTGTTGATTTAATAACTAAGCAAAATAAATAAGGGACTTCTTTTTCAAATTTGTTCAGATACAGACCTATTTATGAAACCTGCGTTAAAATTGTAAAATAGTTTTGAAATAAAAGTTTATTTGTGTATCATCGAGTATTATTTAATCCAAGTGTGAAAGGAATAAGAAGCTTCGAGAAAATAAAGGCGACGAAAGTATAAAAGGAGTTTATAAAAGTGTTTAAAAGTGCAAAGGAAAGTCAGCGTGTATTTAAAGAAGATTTTGGAAGTGGTTATTGATGCAAAGGAGAAAGCGACGGTATATTATTTGAGAAGATTAGTGTTGGTTTTGGGATAGATTTGGGTATTACGGCAGCAGGATATTGGAGTGGATAAAGAAGGCATCGACGACATAAATAATTTTGGATTGATTTGAGAAGATATAACGGCAGAAAGGACATCGTATGGATAATTGGAATAGCAGGATTAGGAGTGATTTGTATTAAGACAGCGGGATTGATTTGGTTGTGCGAAGAGAGAATTAAGCGGGATACGGAGCAGAGGAACAGGAGATAGAAATACGGCGAGGAAGAATTGACGCAGGGGAAGTAGATAAAGGTTTTCTACTAAATTCTAAATTGGGGTAACATTATTTCAGGTTTGGGTCATCAAAATTGTTTTACAAACACCTGGAGGCAGTACGCAAGCGGACAATTTTGGAGAATCTTTTGTGAAAGTGCGTACGGCGATTTCGAACTTGAGCCAGCAGTCAAAGGAAGGCCTTCAGCGCGGTATATTTCTGGTAAGTACCGTGAATATATTAGAACGTCAGAAATTAAAGTCATAAAAGTTACATAAATTAATTTGACATCAGGCATCGTTGATCTATTAAGATTTGGCATATCAAAATAAATTTAGTACATTTCAAAAGTGGTAAAACAAACGAGGGTGCAGTTTGGTTGGGTAGTGCACATCTACTCACGATTGAACCCACGGTGAGTAGGTGAGAAAACCTTGAGATTAAAGTTTCAAATAGTCGAGGCATACAAAATATAGTAATTAGTAAAAGAAAAACCAACCAAACGTTTGCTAAAGCACCTCGATTTGAAGTCAGACATTAAGTAGTAAATTTGTGACGACGACAAAAGTCGTGTAATAAAATCTTGTTTAAAGGAGGAGTAATTAATAAAATAAAATAGAGATTCAAGAATATATATATATATATATATATATATATATATATATATATATATATATATATTGAAGCGAAACTATTGATATATAAATTAGAGTAAATTGTATTAAACAATAATTCCGTCTATTTCCAAGGTATTTTGAATTTAAGTTATGTATAAATATATTAAAACTGTTGCGTTCTTTTCAAGTAAAATTTTTATTTTTACACAATTTTTTTTTCTACTCATCATGCGCGAAGACCATTTTGAGATATTAAAACTAATATGTCTGAAGTACAATTTCAAACACCAGTATGGAAAACACAAAGTAATAGAATTTGCTTCAGCACACTTCCATAAGATTTGTTCATCTTCCAAATAGTTTCTACTTATGTTTAAATAAAATTGTTATATGATATAGATTGTTTTGATATCAATTAAACGCCAATATTCTATTTGCAGCTCTCGTTAGTTTCGTCTTGGTTCTTCTTACGAGCAGTAATCGAACCATGCGATTAGTGATATAAAGTGACATTGGTAATAAATCACCCTGTTCGTGTTAGGGTTCTGGCATGTTGACAGCGATTTGTCGCTTAAGCCTTACCATAACATAATTTAACACTTTTTCTTTATTTTGAGGAGGTAACCAGGTAATATTTCATTTCCTGATAAATGGGAATCATGTAAACATGTTGGAGTTCTTTAACAACCATCCGGTTGCCAATATCTATGTAGACCCAGGAAGCCAGGAAAAATATAGAGGAATATAGGAAGACCTAGACCAAGCTATATTAGTCAAATTATTAGAAATTTAGGTTATGAAGGGTAGATAGAACTTATTAGATTAGCACAGAATAGAAAAGAAGTTAGAGCTGCGTCAAACCGAACTTAAGTAAGGTCGAAACCAAAATGATGATGATGTTCATGTTTTTGAAGTGTTAGTTTATCCAATTGAGCGACAGCAAGGCTAGACCTACTTAGTTTTGGAACAATTCTGAGTAGAGATGGACTCGAACCAAACCAAACTGAATCTTGCCGTAGGTTCGGTTCGGTTCCAAAACTTTTTAGTAGGGTTCGGTTCGATTTTTTGAACCGAATCAAACATAGGTTAAGTTGGCCCCAACGAATATAATTGACCATATTTTGAAACAGCTTTGGTGCTAGCTCTACAACTTTGGTGCTAGTTATAAGCAAACGGGTGCTAGGTTTTGGAGGAGCAAATCGGAGCACTGGGGGGGCCTATCGTCAAGTTGCCCTCCCCGAATATAATTGGCCATATTTCTGAAACAGCTTTGGTGCTAGCTCTACAACTTTGGTGCTAGCTAGTGCTAGCTATAAGCAAACGGGTGCTAGGTTTTGGAGCAAATCGGACAACTGGGGGGGCTGGCAAAATTTCTTTAAAAAATCGCCGCCATCTTGTTTTTAAGGTGCTAGCTTTCTTACTTGGGTGCTAGCTGGTGCTAGCTCTAAGCTATATGGTGCTAGGTTTTGGAGCAAATCGGACAACTGGGGCTGACAAAATTTCTTTAAAAATCGCCGCCATCTTGTTTTTAAGGTGCTAGCTTTCTTGGGTGCTAGCTGGTGCTAGCTCTAAGCTACATGGTGCTAGGTTTTGGAGCAAATCGGACAACTGGGGGCTGGCAAAATTTCTTTAAAAATCGCCGCCATCTTGTTTTAAAGTGCTAGCTTTCTTACTTGGGTGCTAGCTGGTGCTAGCTCTAAGCTACATGGTGCTAGGTTTTGGAGCAAATCGGACAACTGGGGGGCGGACAAAATTTCTTTAAAAATTGCCGCCATCTTGTTTTTAAGGTGCTAGCTTTCTTACTTGGGTGCTAGCTGGTGCTAGCTCTAAGCTACATGGTGCTAGGTTTTGGAGCAAATCGGACAACTGGGGGCTGGCAAAATTTCTTTAAAAATCGCCGCCATCTTGTTTTTAAAGTGCTAGCTTTTACTTGGGTGCTAGCTGGTGCTAGCTCTAAGCTACATGGTGCTAGGTTTTGGAGCAAATCGGACAACTGGGGGCTGGCAAAATTTCTTTAAAAATCGCCGCCATCTTGTTTTTAAGGTGCTAGCTTCTTACTTGGGTGCTAGCTGGTGCTAGCTCTAAGCTACATGGTGCTAGGTTTTGGAGCAAATCGGACAACTGGGGGCTGGCAAAATTTTTTAAAAATCGCCGCCATCTTGTTTTTAAGGTGCTAGCTTTACTTGCGTGCTAGCTGGTGCTAGCTCTAAGCTACATGGTGCTAGGTTTTGGAGCAAATCAAACAACTGGGGGCTAGCGTCAGTTAGCCCCCCGAATATAATTGGCCATATTTCTGAAACAGCTTTGGTGCTAGCTCTACAACTTTGGTGCTAGCTAGTGCTAGGTATAAGCAAACGGGTGCTAGGATTTGGAACAAATCGGACAACTGGGGGGGCTGGCAAAATTTCTTTAAAAAATCGCCGCCATCTTGTTTTTAAGGTGCTAGCTTTCTTACTTGGGTGCTAGCTGGTGCTAGCTCTAAGCTACATGGTGCTAGGTTTTGGAGCAAATCGGACAACTGGGGGGGCTGGCAAAATTTCTTTAAAAAATCGCCGCCATCTTGTTTTTAAGGTGCTAGCTTTCTTACTTGGGTGCTAGCTGGTGCTAGCTCTAAGCTACATGGTGCTAGGTTTTGGAGCAAATCAAACAACTGGGGGGGGCTAGCGTCAAGTTAGCCCCCCCCGAATATAATTGGCCATATTTCTGAAACAGCTTTGGTGCTAGCTCTACAACTTTGGTGCTAGCTAGTGCTAGGTATAAGCAAACGGGTGCTAGGTTTTGGAACAAATCGGACAACTGGGGGGGGCTGGCAAAATTTCTTTAAAAAATCGCCGCCATCTTGTTTTTAAGGTGCTAGCTTTCTTACTTGGGTGCTAGCTGGTGCTAGCTCTAAGCTACATGGTGCTAGGTTTTGGAGCAAATCGGACAACTGGGGGGGGCTGGCAAAATTTCTTTAAAAAATCGCCGCCATCTTGTTTTTAAGGTGCTAGCTTTCTTACTTGGGTGCTAGCTGGTGCTAGCTCTAAGCTACATGGTGCTAGGTTTTGGAGCAAATCAAACAACTGGGGGGGGCTAGCGTCAAGTTAGCCCCCGAATATAATTGGCCATATTTCTGAAACAGCTTTGGTGCTAGCTCTACAACTTTGGTGCTAGCTAGTGCTAGCTATAAGCAAACGGGTGCTAGGTTTTGGAGCAAATCGGTCAACTGGGGGGGGCCAACTTGACGGACCCTGTCTCGGGGCTATTACAAGACAAAATTACAACGCATCTCATTCAAACATTAATTAAAGCATTGCATTTTCATTGTGCTATTAACATTTAAACATTAGTGAAATAAACAATTATTATAAGTTTTTCTTTTAGAACAACTTAAACGGATATATACATAAATACCTGAATAAAGTATTATCAAAGTCGTTGACCTCAACCTTACGTCAAGATAAAACGCGATCAGTTGAATTAACAACCGATGGTGGACCTCATGGCGGTTACACAAACTCCTGATCCTCTAAACCAAAGAATATTAACCCAGAAAAAGCAAGTCTTCCAGGATTCAATCCAAGATGTAGGAACCGTGTAAACTGGTTCAAAACCTCTGCGGATATTTTCCCATTTACTCGTTTTGCAGTAATTCAACAAGTATTCAAATTCACTTTAATTGGCAATACAACAAAAGCCATGTTGAAGTGATCGAACGTTTTTAGAAATTACATTTGTTTGCTACAACAGATAACCTTAATTTAAAATCATTGTATAATCAATAAAATCAGCTTACCCCTAGCCGGCGATTTATTTTATTTTTAAAAGCAACAACTTCCCACAACCAAACCAACATTTGGAAAATAACACGTTTCCTCGCGTCCATCGTCCACCAAAAGTTGAATCAGATAGCCCGACCTTAATAAGTGGGATTGCGCAGAATATCACAATACACATTTTGATTCCTACCCAACAGAATTTCGACTAACAAGACAAAGAAGACTGCATTTCCGTTTAACTTATAACCCAAATGCAGATAAACAAAGTTGCCTAACTACTAGTTTTGTAACAGTAAAAACGAACTGTTACACAATTCAACAGCAAACAATGGCATTCCTACATACAATTAAGCAAATACTTCAACTACAACCCGAACGTTAATGAGGCGTTAATTACAATTTAATTATCCAAAATTTTCCAGGGTAAATATTAGTATGTCGTATGCTGTTCTAGCAATTACATCCGTTTCTATGGTGACTTTATTCGTGCAGTTCTTGTTTAAGTTGTGAGTTAATTTTTTGCAAATTGTGGATTTACTGTTAATTTTGTAAATTCCACAATTAAGAATGCGATACACTGCACGGGAATATGCCGAAATGCATTTCTTGTATGGACTCTGCAACGGCACTGCTCTGCGAGCTGCTAGAGAGTTCAGGGCTCATAACCCTAACCGGGTTAATTTTCCTGATAGGAGTATGTTTCAAAGAGAGCATTGAGCATACCTGGAAGGAGAACCACCTGGTGTTTTACGTCCAAGAGGAGGAAGACGAGGTTGTTGCAAGGGCTTATTGCCAGAGAGTCTGGAATAACGCGAAGTACAGTTCATGCAATGTTGCGCCGGAATGACTTACATACGTATCATGTGCAGCGAGTTCAAGCTCTGTTACCTGCATATTATGCACAAATTGTGGCGTTTTGTCGGGAAATGCTTCGTCGAAATCAACAGCATCCACAATTTTTTGATAAAATTTTATGGAATGACAAGTCATCCTTCCACAGAATCGGTATTTTTAACATACATAATCTTCACTATTGGGCAATTGAAAACCTAAGGATGGTACGGCAATCACAGTTTCAACATCGCTTCAGTATTAATTTGTGGGCAGGTATGTCGGTGGCGCATTGATTGGTCCATTTGAATTACCCGGTAGACTAAATGCACAATATTACCATCATTTTCTTGCAAACTAATTAAGACCTCTACTACATGATATTTCTTTACCACTAAGGCAAGCAATATGTTTTCAACATGATGGAGCTCCGGCTTATTATGCCCGCAATGTTACACAATTGTTAAATGCCGACTACCTTAATCGATGGATAGGACGAGGTGGCGCTATTCGTTGACCGCCGCGTTCACCAAACCTAAACCCCATCAACTATTTTTTATCGTAATATTTCAAAGACTTGGTATACCAAACAAACATAATAGATGAGCAGAACCTACGTAGAAAGACTCGTGAGGCCACAATAACAATAAGAACAAATCGCGGTGCATTCAGGTCCTTAAAACGTAACTTCTTCAGGAGGTGTCGTTTGTGTATTCAAACAGTTGGTCAAACATTTGAACATTTATTACAAACAATCAATTTTGAATGGATTGAATATTATTTTGTGGTTATTTTTTAAGAAATGTAAGGTAACTGATTAGTTGAATCATTAAATAAAAACGTTGTTCGTACGATTAAACTCAAATATTGTCTTAGTTTCTAAACTTACGCTTATGGCTCATACCTCTAAAGAAAGGGGATAAACTAAGGATGTTTTCTAGATAGGTGTGCGCTTTTTGGTAAGAGCTACTTTTTTGAGTAATTTCGATTTGAATAATACGAACTATTTTTCATAAGACTGAAGCAACGCCGACAACTTCGATTTTTTCTTATGCTAATGGGTGATTTTTGAAATATCTGTTATTCATGAAAGAGGCAACCTTCATCAACACCGCAAACAAAGAATTACGTTTTTTAAACAGCCAATATTATATTTTTAATACGTAATTATCTATGGTTAAGCACGCTTTTTCCAAAAAGACACAGAAAGTGAAATAACATGAAACCGTAAACAATTGGAATCTAACATACAGGAGTATTTTAGTAGGAAAGACCTCCCCTACCACACCCTCAAATTTTTTTCATGAGTTTTTGGACACCCTGAATAACTCACGCCATATGATGAAGCGGTCTCCAGCAACACTTATTTCTCTTAGCGCTTAGAGCCGCGCCTGGTTACTGGATTTCTATACAGCCAAACTGTAAAACCTTTAAAACTAGAATAAAGCTGCTTTTAAGTCTATTTGATTCTTGCTTAAACTATGAGCTATAGAAACTTAAAAATACTTTGATCTGGTAAACAATATGTCAAACAAACTTTCCACTTTTCATATGCCGTATGTTCCATGAAAGGTTCGTTAATGCAAATTACATTATTACTTTTGGTCTGCTTACCCAAACAAAGTGTGATTATAAAATGCGTGTATTTGTATCAGGGATCTGAATTGCAATCCTTTGTTTAAAACCCTTTCAGTTACATAAAAAGGATAACAAAAATTGTTTTACTGCGACAAAAAAAGGGTTGGAAAACGTCAGGTGTTCTAAACCGAAGCAACGTGAACTAATACTGCTTTTAATGAAATTTCCCTTTATATTAAAGTAGTAATTAATTTACCCGAGTGGCGTTAACACCGGTATAGCGTTACTGCGTTTGATGCAAATGTTAAAAGGTATCGTGACTATATACAATGCAAGTTAGTTATTACTGTTGTAACTTTGATATGACTCGATTCGTGTATTTTGAGCTATAGTTGTTTGTACATAATGATTAATTATACATGTCCTAAGCTTGCATAGGTTGTATTAGATATTAATAAAGACACAGTTCGTCCACCTTCCTAAGTAACATCATCAGGAAATATGTTAAATACTATTTTTGAACGCGTGAACTCACTACCCTAATTAAGTCGAAAGATGTCTATTGCAAAGCACTAAACGTACGGAACATTATTTCTAAACAAGCACGCTTAAACGTCCAATGACACCTATCGACTGCCACTATATACTCATGGTTCAAACCCTTGTTTGGTGGTAGGTTTTATAGGATTCGTTACTTTACTACAAGACGGATGCACAGCCAGAAGTAGTAACACATGTTTTGTTTTGAAGATCTCAAATACGAAAGCGGCTGTAGTGTTGACTATGTTAGTATTCAATTTCAATATGAGACGTTTGAAACCCAGGAATTCCTAACGTGTAAATCCCCGACAACCCATTTATCATTCTTAAAAGAAAAATTTCGTATATTAAATTGGGTCCTGTTATGCTTCCAACCCACAAAACAATATTTTTTTAGATGTTTGCCGGCGGACTACAAAAGTAGTAATCTGTATTCTGTAAAATTCTACCAAGCCAATTCCTCGTATTTACCATTGAAAATATACAAACGACCACCTCGTTATTAGTAAAATGTCGTATTATGTTCAGCTAAGAGCTTCCAACCCACCCACTTAGTTAATTTTTGCAGATTGTAAACTAGAAAGTTATAGTCACAGTGGATGCTGTAAGTGGGATGGTAGTTTTGTACATTATTAGTTTTCTTTTTCTTTCGTCTGTGAATCCCGCACGTGTTGTATGACTGTGGTTAATAAACATAGAAGCATGATATTAACTGCCGTAATTTATGAAATTTTCTCAAAAGAACAAACATGTTCCAAAGCCGTATCGAGAAAATTATGGTTGCAGCCATAAGTAGTATTGAACAAAATGGTAAGTTCTTGAAATTAATATATACTTATTAAATTCTAGGTTAAGTTCTTTAACTGTTGATATTTAAATATTTGCTAGTGTAGTATATCTAGTAATTATTGGCGTTTATTAATTAATAATTATTTATAAAATACAAATGTGTTCAGTAGAATCAAAATTATTATGGATTGGAAACTTCTTACAGAAGTTGATTTTTTACAGATCGAGAAATGTTTCAAGTACAAGAAACTACAGAGGGTTATGGAACAGAAGCAGCCACAATAGATTACTTGCCAGAAGCAAATGAACCACTTGAGATTAGTAAAGAATATGGTCATTTTGAAAATGAAAATACTTTAGATGTAGTGAATAACAATCAAGTACAAAACGAAATAATACCATTGAGTTGTAGTGCTCAAAAAGGTGATAATCAGCCATACAAATACCAATATTTCTGTGTTTTAATGTTTTCTTCGTTTAGGTCAAAAAATGGTTCATACACTAACTGATAGATATCAACACTGCTTGGAAAACGCTGATATTTCTCGACCAGAGCCTAGTTGTGAACAACCTGAGAAAGTATTACGTAACCGGAACCGACAAGCCATTAGTTATTCTGGGTCAGAAGATTTTGACGACTCCGACCGGAATCCTTTGTTCATTCCTGAAATTCTTCCGCTGCATGATGCATTTTCTCTAACTTCGGATTTGGAGAAAGGGGAAAAGGGTACTAAGAAACCACCAATACATGAAGTTACCGATGTTGAACAGGAGGAATTTCAAAATTTAAATACATCTCGCGGAAGGCCAAAGAAAGGACCTAAGCGAAAATTTGAGGATCAAAATAGAGCCCAAAAAAATTAATAAAAATAGCAACAAGCCTTACTAAAACTACAAAAACGTAAAAATAGAAGAAAAATGGGTTGTCGATTTTGACTGCATCCGTACTCTAAAATGTGCTGAGAAGGTATCAATTGAAATTCGAAAACAAGAGTTTGAGCGGTTTTGGTCTTTACAGTCGTACGATGCTCAAATCAGTTTTATAGCAGCTAATGTACTTGAATACCCAAAGAAACAACTTTATGGCAGAAATCCTACCAAAAGGTCCTTTTCCAAAATATACAAAATTAGTCATCAAGTTGTATGCAAGAATATATTTATTAAATCCTTCGGAATAAATACTTGCAGAGTGAATACGGCTTTAAAAAAGTTCCATGGGCGAATTCCTTTACCTGACCAGAGAGGTTTTACTAGAGAAAGGCGCAATAACGTTTCTGAAGTAACTACCGAAAAAGTGATGGATCAGATAAATAAAATACCACGATATATTTCGCACTACTGTCGCGCTAAAACTTACGCTAAATTC
This sequence comes from Platerodrilus igneus, assembly GCA_036346225.1. Lineage (NCBI taxonomy): Eukaryota > Metazoa > Arthropoda > Insecta > Coleoptera > Lycidae > Platerodrilus > Platerodrilus igneus. The sequence goes on from JARFIW010001403.1 coordinate 4,699,317, forward strand.
CTTCCACCGGGAACCACAATACAACAAAAGTACGAAATGTACTGCGTTCAAGAAAATAATCCGAAAATTAGTACTACTTTTTATAAGAGAATCTTCTATCGTAATTTTAACTTACGAATGAAACCAATTAAAAAAGATACGTGCAATATTTGTAACCGCTTTATGATAAAAATAGCTACCGAAATAAGTTTAGAACGCAAAGCAGAACTGAAAAACACACCATGATCAACATGTGCAAGTTGCTCAAGAAGCTCAGCGGTTGCGCAAAGACGACTTTGCAAAAGCTAAAGCAGAAGAAGACGTCGAATGTCTGACTTTTGATTTGCAGAGGACTCTATTTCTACCTCGTATACCCACAAATATGGTATTTTATAAACGCCACTTGTGGGTCTACAATGCTGGTGTACATAGTGGTAAAGAAGATTGCGGTTATTGTTATGTGTGGGTGGAAGGCACCACTGGACGAACGTCTCAAGCAGTGAGCTCCTGCTTGCGGAAGCATATTCAAACTCACCAATCTGCAGCAGCCAAACATTTAATTCTTTGGAGCGGTGCCTGGGGAGGCCAAAATTGTAATATTAAAATCATTCTATAACTAAAAAACATTTTTCATCAAAATCCAAATCTTGAAAGTATCACGTTAAATTTTTTAATAGTTGGACATACGCACTTGCCTAACCATTCAGATTTCAGTGACATAGAGACTGCGCTAATAATCCAGCAAAGACTTTATACTGCCGATGATTATGTGCAGATTATGAAATCATGTAGAGGAAGAAATCCATTTATTGTTCAGAAAATGGAGCCTGCTGATTTTGTTAGAGTTAAAAATTTGTTAAAAGCTATCACAAACAGTAAAGTTACGATAGGCAAAATTGATATTAACTGGCTGCGCATGAGATCCGTCAAAATAGAAAAAAAGAACTATTTTTTTCTTAAAGTCAAGCACGATAGTTTTAATAACACGTACGAAAATATTAATAATAAAAAAAATAAAGCACGGTAAGACATCTGACGAAACTGATTTCTTGCAGATCTTATTCCGTTATAGCCAAATGGAAAATCTATTGCAGAACCAAAACAAAAAATTTAAAGGAAATGTTTCATCTTATACCAGCAGATTCCTTACCGTTTTATGAAGGTTTAACGAGCGACCCACAAATTGTAGAAGATATCGATGGATATAATGGAGAGGACCTTGATTTTGAGGTAGTAAGTTCATAATATACATATTTTTGCACTTTTAGGAAATTTTTTTATTTGTTTTGTGTTTTTTATTTGTACCAGTTACTCTATATTACTTTTTTATATTTTTGGAAAAATATAAACTTTTTCTTTTGATCCGTTTATTTTTTATTTGGTTATATGCAGAAAACTACTAACCCACAAACTATATTTTTTTTGCAAAACCACATGCGGTATAAAAAAACAAGAAGTGTTATAAAATAGTATTAATCAAACCTAAACAAATTGTATGATAGATATTTAAAAATGATACCAGATATTTTACTGAATGTATTAAACTTTAAGCAGCTGTTAGTCCGAATAATATATTTGTGTGTTGGATGCTTTCTGTATAACATAGTCCAATTATATTGTGGTCAATACGAGGTATGATCAGAAAATTTACAACCGGGGTTATAATTTGAAAATGACCGTACTTAGGGGTTATTACGATGGAGCTCCTTTAAAGTAGTATTCATTTCACTTCAGCAGTGTTTACATTTTTGTTAGCATCTAACTTAAGTTTTAATAATTCTGTTTAATTACATATATTTTCTAATTTGGGGATATGTAACTCACTTAACAAAAAATATCAGACAAACAATCTTTTTCCTGAATATTATAATTTTTACGATTGTTTATATGAAATCCTAAATGCAAAATTTATAGTATACTTAAATTTAATTAATTTAGTAATTGTACGAATATTTTCAAAAATGTATAAACGTGATAATAAAGCTTCAACCGTTGCCAATAAAAAAAAGTTTAAATACTCAGCGGGAATCAGCTTCCGCACCTATGAGGGTTCTAAATAACTGACGTTCATACAAGTAAAAACTCCAGCTTCAGAAAAAGATTTCCAAATCAAAAGCACCGGACCTCATACTGGCAAGAAAATCTCGTATATGTGACTTCATGACGTCATTCCTCAGTTAAACAAACACCATGTGAGCGATCTCAAATACTTCCTGTTACAAAAATTTCTTCATAAAAAAAAATGCACTTAAAATTAAAGTTTCTTTTAGCATAAGAATTACCAAAAATATTATTATCTCACCGTTAATGGATACCGAGGTTAGATAACCACGTTGTTACGTTCATTTAACATTTAGGTCGCTTTACCAAAGCCCGGGAAACCTTTAACACCCCAACGCCTTCTAAAACGACCGTCAACCTTACGTCGACCTAAATAGCAACTTTCAAACTCCAGCTGGCACATAAATGCGCTAACATTTTTTTCACTCCCCTGTTATCGTTGCACTCAAGACACTGGCCGAGTTGTCCTCGCTCTTATCAATATATGGAACAGGTGAGCTGTCGGAAGTGTTACTTTGTGACACTTTCCACAAGCGCTATATTAACATAATAATTCTCTAAAATGGATACAGACCGCCTACGGAATAGGCAACACAAGTGACTTGTTTATAACGTATTTGTTACGATTGAATATATTCTTAAGATAAATTCAAAGCGGATTAAATTGTAATAACGTTGATTTCTATTACGAAATGATTCTTTCTAATATTATAATGCAAACCAATGAAATCGGATGCCGCAGAACTGTAACAAATAGAAGCGACTTCGAAAGTTAATACCTTATAATTTATATCTGTTACAATACACAAAAACACAGATACTTAGTATATCGGCATTGCTGTCCAAAAAGCAAGCAGACCATTTTAAAATCAACACAGATGATTTGTTGGTACTTGTGGTATTGCAACATATCAACGACTTTATGTTTTCATATTCTTCACGCAATCAACTGAATGACTAATTGGGACTGCACAAAATAAATTTCCATTGTGGAGGAGAACACTCACTTCAAGATCCGCTTTGAACTATCGATAAACTATTTCCATTCAGTTGCACTATTCGCCAACTCTTTCATCAAATCATCTACGTTATGGCAATGCACAAATCCATCATCATTTTGAAAGTATTACAGAAACGCATTTTCTCTTAATCAAATGTATACCTTAGCTCCTTCTTCATACATGTTTGTTTCGCGCAGTATTGATTCTAACAGCTCCGAAGCTTTTTTGGATACTCTCAAATCTGGTATCAATTATTCAACTCATTCTGCTAAAATTCCTTGCAAGCAAACCATCTTCAGATTCAAAATACAAGTTGTTGGGTTCACTTCGATCTGGGCGTCGCCGTGGATCAATGTAGTAAGCGTAAGACTACGGATCCCAAGGTCCCGGGTTCAAATCCCGACACGGTCGACTGCTTGAAAAATGGCAGGTGAGCATTTTCACAAAAATTACGCCCTCGTTCGGATGAGAGGTTAAATGGAGGTCCCGTGTGTGAGTGTTATCACGCACGTTAAAGATCCCTACCTTGCTTGGAACGGCAAGGGTTCGGCAAAATTCTAAATTTCCAGGCAACAAAAAACTCGCCTCCTGGCCAATGTAGTACCTTTTGGTGGAGCATTGGAAATATAAATGCACGGTCACTTCGATCTTCACCAGACTCATATTCCTGTACTTTCAAAGAAGATAATTCTGTGAAATCGGCACTAGGATTTCAGCTGAATGAGACACTGGGCGTATAGCTAATGGTAAAGTAGGATACTCTATTTTACGTTAGGTTCCTTGTTTCATCTTGAGGAATCTCTAGGCTGTCGCCAAATTGTAGGTACTCCAAATGGAAATTTATCACATGTTCCCTTCGTCCACATAGGTAAACTCTAGACACACTGCTTGGATACATTGTGAAGGGTCATAGTTTAGTTTGATCACCAATTATCACTTTAAAATAGGCAAAGTATATTTGCCTGACAAATGTACTGATATGTGTCCTTTGACTGGGAATGGTAAAACAACCACATACATAAAAAACGAATCGGAACTGTTTAATCACTTACGACGCAAACTAGCAGAGGCAGAGATAAGAAAAGGTTACAGTTCATGTATAAATAAAAACTAAACCCTCTAACCTTAAATACAAACAAGAAACGTCGCACTATAGTATCTCAGGCGTAACGGTACCATTATAGCCAAATATATACCTGTTGCAGGTCTCGGATACGGTTTATGTCAGGCAATAGAAGAGCAATATAGCGCTTCCTATGATCCGCGCTCGATCCGGCGCCGAGTGATCTCATTCACATAAGGTGTCGAGAAAAACTTTACTTGGTAGAAGAAAACTAACAACAGTTTTGAAACCAGCATGTTTATTTAACCGTAAAACAACCCAAAAATTGAAGTTAACAGAAATTGTATTAAAATTGTTCCTTGTGTAATATATATATATATATATATATATATATATATATATATATATATATATATTGTAGTCGATTTAAAGGGTTAAATTTAGGGATAAACAATGCAATTTCAAACACCCTGTGTAGAGAGAGGAACATAATATTTACGTGCAAAATTTATTTCATCTATTTAATTTAAAGTAGCAAGTATTGACATAATTTTATAATTAGGGATTAAAAGTTAATAGGTTCATAAAGAAAATCAGTTTTATAAGCCAATAGAAATTATTAATTAATTTAATTTTGTTTAATTCAACGGGTTATAACGTCAGAAAACGCATCAGAGCATGAAAAATTGATAATCCCAAGGCGAAAAGCTTTCTTAACAAACAAACAAACATACGTTGGTTGTATAAAATACTGTGAAATGTAAGATCCGAGAAGTGTTATTTTATACCGATCGTTAATTGAGCACACCTGCATGTTGGAAAGGTCATCTTCCGCTTATTTGTGAAGATAACGAGGCGAGCTTCAAGGAAATATTGTTCAACCGTCGGTGGTTTCGCATAAACGCTAACAAAAGTTTCTTAAAGAGCAGAAGGGATGAACAATCAATAATATGCTTCAGAATAAGACGGGCATAAAAGCGTTCATTTTAGTAGGCACATATTCGATCCACGGGGAGTCCATAAAAACGCGGACAGCAATATCGATTTTCTACAACGCAAGCAAGGTTAGAATGCGACATCAAATATGCATAAGACAGGAATAGAGATATTACAGGCGGTTTTAAGACGTCACTGAAATGTATGATTGGTCGAAATAGATAGTTTTAGAACAGACAAACACGCGACAAGTGGATGTCATAGTTTGTCTGATATAGCGTGTTAACGCGGGAATATTTCGAGAAGTTTAAAACGGTTATACAAAATTTGGAGAAATATTAATTTCGATTAAGTATTTCGCGTAAAGTGTGGCCAAAGGGGCCTAGTTTTATGATGTAAATACTATGGGAAAATTAGGAGGGCTCCTTTTAATTTTGCATTGCTTAACAATGTATTATAATCAACTGACAAAGCTTGTGAGTATTAAAAATTTGTAACATTCGGTGAAATAGTATTAAATTATTTGTGGCCTTATAGTTAGTACCGCGAGTATAATAGAGTGTAATTTAAATTTAACTGAGGTCCACGAATACTTTAACAAGCTCGTAAATTAAGAATGTAATAATAAACAAGTGTAATATACATGGATTTAAATGTTGGAATTGGTGAAATGGTAGCACGCAGCTCAGCTTAAACTGAGTTGTCATCTATAAATAGCTGGTGGAACTGCGCGCATAATCTCGATGCCGAGGGGTTCAGGAATATTGAGCTTCTTCAACGGAGATGGACTTTTGACGCTTTTTCCAGGTAACGCATTTGAATTTGCTGTTTTTTTTATATAAACTGTTGAAATTATTTGTTATGTATAAGTGAACTTTGATGGTTATTTTTGGTAGTTTAACGTATTGAAAAAGATACGTATAACTGACTATTATTGTGGTATTTTGGAATATAAAACAAAAGGTGTACGTAAAGCTTATTAAATTGCTTGATGAATTTAAATTTAATTGTTAAGAGTACATGGGTTTATTAAGTTTGTAGTCATAGTATGCATAGTGGAAAGGATACATTAATAAACTGGGTTATCATGAGCTCACCATACTCCAGTGTGCAGTAATAAATAGAGATAAGGTATTATTTGGGGCCCATTTACTCCTGTTGCATTAAATGTGTTTGAAATTTCAATTTTAAAAACAAGGACTTTACAAAGATAGTATTTATTGATGTGTAACTAGAGCACCGAACTGTACATAACCATGAATTATTATTTGTAAATAGTGGTAAATAAATATTGTAGGATTGTTGTATTATTTTGTGGATTTATTGAATGGTGTGTGAACGTTAAAGAGAATGATAGTAAATTTAGGTATCCGAGAGGAGGCACAGCTGAGCTAGCCAGTGAAGCTGCTGAAGAAATTAATTTGATGAAGCAGAATCCGGGTAAGAAATTTTTGTAAAAATTTTATATTTTTGAAAATTATTGTTTTTTTGACTCTGGCGAGGTTTTTATCAACATTGCGCGGCAATTTATATATATATATATATATATATAGCTATAATGGCTTCCTTCTCCAGATTATACCCGAGTAGTTTAAAGAGCCGAATTCCAATATTTTATGTGTCAGAAAATTTTTCGTAAATGAACCAGTAGTAACATTGGCTTTACAATAATTTTTTAAGCACGCATGTATAATACGTTTGTCAAAACTACGAATAGTTTCGGAAAGAGTATCGCGTTAATACCCATTCCGAAGTCATTTTTTTGTAGACTAAAATATTGTAATAACGAAGTGTCTTATTTTTAGTGGGACTTACTTGTTGTTGCAAAACGTGAGTTGCATATCCCCCAAATCATATATATGTATAATTAAATGGAATTATTGAATCTTAAGTTAACTTGCAACATTGTATAATTCAAGGATAGATAATAAAAGGTTAATAGAAGTCGGACAGAAGACATGAGAACGGATGTAAATACACTGTATTCCAGACGCAACGTGACACTGCAGGTGCAGGTCACAGTAGGTTATAAAACCGCAATTACTAGAATTAAGATTGTTACTTTGTATTTTATAAATGAATAAAGAAATAAGCAGACATGAGCTCTGCATTTCCCACAACCAATGTGAGGAGCAGGGACAACATAAATATCCTGGAGAGCCCAAAATGGTCAGTTAATCCTGAGCCTCATAACTTTAGCATTGTTGGTTTTTCAGGTTACTCGCCCTAATTTAGTTCAATTAATAGTAATTTCAACTAAGAATATTTTTGATACAGCACTTATAAATAAGTTTCTGTTTATATAAATTTGTTAGAAGAGTTTTTGGAAAAAGACTTTTTAAAAAGAACCTCCCAAAGGCCAAAACCTAACTCCTGTAGCAATTAATTATTTAAAAAGTGAACATTAATAAAATATTGTTAATTTTTATAAATTTTTGTTCACAGTCTTGTTTAAGAATCTGTTGATATCCCTAGTGTTAGTGTTTTCTATAAAATAAATAATTTAAGTGAATATCAACGCAACGTATAATCTTATCTTGAAATGGCTTTTCGAGTTTTTGCATTGGATCCCTTGTTTTTCTTCTTTAACGATGTGTTAAGTTTCGCAATTATTTCAGTTCAGCAAAAGAGAGAAAATTCAACACCCAAAAGCGTTAAGCAAAGAAAACAGTCGATTCTGTGAACTAAGAATATTGCATTCAGGGATATCTTGATTATTATTCAACAAATCGAGTTCTTGAACTGCAAGAAAATTTACTCAAAGCCTAATTTTCTATTGTTGATTAATAATCATGTAGAATGTTTTACTTGTATCTAAAGTACAGTAATACGCTTGGGACAAAAACGTAAAAATCTAACAGAAAAAGCAATAAAGGTCTTCCAGTTTAGAGAAACTCTTGTTCAACTACATTGCTTTTATAGTACTTTTAAAGCAAGTTCTCTGCATTGGCGCAAAATGAATCGAGCTTACAATATCGTTGAGAGAAAGCACTCTTTACGTAAAACACACAGCTGTCACGAGCGCACCACTGGGAAAAAATTTATTACAGTTTTTAAGTGCAATTTAAATGAAATTGATTCTCTACGAAATAAACAGATTGATTTTCAAAAAATATTGATAAGCTCTAAAATAACACTGAAAGGTTGAAAAAGATATCATTGGAAATATTTTTACGTGTCAAAGTGAATTAAGAACTGAAATCTCGTCATGGTTGCTATCTAAAATAATTACAAAAAATAGTATGTCAAATAAGTAAAGTTTCCTTAAATGATAAAGGAAACAGCTTATTGAAATTTTTATGCGTCCAGTATTACCGATTTTTAGAAAAATAGTGTAAGAACTATGTGATGTTGAGTGCAGTTTTAGTTGATACAAGACAACTGCAATTTTTTTATTCTACAAATCCGAACGAAACATATTCAACAAATCGGACACTTAACGTTATGTAAATAGTATTTCCGGGTGATATTTTCTTTTGTCAAATTTTCTGTCCATTTTGTGATGACCTTTTATGTTTTTATCAACTATTACGGAATTATAGTGTTACACAAAATAAGGTTACATCGACTAACTACAGTGGTGCGGGTTGAGTCCCTAAGCAAGCAATAAAAGAAGCGGGACAAAAATCCAAGAATATAACAATTAACTAGGTGCAATTTCAACTACGTTACCAATAACACTAACCTTGTAGGGCTTTTAATCTTTGATAAATATTGGGCGCCAACTTGTCTAGTCCAATCTAGTGAGAATCTCATGATCGACGAGTATTCCTGGAGATTTTAAGTTGTAGTGGTTTTTATTTTTAATATTTCCAACTCGAGCCCCTAGGAAGGAAATGGAACAACAATTCGAAATCTAACGGGACTTGAACTCTTTACGCGTGTAAGTTGTAACTATACAAACTTACTGCTCCGGTGGCTGGCTGGACTATTATCCCATGAGAGATCATGAGAAAGGGCAGAGTTGAAATATTCTTCGTTACACGGAAAACGAAGTAAAATGAAGTTGGTCGCCACTGTTTCTAGCATGCATTAAAAAAAGGTAATTTTAAGGTAGATACAGAAACCCTATTAAAGGGGATCGTTCATAGCTTTTAATTTACCTTTCTTAGAAAATTAAACCTATTAAAATCAGAAAGTATTTATTGTATAACAAATAACTTTTATCCAATAAAAAATTAAATCAATTCACAAGGTTTAGTGATAATAAAAAAAAATTATTTATACAAGATTTTGTCCCTTAAGACTTAAACGAGCATCAGATCTGATAATCACGTACATACTGTAATTTAAATTATTTTACAATGGTTATTGATGTAAATTCTAAGTGTACAAAATTTGGATCAATTATTACTTTTTAGAAATCATACACTTGAAGTAAAAAATTTAATTAATTAGCATCAGATTATTATATATGACCGAGTCTTACAGAGTGGAACTTGGTGGTTCGGGACATAGCAATAGTGGAAAAGGGGTTGCAAAAACAAGTAATAGGTCTTTTTGGGTTCCAGCAAAAGTCACTCACCCTTAAGCACTAGTTGTTGGCGGCGACCTTTAGGCTGGTTATGCTAAGGTTCGAGCTGGATTACCAAACGGCGATGGCCCCAGGCTAATATGATATGTAATGGATAAGCTTCAAGATTATGAACTTGTTAATCGGTTACCCGAAAACGAACAAGTGGTTTCTACGCCTACATCCTGTTGTCTCATTACCGCGGTTCTTAACCCTACAGGAAGTTTGCACATCAAGGCTTTCCAACTCGCTTTCTTCGAAGATGTTGTGGAAATGAGCGGATTTAGAAAATTACTTGCCAGGACAGTTCAAGCGGGGACAGTCTAATCAGAATAAAATTTTTAAAGCCCACACGCCGTGTGTATTAAACAAGTTTGAAACCACAAGGTATTTCTTGAACAATAAGGTGTTTAGGCGGGTTCTTGACAAATTAGTTATTTGTAACTTTACAAACTAGGTTTGATAACAACTAGATTGTTTTCTGAAAGATTGTGGGTACAAAATGTTGAACTTAGCCTTGAAATTGAATCAAATTAGAAAATAACAACGAGTCCGTTGTTCTTCATATGGGATCAAGAACTTATTAAAAATTGAGGATCGACCTCATCTTGTGTGGAAGGATTTTTTCAATTTTTTCCTCTTTGCTTATTACTTTAGATTTCTAATTTGTTTCAGCTAGCAATTTTTTTCTTTCAACAGAAAAAATGATACAAAGTCCAAATTTTGTATCTATAAAAATCTAACACTATAATTGATGGCAAACGTTGTATAACTTTGTCAATATTTAGCCGAACAAGCTAAATGTATAATTGCCAACAACAATCAATAAAAGCAATCCGCGGATCTCAACACGTTAAAACCCGTTTGCTAATTCGTAACCAAAAAAGTGCATTCGACTAACACCTTAACGATCACTCTCACACATGTTCTTGTTTTTGGCTTGTCAATAATTAATTCATAGTTTTCCGTTCAGTATCTACCGTTCGTCACTTTCTTTCTACCCTTCATACGTTTTGGTAGATGTAATGTCTTGTATAACATTCCAATTGCTTGTGTAAAACCACGTGAATCTGGTGTGAACCCATAAGGTCTCATCCTGTAGAGGTTACGTCTCAATGGCTATTTCATGATTTCAGCAGGCTGTAGGGTTTCTATTTTATATTGAATGTTAAGAGTAATCATCTGTAACTTCATACTTGTGAGTCCCATTAAATAAGCGTGCATGTTTGTAAGTAATGAATTACATTGTTCGAATATGCTTATGATATTGTGTGAGATTTACTTCGTATTGTAACTACAAGTTGCATTCAATTAATTTTACTTCGTTTTGCTACAATTTATAAAAAACTCTCCTATATTTGGGATAATTATAATATGGAACAATATATTACTAATTTCACCGTCATTAACTTCTCAAATTATTATAGAAGCTTTCTTAAAATGACGTACTATAAAAATTTACTTTGTGTTTATCTGTCAACAACTACTGGGATAATTTTTTATGCTTACATCTTTATAGTCGACTTTATAGTACGTAATGTTAAAATTTGTTTCTCCTGCTGCTGTCTTTGAAGCAACTAATGCACCCGAGTTACGTTCTAATATGTATTATACTGAAATAAAACTATGTTCTGTAGTTTTAAGTTTATGATACGAATTTCTTTTAATAGAACTAAAAATTTTATTACAATGCCATTTATAATCAACACTACTATATATAAAATCAAAATATACAGGGTGTATCGATATTAATTTTCTTAAAAACGATTTTCTTGCAAAGTACCAGTATTTTTTTTGAATTTTAGTAGAATTTTTTAATAGAATTTTTTGTAGAAGTTTAGGTCTTTAGAGTGATTTTAACCAAGGTTTTCTTGCCATACTGTATCTAATGTGGTTTTTGTAGAAAGCAGTATCTTGCTTTCGACACAAGTAATCCACGTTTCTGGACCACAACATTATAACCATCCCGAATTATTAAAAGATCTTTCCGCAACGCAGCAATTCGCACAACCCCGCTCCTTTGAGGATCCTGATACTCAACCCCTAAAAGTTCTAGGTCTTCAATGGAACCTCACCACAAGATAATTTTTGTTTTCTAGATCAGCTACTAAGTACCTCATGTACCAAGTGCATCGTACTTTCCAAATTAGCCCGTATTTCCGACCCTATGAGACTTTTATTCCTCCTTATTTTCCTGGCAAATCACTTAATTCAACGTTTGTGGTCGTTAAAATTAGAATGGGATTCTCCCCTCCCCCCGACTTCCTCAGTTTGTGGGAGAAATACTTGCACGAGTTATCGCTTCTTTCGGATTTCGCTTTACTCTGCTTGTTAATCCCGCCACAGTTTACTACGTTCGAAGTTCACTGCTTTGCTGACGCTTCCGAGCGTGGCTACTGTGCTGTTGTTTATTTTCGTTTTGTTACCCCTTCCGCCGTTGAGTTCGCTTAGTGTGCGCTAAGTCTAAGGTCGCTCCTCTTTCTACAATCTCTTTGCCCCGGCTTAAATTGTTGGCCGCTGCATTGGCATCCAAATTATTATTCTTTGTCTTCAAAACCTTTCATTCTAACCTTACCTTTCATAAAATATACTATTGGTCTGACTCCTTGGTAGTACTTTCGTGGATTTGTTCCTCGCCGTAGTAGTTAAGAGTACTGCAAAGCCAACACCTGAAGTTGCTTATAATAATTATCAGGCTCAATGGAAGACTTTCGTTGCCAATCGTGTTGCTGACATTCAGGAAAACACGTCTCGCGTCTCTTGGTATCACATCCCCTCCAACGAAAACTCTGCCGATTCCGGGCCACGTGGTTTACTCCCTACCGACTTGTGCCAATGTTCTTTATGGTGGGCGTCATCACCAACCTTGTATCAGTCTCTCTAAAATTACAGTCCATATATTCCGCCTTCAGATATTCCTGAAGCTCTCACTAAACAACGCTCTATTGTTTTATCCGCTGTCGTACCCGCCTGTTGGATTCAATCAATTCTAAAAAATCATCCTTCCTTTCCCTTTATTACTCGCATTGTTGCTTGGATTTTCCGTTTTCGTCATAATCTACGTCACCCACTCGAAAGGTACTACGGACCTTTGTCATCTTCTGATTTGCACAATTCTTTGATCCCTTTGCTTACGTATACTCAAAAATCTTATTTTGCTAACGAGCTGAGGCACCCTGTGTCAAAGCTCTGCCCCTTGCCCTCAATGTATAGAAAGAATTTTTTTGTTTTTTGTAAATCTTTTTTTCTTTTCGCTTTTTTCATTCCGCCCCTCTCTTTTTAATTATTTTCCTTTAAAATGCCATGCATTTTGGTGGGCATTATGTTCAGTTTATATTGTACATAATTTACCGCTTAATTTATTTTCCCATTTAGAATTTGTTGATTATTGACCTCCGCCCGATATATTAAAATGTTATTGCATGTACCGTAATTACTTCAGACACCGAGCCTGTTGTAGTGCCGCGATAACGAGAAAATATATTGTCCTTCACATGTGCAAGAATATTATCACCTGCCTTGGAGAAAATAATGAAGAGTCGATTTTCGTTTACCGTAAAAGACAGCCGCTTTTGCTAGAGTTTTACAATCGCATCTCGTTCTGAACAACCGCTTTAAATAATTGTGTTTCGCTTTGCTCTATAGACAGAGGTAAGTGTTTCAAGTAATTGTTTGTTCTGTTTAAAATCATTAATTATATGTTTTCTGTTGATTATCATTTAGTTTCATATACATTTCTTTACCTCAGAGCTATCGAAATTACCGCAAAAAAGTTACATCTCATTTTAACAAATCGGATAAGTATCAATTAAAATAGTCAACAAAATATAATACAAAGCGCTATTTTTGTGACCTTATAACTACTCCCTCCATAAATTGAGGAGGCGACCAGAGGCACTATACTGATCAGAATAACGCACTGATCAAGATGTACATTTGTGATTTGCGTATGATTGCCGATTTCAAAGTCCCGGGTTCGATTCCCAATACGGATCCCTTGAAAAATGTTAGGCGAGCATTTTTCACCAAAATACACCTTCGTTCGGATGAGAGATAAAATGTAGGTCCCGTGTAGGTGTTGTCAAGACAAAATTCAAAATTTCCAACTAGAAAAAGTTTCTTCTTGGCCAATATAGTACCTTCGGGTGGAACATTAGAAAATTTAATGTAGGAGTATAATATTACTCAGTCCAAAGAAAATCATAGTTCGATTAATTAATTTTATTTGACATCTCTGCTATAAGTAACAGTTTGTCAGATTGAATAGAACGAACTGAAACATCCAGAAATTATTTAACTGAGACATTTTATTTCAAGTTGTAATCGAATCAAAATTAATTCCGCACTAATATTTTCCATAAACTTATAGGCGGTTCGTAATATTTAACATCATCAGCAGTTGTTCCTGAAGATGGTGTACTACATTTATAAATATTATGGTGCTTAAGCTTTAAATGTAAACTTCGTGTCTGAACTTATAAGTGACATAAATGCTAGAGGAAGACTAAAACAAGTTTCAGCTAAAGTGCTCCCCTACACAATTAACAGGAAAAGTTCAATAAATCAATACCAGTTTTCTTTAAACTCTGAAGTTCTTAATTCCTAAGAGCATCAATCACTTATTTATAAGATGAAAAACTGCGTGGAAAGGACAGCGAATGGAAGGTTTACGGTTAATGTCGTGTGTTTTAAAGTTCATCCTAAATGCAATGTAGAAGGCGCTTTGTCATTAACAAAAAAGGTTTGCTGGAAAGTTTCATTTTTTGAAAAAGACGATACTATAAATTTAAATTACCTTAATAGCTTTAATGTATTCAGTTCGGATGTCATTGCTATGTGAAATGTAATTTAACTAGTAGTTATATAAATGGCGATTTATACAGGGTATCCTGGATAAGTGTGTCCAGCATGGGAAAATTGTAAATTAAGACATAAATGCTGGTTAAATGGATCAATAGTTGTATATTGGATTCGCAACCACTAAGTAGAAAAGAAAATCTTGTCATCTCTTTAAAATTCTTTAAAATATAGCAAAAATTTATTTCTAATTACTCCGACAATTGTTCTTATACTGATTTCAAAAACGTAGAACACTTATACGTTCTTTTAGCATCTGCCAACTCAAAAATTATTTCTTGTAAAACAGTAACTATGCATGTACGAAAATATATCCAATAGACTATAAATTTTGTTTAGAAAATTACTACTTTAGTTGTCAAATTAATAAATGCAAATGGTTTATTTTGTAAATTTAAG